>WKFP01014739.1:670098-762407 GCA_011057875.1 Pterocles orientalis
AAAAGGAGAAGAAGGATCACAGCTGGTGTCCCGCTCCTGGCAGCCCCATGTAGCCACCCCCACAGGGTCTCTGCCCTCTCCCAAGAGCCAGTCTGGCTTGCCTCTGGTCTCCTGGGATCCCCACCAGCCCCAGGTAGTTTTGGCAGGGCTGCAAACCCATGCCCATTTTATTTGTGGGGCTGGTTGTCCCTGTCCACCCACAGAGCCTTTCTCTTGGTCGTCCTGCAGCATCCTGCATTCTCCAGCCTCTTGGTCACATCCACTGACCCTGCATCCTTCCTCATGGTTGCAGGGTGCCTTCTGCAGCCCCTTGTCAGCAGAGGTAACAGCATTCCCCTCCCAACTATCGTACAGGTCCTTAGCAATAATGCTGAGTGTCATCTCCAGGAGAGATGCTGTAGACCCTTAAACATGTTCTTCACTTGAGAAGGAACCATTTATGGCTTCTCTGCTCCCCTTTTGTACATCAAACTTGTCTCCTCTCCTGCTAAGAACAGTATTGCATGCCAGCATTTAACATCTTACTAAAGTAAAGCTAAAGTCCTGTTAGATGGTTTCTGTGCCGTCCATTCCATTCTCATGGCCTTTTAGCCTGTAAAGATAAAAACTAGATTGCTTTGGCACAACTCATTTTTCACTAGTCGCTCCTGACAGTTGCTTGTTTCTCTGATTTTTCTCCCGTGTTCATGCAAATAATTTAACGGTAATTCCCCATTTTCTTCCAGAAATTGAAGAACTTGTGGCCTATAACTTTATTTTTAAAAATATTTTCTCCGAATCTGTCTTTTTCCAGCTCTTCTTTCCTGACAGACCCCTGAGTCTTCTGCAGTAGAGCCAGCACTCTCAGCAATGGGAAGGTTTCTTGCTTGCATCAGTACTCTTTGGGCTGCCCCTCACTACTAAGGCCATGCTCTGTCCCTTTGACACTGGCAGTAATTACAACAGCCCCCTAAGCACCATTTGCCTTTTCAGGTCATCTCCAGCCGCTCCCTGAAGGGAAATACAAACCTCAGCTATGTAAAACATTCCGTTCTTTAGGCACTTTCCCCAGCCCAGCTACCACGCTGGGGTGTGTATCCAGAGAAACATCTGCCCATAATGTCCCAGTTCTGGTGGGAACAAGTAGTTTCAGGACAGAGGCTGGTCCAGAGTCAAAACCCTGGCCTGTTCAGGGCTGTCAACAGCACGTGCGTGGTGTTCCAGGAGGGCAGAGAGAGGAGACAACTGCTGCCAGGTCAGAAATACCCCTGGGGTCCGGTGCTGACCCCGCCTGAATCTCCAGACATCCACTTCTGGGGCAGGAGCACTGCCACCCCGTGTATCCCCCTCTTCCATCACTTGTGTCTTTACTCCAGTGTCCATGGCTGTTCTCCATGCCCTACACTCACTTCCATTTCTGAGAAGTCCCCCTGGGTCCTGCCTGTTCAGCCCAGCAGACCCAGTCACCTGCTCTCTCTGAAGCCCCTGGGCTGTGGGGTATTTTTTCCACAACAGCTCCAGTTACTGCTGCAAGTGGTGCCAATGCTGTGCAGCCCCTTAGCAAACAGCTGTGGAGTGGCTCCTCATCCGTTGTGTTTGCAGCTGCATCACAAGTTGAATAAGAAACCTGCCTACAGGGTAGTTTCCATAGACCCTGCAGAGGTAACCACCACTGACACGCTCCCAGAGAAGGATGTCTTACACAACTATAAATATGGGACAGCTGAAAGCACTGCTATTACCCTGGACTAACAGATACACGTGTGCAGTGGGGACGTCCCCGTATGGTCACATCCTCCCAGTGGATCCCCCATTGCAGCACCACTCACCCCTGAGACCCTCTGCTGCGGGATCCTGCAGCCTGCACTGCAGCTGACCTGGGAGCTTGCTTAAGAGCACTGGGTGATCAGCATCCTGCTTTCCAACCCCTCTGGCTTTCTAGCAAGAGTCCAGGACAGCTTCAGAAACAAGTAGCAATGCCTCCATTTTCTGTCAGACTTTTTTTTTTTTTAACAAAGTTTTCTTTTTTCTAATTATAGGATGTTGCAGAACAATCAGCTGAGTCGCATCCCTGCAGAGGCACTGAGGGATCTTCCAAACCTCCAATCTCTGTAAGTCATTAAAAATCGATGCTGCAAGCTGCGCAGTCCCTCGGGCCCTGGGCTTCCCAGCATTTGAGTCATTAGTTCCTTTGTCAAGGATGTTCTGTCCCTTCTCCCTTTTCTTTTCCAATTAAAGCAAAGATTACTGTCACTTAGTGTAGAAGGGAGGGGAGAGCGGTTTTCACGGAAGGAACACTGTCTTGGTAGAGATGTTGAAATTACAGCTCCCCATGTGAGCATCGTGATGAAAAGGCCACAAGAGCCGATGCATATTTCAAGGAATGCTGGAAAATATCAAGCCAGAAGGGGCTCTGTCTTCTCTGCTGTGGACCACAGCGGGGAAGGGACCTGCCAGGGAGCACAGAGGACACTCTGCTCTGTCAGCATGCGAGTTGTGCTGTTTTGCCAAGATAGAGGGTAGTTAAGTCAGGGTAGAAATGCTTCAAAACACTTTTAGTCATTCAGCCATAGGAAGAAGCTGAGGCTGCGATCATGCATTTCTTTTAAGGCAACTATACCCACAGCCGGCTTGTGCAACTCTATTCACTAAAATTCACACGCTACTGAAATATTTGCAGTTTTCTTGGGTAGGGACACATTTGCAACCAGACCCTGGCAGTGCCACTGGATTCAGGGCAGGTCTCTTTGGCACTCGCTTGGCTGGTGTAAGCAGCACTGCTGAAACTTGTAAGAATTGGGCTGAACCACTGAAAACCTAATCCATAATCTCAGTCCTAGTGCTACTGTGTCTTTTTATCTTAGAAATATTGGATGGAAGTGGTTTCTGGGGGTCTCCAGGCCAGCCTCCTGCTTGGAGCAGGACTGTCACCAATACTAGGTGGTGCAGTTGCAGCTTTGTCTATCCAAGCCTTGAAACCCTCCAAGCATGGAGATTCCCCCCTTGCTAATGACCTTGCTTGGGACTGTCCCTCCTGGGGAAGAAGCTTTTCCTCAAGTCCAACAGAAAACTCCTGGAGAGCAATTTGTGGTCATTACTCTTTGTTTGATCACTTGGAACCACCCAGAAGAGCTTGGTTCCCTCATCTTCAGTTGCAGGGTGCTACTAGCAGATCTCCTCGTAGGCTCTTCTCTGCTGGGTGAAAGCAAACCAGCTCCTGCCACCTCTGCTCATGGGGCGAGTGCTCTGGCACCCTGCCTCAGCTGCCAGCCCTCCACTGGCCCTGTCTGGCTCCTCTTCATCCTTCTTACAGCCCAAAACTGGGCACAGTTCTCCAGGAGTGGCCCTCCCAGCACCAGTATGAGTTTCTGTAAATATTAATTTAAATATTAATTTGCAATGGAGGTGTTGGCTGTGCAGGATATGAATGTTCTTTCTGCCAAGAGAGACTTGAAACTTTTGTTGCTGAAACATCACTGTGCCATGGTTGTGGCTGTTATTAAAATGTGCTGACATCACCACCAGTGCCAGAGTCGAGCCCCCCCCACCCCGGGGATTTGGAGATGAGATTGTTTTCCAAGTGAAAGCAGGGAAAGGTGCCATGGAGGGTCACTTCAACGGGGCTGCTCCAGGAACGTCCCTTTCCCCACTCAGCCTGTCTCTCCTATGTCCATGAAGAGTGTGTGACAGCCACAAGAGCCCATGGCTGGACAGACCCAACCTGTGCTTTGCAGGTTCACTGCCTGCAGGCTGCATGGCCTCCCGGGCCCCTGGCCTGGGGAGCATGCTGCTGATGGACGGCCACCTCGGCTAGTGCTGAGTGGCCACAGTCTCCATCCCCATAGCCAACAGCCCCCTCCAAAATACCAAATGGCACACAGCTAATGCAGAGTGCTCCAAGAAGATGCTCACAGGACTTTGGGGCTTCACTTAAGGCTCAGGGTGAGAGGATGGTTTATCTTAGATCAACACAGAGGTACTGGCTCTTAGCACACTTTGAGGCCATCTCGCCCAGTGTGGTTCCCCCCAGGTGTCTCCAAACTTGTGTGAAAAGGGAGAGCTTGGGCCAGCTGGGATCTCGTGCTCTTCCTGCAGAAACTGAACAGTAAGAGCAAAAATCAGGAAGAAATAAGCTGCTTCAGACAACCTGAGGGAGACTAGGCTTGGAATAAAATCAGAGGGCTGAGTGTCAGGGTACGTCTGGTTAGGACATGCCTAATGCCTGTCATATTAGGACTGGTTTCAAGAGCCACAGTATCAGGCAAGAGAGGCTGCTGTATCCAGTTGTGTCCCTTTTGTCCCCAGACGATGCTGCTTTAGCTGGTAGGGTCCCACCCAGGGTCCGAGGTGACGAGCAGGGACCTCCTGCCTTTCCCCAGCAGCCCGGGTCCTTTGGACCAACCTGTCTGGGCTGTTATTCTGCTTTCAAAGCTCACCTCAGCCCTGGTGCTTCAGCCAGGTCTTTCTTCCCAGCAGTGCACAAGCATCAGTGCCTAGTCCCTCTGGGTTCCCTCACTCCTCCTCTCCTCACCATCTGTTTTTAGGA
This sequence comes from Pterocles orientalis, assembly GCA_011057875.1. Lineage (NCBI taxonomy): Eukaryota > Metazoa > Chordata > Aves > Pterocliformes > Pteroclidae > Pterocles > Pterocles orientalis. The sequence goes on from WKFP01014739.1 coordinate 674,624, forward strand.
TACCTGCCCTCATTCTCCTGGACCAGGGCCACCTCTTCTGAGCCATCCCCATATCTGCCTCTGAGGCTCAGGTTCCCTTCCCAGCCCCAAATTCCTGTCCCAGACACAAACTGTGTACAGGAGTGCCCGAGACCATAGCCTCCCACTCCTGTCTCTTTCTTAAAAAAAAAAAAAAAGCTGTTGGACCTGACAAGACCGGAGTTAGGGGCAGGAGAGGGGTCAATAACTTCTGACCTGCAGGACTGCTCCATCCGATGCTGCCAACTACCACCGGCCAGACCCACATCTTATCTGCCAGCCACCAGGCACAGTGAGAGTAAAGGAGTTCAAAGGAAGGCTCCTGCTGGTAAAATAAACATTTAATGGGATGGAGCTTAAAGTGCTCCTCCAGCCAAGGGAGCTCGGATACATGCTGTCACGGTCACAGACTGCCATGGGCTTCTGGACCATCTTTACACAGACGACTATTTAATTAAACACCCTTTTTGGGAAGACCAGCTTTGAGAATGGGCAGAAAGTATCAGAAAATAAGAGATGTGCATTGAAAAAACAGCACAATCCCTTGTGGCAGATCTGTTGTTGGCAACACCTCTCCCCCTGAGCCAGACAGGTATCCCACTCACCAGCTCAGGAAGGTGGGACCTGCTGGGTATTGGATGTTCTTCATCACATCTCCCCTGATCAGAGAAACTGCAAAGGGATTAGCTCAGCCACAGGCAGCAAACTAGTGGGAAGTGGTAGACACAGCAAACTGTGGGGCAAGATGCTGTGGATCTTTCCCCGTTAGGATAAGAAGTCCTGCACATAGTCATCTCTAGCTGTGCACTCAGAAGGGCTTTCCAGAGAGTTCTCCCACTGTCAGTGCTTGCACTGCACTGGCAAGAACAACACGAGCCTGGGAAGGCAAAGGGATCTTCCCTAAAGCAACAGCACAGTCAGGAGCAGACCCAGGTGTCCTGGCTCCACTTGCCACATGGAGCTGTTTTCCACGCCTCATTCAAGACTCTGCAATGGCACGATGGGTATGTGTGGGACAGACTGCGTGAAAAGTTAAAAACTTCAGGAGAGAGGTTTCTGTAACAAAAAGCAACCAAGAAAACAGTAGCATCTTCTGTAGATGTCACATCAGTGAACCCACCTCCCCCATCCTGTCCTTTCTGTGCTCACGAGAACTCAGGGTGAAGCCGTAAGAGATCAGTCAGGTCCCCTACAGTCACTTTTCCATGCTGTGCCCCTAAGGCTGGGTCCAACTCTTCAAATCAAGGGGGCAGTCTCTGGAAGCAAAAGTTTCAGTTCCCACATGATGGAGACCTCTCCCTGTCCGAAATACTTGGTTGAAGGATGGGCAGAAGGAGACCCTCAGAAAGACCCCGATCGCAGATCACCAACAGGCTGCAGTAAAACCTGCCCTCAGTATGGAGAGGACAGGAGGCAGCTCTTCTCAGAGATAGTTATTCTCAGAGACAGGTTTTCTCTGCAGAGAGTCATTCTCCCAGAGGACAGGCTTTAAGCCAGCTCTGCACCACGTTAGCACTGCACCAAGCCCTCTGTGTCTCCTTCTTGGCCACTTGAAAGTGTGGAGGCACATGCAGAAAAAAACACTTTCTCCTCCTTATACAGAAACTGCACAAGAGAACCCTTGGGCACAGTGAAGGGCCAAGGACTACATCTGGTACCTGAGCCCAGCATGGCTGAGAGCATAGCACTGCTCTGGGTGGATGGGGACATTTCTGAGGACACACGTTATGAGGGGCTTGTACCTCTGCTGTGTCTCACACTGGTGAAGCACGATCTGCGGGGTCTCCATCCTGTGCTTCTCTGCCAGTGCTTTGCAGAGTCTTGCAATTCTTCTGACTCGTGTTTAGAGATGCTCTTCTCTAGCCACCTTTTCCTTCTCTCTCCATTCCAACAGGGAAATGCTCCATAAAGATAAATGAGACCTGATTTGAAAGACAGGAATGGCACAGTGTGGACAGTCTTAAGGCTGTCTTAAGACGCTCTGCTTGGTTTTCCCTGGTGCTGCCATGACTTCTCCAAATGTAGTTACTAAGCTCAGGCCAAGGGCCTCCAGTACAGGTCTGTGTTAGAGAATTTTTTTTTCTTCTTTTTCAAATATCAGAGTCATTTTCCACAACTTTATGAGACTCTTGTGTATTCTTTGCCAAAAAATGAGCCAGCCTGGAATACCCATAGGTCATCCACAGCATGGTTTCCGAGCATTTCTGGTCAGGCTATCCGAGACCCAGTGTACTCATGTTGCCCAAAGACTATTTTTTTCCATTCAGAGGAGGAAGTGGCTTTATGGCACATCATGACAGTTCATGAGTTACCGGACTTGCATGGCACTTCGTGGAATATTAACTATCTGCTTTGCAAGTTGGCAACTCAGGCTAAGGAGGCAGGACAGCTGCAAAGGGGGGTGAAAACAGGAACAGCTGTACTAGACAGAAAGGGATTGTGTACTGGCTATTTTCTTGCTCTTTCAGATATTTGTGTTTGATGTCTATGTTCGTCATTCTGGGATTTAGGCAGGATTTGAAGGGAAAGTATGAAAGGAGAGGAAAAACAGGCAGACTTCTGGATACACAAGTCTTTTCTCAGGTTTATAACAGAAGCAGCCAAATTACGTGGAAGCTGAGAACTATTGTTTTGAGCTCTACCAGTAAGATTTACCAGGGAATTCAAGGGATGAGGTGGCCAAACAACTGTGACAGAAGGGGATGTTTCTAGCCACTGTGGGACAGAGAGAGGTTGGTATTTGCTGCCTGCTCAGCAGCAAGTTAGAGCTGAAATGTGTCAGTGAATTCTCTAAAATAGGAAAGTGAAAAATAATTATTAATGGTCTCCAGTTGTCTCCAAAGGTGGCAGCTGTCTTGCCTTTCGAGCATTCGGAGAGGATGCCCACTGGAGTAGGACACATGCACCCAAGTCTTGGTAGCACTTGGAACCGAACTGCTATAATCCAAGCTGGGGTCGCAGTGATGAAGCGTGTTCAGGTCTGTACTGAGGTCCCTCTGGTTGCTGTTTGAGAGTGCCGGACGGTGCAGCACCCAGATGCTCCTCAGGCTCTGCAAGAAGCAAGCCACAAGGCCATGGCACCAGATGGGAAGTTTGCAGCAAGTTTGGGAGTCTCTAACAGCAGCAGATCAACTTGTAATTACGCGCTCAGGGCAAGCCCAGGCAGAAACTCCGATAAACATCGTTACTCAGAAGCAGAAAGAAAGTTATTCCTCCTTTTTACTGGGGGATGAAGCACAGGGAAGTAGGAGTCTCCTGCCCAGAATGATCAGAGTCCACAGCACAGCCAGGGCATGAACTGACTCTCCAGAGTACCTCGCCCACGAGAAAGCTTGTTCCACACTGGAGCCCTCTTGCACTGCATGTGTGCCTTGCCTGCCTTTCCTCACTGCTTTTTCTGTGGCAGCCTGAACAAAGGATCCACCTCCAGGGAGAGGAAGCAGCAGCTGTCTGTTAACAGAGCCTGGGTCCTGCTCTCACATCTGAAGACCAGAAACAAGGAAGGAGAAACACTGCCAGGTGTCACAGAGACCATGCTTACACTGCTCTCCCCCTGCTCTTTCCTTCTGACCTGGCTGAGATGAGGATCTCTCCTCATGCAAGGAGCCTTCTCAAAGCTGACAACCCATGTGCTCTAGGTGTGCAGGACTTTCCATGGCCGGCGTGGTGTCACCCACAAAAAAAATGTGTTGTGGTGCAGGAACCAGCAGCAGGAGGACACTGATTTTGACTAACCTAGATGATTCATACTGGCTCTCAGGAAACCTGAGTTACTGAAGTTCTGGCGCTTCACAGGACAGCATGCCAAAACCCTGATTTTATATTCAGGCAAATTTAGGTGAGATGGGAGGGTCAGGACTTTCCCCTGTGGATGATCTCCAACAGGATGTTCCCATTGCCCTGAGTGATCCTCACATATCTTTTTTAACCAGTCCTGAGTTTTGGCAAATACTATTTCAAACACACTAACAGGGCTTCCTCCTGCAAACTCTTACGCAGAGGCAGGGAAGACTGGCAGACCAGGTGGAAGCTACCAGTCATTCACTATGACTCAGTGCCAAGGGCATTCGTAGGTCTAGGACAGCCATTCCCCATCACTTCATGTGCTTGGCTGCTCCAGGGTGGCTTAGCGCATATTACCAAGTATCACTCATCAGGGACTTCACGTGGTCTGGACGACTCCTCCTCCAGAGAGAGGCATCCACTACAGGGGTTCAGCATTTCCCGATCTGAGGTTTTACTGATTCGCTCTGCCCCAGGGATGCCAGCCAGCCTGAGCAGCCAAGTGTCAAATCCACCCAGATACTCCCATCCACATCAGACACCCCTGTCCTTACGAACACCTCTCATCACAGGTCCTCTGAAGCTGCAGCCATGCCCGTGGGGCCAGAATCAAACCTGCCCTGCTCCCTGTCACTACAAGATGTGGAGGCATCACTGCCTGGAGCCCAAGCTGTCAGGAAGGACCTTGGTGGGGATCACTAGATTCCACAAAGAATTTGGATTTCAAAATAAGAGAACACAAAGCTCTGGAGACTGAGCCTCCTACCAAGTGTGAGGGAGCTGCTTCCCAGCAGTCTTGCTTTATCTGGGAAGCATGTTGGGAAGCCGAGTGGGGAGGATTAGAGAGAACAAGCACACCTGATGGCAATGCTCTGAGCCCTGCAAGAGGTGCCAAGGCTTTACGTAATGCTCTGATCCGGTTGTGATCCCCTGGCAGAGGATCTGGTTACCAGTGGTTTATAGGTGCAGTAAAAACATACCACGTGTATTCTGGAAGAGTCGTGTGTCAGTTTAATTAACGACTTTGTGGTTTGTGAGCACTTACCTAAAGCAGATGGGCACTGTGTCTGTTCCTCTGCCAGGTAGAAGGAGTCCAAGGTATTTCAATGTGAGCAGGTGCTATAAATTGTAATTACCAGGCTTGCAGAGGTAGAGAAAGCAAAGAGAAAAGAGACCTGATGGATTAAGAGATCAAGATAAACTCTTGTTGGTTGTTTTTTTTTTCCAAATACTTATGGAAAGGGATGAGAATGGCTGGCTCTTTCTGGATCCTCTTGCAGATCAGCACTTGGGGAAGGTTCTTAGCATGTGTCTGGCTCATCTGGGCGGGTGTTGTCTAAAGCAGTTTGGAGGGGGAAGGGTAGATTAGTGCCAGCCAGAGTGTTACAGCTTTTTCAGCATGGGTGGATATATGGTGGCCTCAGGACAGTCATCACTGCTTCTCTCACCTGACTTTGAGGCCAGGGGCTCCCAGGAGGATAAAATTTCTAAGGAGCCCAGTGCAGCTTTCCCAAAGTGACCGCCGTAGTTCAGCTTCAGCACCAGCCCTTGGTGGTAGTGTTGTGATCTGATTTCTAGCCTACGGCCATGAATCCCAGAGCTCTGTGCATTTCCTTGAGGTTCCTTCCTCCAAACTGAGGAAGAACTTCACTAGCAGCTAATTGCTGGGATGTTGAGAGACTATGGGCATCCCTAGGTCAGTAGCAGGTTTTCTAAGACCCACTAAGACGCAGCACCTTAGGTACAAAATTTCCAGAGTCACATTTCTCCCTGCTGGATAAAGGCATCCACTCATTCATCTCCTGCCTCGTGGGAGCTCATTTCTCCTCCCACTGAGACTTGTGGCTGCATGTCACCTCATGTAGACCCCAGACCCCAAGAGTATGGACATAGCTGGCACGGAGACACTAACGCATAAAGGCACCTAACCCCCAGTGGGACATCAGCAGCGTGGAAGGCTCCAGCTGAGCTCATCTCCATGTTTCTGAGCAGCACCCTTTACTCATGAGACAGAAGTAGATGCCTTGGAGGAAAAACCCATCCCCTAGAAGTAGGCACCTGCCTTCGGAGACGGATCTCTCACAGCAGCTCCTGGTACTCCATTCACAGCTGGAGAGAGACACACAGTTCAGAAGGAGACATACGAGAGAATAGTTGAGATGACTGCTAGCTGTAATACCCACCTGTGTATCAAAACTTGTGTCCTCATTAAGTCCTGGGTACCTGGAGCATGGAGCTATCAGGGGGTTAGACACAGCTCTAGCCCATTCCCCGGCCGGCATGCACAGGGATTTGTCCAGAAACATCTAAACAACTGGTAACCCTGCTCCAGAGGGAGAGACAGCGTGTAAATCCTCATCCATCAATACCAAAATTTAGGATAAGAAAAAACTAGAGGTCCAGTGTCTTGGCTAAAGATCTGCAAAGCCCATTTAGTCCAATAAAGTGATATCCAGATATTTCTGCATGGTCCAAGTGATCAGTGACAGTCAGGGCCTTGGACCAGCCTTGATCATGGGATTTCCCCACAGCTGTTGCTGCCACAGCAGCCTCCAGCACACTGAGCCCATACCCTACTTCACCCACCATTTACAAACACAGAAATCTATTGTGGCACATGAGACTTGAAGAGCAGTTCCCAGCCAGTTTTTAACGAATCTCCTCATTGCATTCACCTCTTCCTCTGCCATCAGCCTCTCCTGTCTGGCAGCCATGCCACACTCCCTGCCCTGCCATGTTCTCTTTCCCCAACAGGAGCAGCAGCACTTCCTTTCATGGGGAGTGAAGACTAAATCTCCTGCACCACGAGGTCAGGCTCTTCTTGCCTCCTTTCCACAATGCACTTTGAGTTTTCTCTTCTCTTCCTGGCAAGATGCACCGTAATGCTAAGGAACACTGGCTTTGATCCTTGTGCCCTGTATCCCAAAACAATTGACTCTTTACATCTGTCCTGCAGAAGGATTTGATGCCTTCATAAGCTGATGGGATGCAACCTGGAAAACACTGTCATTTACATTGCTCTTAAAAATATTGCAAGCATTTTCATGTTTCCTATAAATATTCTTTCCAATTATATCCTAATTTCACTCATCATCTCTTAGCACTAGATCAGCCTGACGTACACTCGCTGCATAGAGGTTGATTTTACCTCTAACTAAAATAAACCAGTTCCTTCAACCCACTGGTTTGCCACTTCTCTGATATCTTTAGCAGGAACCTTTGGAGTCTTATGGAAACGCAATAAAGACTACTTCATCCTCTGTCCCTCAAGGCAGGTAATTATTTTTATACATATGGCCAGAGATTAAAATGCAAAGAATGATTTATAGTAATTTCAGAACATGTGGACTTTGATGTAGACAAAGGAGGAAAGCTCCTCCCGCCTGATCAGATTCTCACAAGCATATAAATTCTTAAGACAGAAGGAAGAAAAAAATTACTTTGGGATCAGCATGGCCTGAAGAGCTCAGTCAGTTCGTTCCTCGTTTCTCTTCTTTGATCTATTTGAGATTTGACAGTTTGCTGTTAACAGCAATATTCATCTCTATAAATCACATGTGATGCAGTAAGGTTTAAGAAAGGTGTTGTTTCCATTGGATGTTTAGAGGATAAAAGCTATGGAAAAAACAGAAATCTATAAAGTCAACATAACATAGCAGTGACTTACAATCTGTTGGCATAGAAGCTGTCTTGTGGCAAGACCACCGCGGCCCTGTAACACGATTTATTGGGTACAGGGTCTTTCTGGTGTACAACGAAAAGAGGTCAGGGAAGAGGTAGTTCTTAATGGTGAATCTGAAGACAGGCTGAAACAAAACCGCAAGTACTTTCTTGGTGATTGCTGCTGCTGAGAGCACAGGACCTTGGGTTTCACCTGTTATAGATCACTGCTCAGGTCCTTGAATTTCACCTGTGTAGAGCACTTTGCAGCAGAAGGCGTGCCTGTGGCAGGAAACAGAGCCCAGAAGAAGTGTCACAGTGCAGGCAGCGCACTAAAGAAGTTCCTTCCCCTCTAGAGGACACACTGCTCAAAACCTTCCTGCCCCATCTCTGAAATTCCCTCTTTTCCCTGAGGCACCTCTTCTCAGCAGCCATCTCTGGAGATGAACGCAGATAAGTTGGTGGAGTTTTGTCCCCATGTTTGTTTCCAGAAGTCTGGTCTCCATTTTGGCATTTTGAGTGTTAAGTGGTATTTCTGCAAAGAGGAAAGTCTAGGAGAGGCCAAGCACAGATGTCTACCCCATCCAAGTAAACGCTTCAGTCAGGCGTGCCACACATCTGGAGGTACTGAGGGTAACCCCGTGCAGTGATGCACCCATGCTGTGGTGAGTCCTCGCTGAAGTGTGGCTGCTGTTCGTACTCCTCTCTGCTGTATGGAAGCAGGAACCTCTCTGGCTCCACGTGCTGTGATCCTTCCTCCCAGGTGTAGTGTGCACCGTCTGAGATGCACCTGGAAGTGGCAAGGTGGCCCTTGTAGCTTGCGTAGTCGAGCACAGACGGTGAGGAAATGTTAGAGTTGTATTGTCTGTGTTCAGGCTTTGGCTTCAGGTGAGCTGATGTCCCTGGAGGGGTCTGGACTCTCCTCCTCTGTGGGAGCATCTTGGAATTTAGTTCAGGAATGACAAGCCAAATTCAGAGGAGTTACTGCTTTTTGGCATAGACTGAGCAGACAAGACTTTTCAGGTTCCGTGTACCACAGGCTGTCATCCAACCTGCAGCTCACTAGCTCTTCTCCACGGCACCCAGTGGGTGATCAGCCAGAGCTGTCACTGCATGTCTGTGTTTGTCACCAGGACTGGCAGCAATAGCCAGGCAATATCAGACCAGATTTGAGGAGGACAAACCGTGTTAAAATACAAATCCAGTTCGAGATTCAGATTTTGGAGTTGTTCCTCTGCTTACACTGACCTGATCCAAGTCCATGGTCTGGGTTCAAGAGCATCCCAGACTGGGAAACAATGTGGCTGGACCTTATTTCTTATCCCAGCACCTTTCTCTGCCATTCAGTTTGTCTCCTCCCGGGACCTTTCAAGAGCATGAGCATTTTTACAGTAATGATGAGCAATAACACATTTTCAAAAGCCATTGGCAAATCCACTTGGCAGAAAATGCATCATACTTATAGAGGCAAAAACTGTGGCGTGATCACTTGATTTCATTAGGACCAGTGAGCAGATTTACTGCCTCCCCTTTGTAGCCCTCAGAGAACATCTGCAGGATCAGCCATGCTGCCATTTGGCATTACGATAGAGCAGCCGGGGCAAGGTTTGCAGTTGAGGAGTTGAGTGGCTGGGACCAGGAGGCTGGTGTCTTCTTGCTTCTGCTATGACTGGAGTGCTAGATCCTTCCCTCATGGTGGGAGATCCTAAGATACCACCAGGAAGGAAAAAAAATTCTTCTGAGTCATCCTCCATGGCCCTGGTACACAACCTTCCTTCCCTTCAGCTAATCTTCTGTTGTGCCCGCGTCTCACTCGGGCAAGCCAGGTGGATTCGTCTCCTCTGACCGTAGCTGTCAAGATATTACTCATCTCAGGTAGTCAGTAGTGGAAAAGGATCAGCCTCTCCAGAGGGTGAATCATCCCTGTTATCTCAGAGCTTTGTCTGGGGGGATGAATCACTCTCTGGAGGATTCTGATTTTCTCTTCTGGCTATGGAAAGACCCTATAATTGGTTTCAAGTTCTGTGTGAATAACGTTGGGTGAGATGTGTTTTTCCTACACCTGGAAAGTAAAAAAAATGCCCCTCTCCCCACCCCACCTCTACCCACACTTTCATCTGGCAAAAACAGATCACCAAGCTAACACATCACCAGAGGATGGGTACCAAGGCAGAGCTGAGCATCTCTTCTCCCCCATGGCCCCATGCACGTGACCCAGCACACACTTGTGGAGCCCACAGAGAAAGCTGTCAGAGGAGATCATCTTGCCCAAAAACACAGGTGCAAGGAGCAGCTTACCCATTACCCAGAGAGGAATTTCTCTGCACTCCAGATCTGGAGGGATTTGAATTAGCAGCCATTGTTCTGGAGGCAAGTCAGAAACGAGAAAGGCTTCTGACATGGGTACTGGGTGCACCACAGACATGTTTTTTTCCTGACAGTGGGAGGAACTCAGCTGGTGAGATTAGAGCTCTTTCTGTATAGGAGTAAAAAAGCATGAAATGCAGTGTGGTTATCCCCTTACAATGACCTCAATAGCTTTTTTCGAGAGGAAGATTTAGAGACCACACACAAGCTGTTGAATGTATCATCCTCCAGGAACACTTCTCTTTAGCAGTGAGCAAATAAATCCCTGCCTCCATTTGCCCTCCATCCATTAATCCTTGGCTTTGAGCAGTAAGATGTTGTGAAGTATACATTACGGAAATGTCCGTATGACCCATGCTTGTGAGTGTTCATGCTGTGAAGGATCCTTGGATTCATCTCCCAGAAAGAGTGCTGTGGTGTTTATCAGGCTAATAGCTAAAAGTTTAGCAAACCTCGGTCACTCTAACTTACTTATTTTACTATGTGGGGAAGCTGGTAAATAATAGAGAAAAAGAGGTATCTGCATAAATTGCTATCTCCTCCCAAGAATGGTGTCAGAAGATATAGAAATTCTACCCCTGACTGCATCGGATGCCTTATCTGTGTCCACAGTGTGTAAAAAGCAGAAGTTTCATGCCTTTACAGAATTTGAAATTCTTTTCTGGAACATGCAGACAGTAGGCTCTTCAGATGCCAGTGATCTTGAGTTGGGCCATCATGTTCATGATGATCCTCGGAGGCCGTTCCTCTCTTGAGACTTCATTTCCTAATGTTCCCATTCATTGAGATTGTGGTTGGCGCCTCCTGGAAGGGGTGATGATGAGTGACACCCTTGCCGTGCCCCAGGTCGGGGTGAGCTGTGTTTCTCTAGCAGCTTGTCAGAGGTTATACCTGCACGGCTGTGCCCATTGTGTACTCTAGTCACCTCCAAACTTTTCTGTATTGACTGCTAGTGATCCAGTGTGGCAACCAGGAGCTCCATGTGGATAAAAATTCAATCATTCATACCAAGATGAAACTGGTGGTCGCTTCTCTATCTGTATTGTTCCTACCATCCTCTGCCCATACTGCAATGACTGCAGTACCCACCTTCCACCTTTCGATAAGCAAACGTCCCTCAAAAGAGACCCTGACAAGCACAGAAACTTAATTCCATCTTCAGACCCCTCCCGTATGTACTGTCAGCTCCCATCTCAGGCTGTGATAACTTTCAGGAAGAGGCACATGCTACTTTGACCGCCCTCCCAGTGCCTAGAACGTTGTAGACACTAAAGAAATGATAATCACAGCTCACAGCTACAACACACACACACACTCTTGCATACGGGTCATATAGTAAGTTCCAATGTGTTTCCCATTGACTTTCATTACGGGGACTCATGAACCTTAACCCAGTTGGTTATACACATAAGTACCCAGGGCATGCTGCATTTCCCTGGTGATGACTCCGTACAGAAGATGGACAATGGGTCCCAGATGTTCCATACAGTAGATACAGCCGCACGGCGGGGAAGATGGGTCCCAGATGTGACATACAGTAGATGTATGTGCAAAAGCAAGATGGGTCCCAGATGTTACAGGCATTGAACGTGTAAGCACTCCTGATGAACCACAGAGAAGCTTCAGGTAAACTGGAGATAGGAAGGCAAGCAAGAAATGAACAACATATTTAAACTGGTACCCATCTGTGCAGCAGCATTTAGTCCTCTATGCAAGACACATTAGTCTGCACTCATCTTTAACTCTCTGCCTCTTTCATAACCCTGTGGACTTCAAGAATTTCCTCCTATGACAAGGTAGATGTGAAGATGGTCAATCTAGTGAGACTCAGGGATTCAAAGTACAGAACTGTCTCACCTTATGAGGTAAGACACAGGAATCACTGGCTGTGCTGGCAGGATAAACACCAACTTAACTTTTTTCCAAGTGATATGATGCACATAAACAAAATTTTAGGAGCAGCAGGAGCCAACCCTGTGCATGACAGGCCCTATCAGACATGGTATCTTTGGCAGCAGGAGATCCGTGTCATGATCTGCGAGGTCCCTGCCAGCCGAGGCTGCAGCTGGTCCAAGCAATCTGTCTAACAACCATCTGCAGTGTTAACCGCTCTTCAAGGGAGGCAGCTGCCTTTACACCCCTTGCAATTCAGGGCAAGTCTACTGTTCCCTTCATACAGAGAAAGGAGGAGGCAAAGAAAATCCAAGCAACTTGTCCCGGACCACACAGCTGGGTTCAAATTCCCGCCAGGCAGGCTGTGTCCTGCTCTCGGGACTCAGAGTCACACCTCCGAAGCAGCCCCAGCTGCCAGGCAGAGCAGAAGAGCTTTCCAGTGCTCTGCAGCTGTGGTGTGGCTCAAAAACCTACCGCATCCCTCCCACGGAGGAGCCCCTCAACCAGAGTGTCAGCTCTGGGGGGCTCGTGGCTGCCGTGCTGTTTGAATTAAGCTGGTGACTTGTGGAGGGGCCAAGCCTAGAGGGTCTCAGGCCCTGGTGAGATGAAGAGCTGTTGTACTCTCTACTCCAGGACATCATCTGGGCAGCCATGGGTGACGTGTGTGCAGTAAGAAGTGAGGCAGCACACAACCATTAAGGCTCAAGGCTCTCAGCAAGGGCCAGTGCTCCTTCCCAGTCTATGAGCTGTAAACGTGAGGGTTAATAATTTATAAACCAAAGCTGGCTGCATCGGAAGGTCATCGGGGAATCCTGTGGGTGCAGAACAAGGAGGCACTCAAACACACCAGGGTACAGTCCAGCACCCCGACAGGAGGAAGCCCCCACCCAAGTGTCCATCAAAAAAAAATAACCATCAGTCCAGTAATGATTGCCTGAGTCAAATGCTGGACATCTGGAGCCCTATTTCCATGTCAGCTCAGGACTGAAGAGTGGATGGAGCAAGGCAATCGTGAACCCAGCTGTGACACCCCTGCAGGTCCCCACTGCCAGACACAGACGTTGTGATGGATCTGGTCTGGTCCTGGTCCCCGTGCATTCAAGGTGTGGGCTGGCTCTTATGTCCCAGTGCATGCTTGTCCCTGGGGATCTCTCAGAGCACCACGACCTGTTCAGATCCCCTCTCCCAGAGAGCAGTGTGTCCTTTCCCTTCTGTCCCCAAAAACTGCTCTCCCTTCTCTTTTCCAGCTAGTTTGTGTGCTTGACAAACACCATGTTTCCCAGGAAACATGCAGGATCTACGCTGCCTGGTGGGCCTTTGAGCCACTCTGCTGAGCCTCTGGCTGCTTCCTGAACCTTCTCCATTCCCCGTGCCTGGCGCCACGGGCAAGAGGGGACAATGCCAGGTGCCCAGGGAAAGGGCTGCCTGGGGAGCCGGTGCAGCGGTGGAGTGCAGCCGCCCAACTGCCAGCAGTTTCTATAGCTGCACACAGGTTTTGGCAATCCTTCTTACACGGTTCTGACCGCAGGGGTTTTGGAGGTGTCTGCCACCGGGGATAACAAAGCCCTCTTGTGTCTAGCAACAGCACTCTGTGAGGTCTAGGTAGTGCTCTGATTTCATTTCCTGAGCATCCCTCGTGGAGGGCTTCCCAGAGTTACATGTCACATGAAGTCAGGAGTGAAGACTTGTTGCAGTCCAAACAGAGCCCTGCAAGCTTTTCCACCCAGTCCTATTCTACAGCCAACGGACTGGGAACGCGTTTGTATCTTGAACTTCCATTCACTGCCTGGGATGGATCTCACAAGAGTTTTTAATCTGGAAGTGGAGCTAGGGAACTCTTGCCAGTCTTGTTTGAGGGCTGTGAGCATTGCTGTGGAAGGGGCAGAGAGCCCAGGAGTTGGAGCAGGCCTACAAGGCAATGTTTTACCTGTTCACTGATGTGTCATTCATAGAATCACAGAATCATAGAACGGTTTGGGTTGGAAGGGACTTTCAAAGGTCATCTAGTCCACCCCCCCTGCAATGAGCAGGGACTTCAAGTCAATCAGGTTGCTCAGAGCCCCATCCAACCTGACCTTGAATGTTTCCAGGGATGGGGCATCTCCCACCTCTCTGGGCAGCTTGTGCCAGTGCCTCACCACCCTCATCATAAACAATTTCTTCCTTATATCTAGTTTAAATCTACCTTCTTTTAGTTTAAAACCATTACCCCTTGTCCTATTGCCACAGGCCCTACTAAAATGTCTGTTCCCAACTTTCTTATAAGCCCCTTTTAAGTACTGGAAGGCTGCAATAAGGTCTCCCTGGAGCCTTCTCTTCTCCAGGCTGAACAACCCCAAGTCTCTCAGCCTGTCCTCGCACAGGAGGTGCTCTAGCCCTTGGACCATCTTCATGGCCTCCTCTGGCCCCGCTCCAGCAGGTCCATTCTCCCACTGTATCTGCAGTACGTTGTGATGCCAAGGACGTGACAGGCAGAGTAGAAATTGAACCCAGTTTCCCACCCTCCAGGCTAGCACTGCAGTCCCCAGCAGCCTTTCTCCTCTCCCATCTGGTCTCGGTTGGCGGAAGATGCCCTTGCTGCTCGCCGGGGTTAGTTGGGCAGCCTCAGGGACACAGAACCTCCTGCCCCTGGGTGCCCAGCCCCATCGGGTGCTGTGCCTGCCAGAAAGAGTGGCACGCATGGAGCTGGCTCGCAGGGGAGTGTGGCACAGGGGGACAGCGTGTCTGTGAGCAGGGTGTGTTGCAGGGCTCCAGAGCCCTCCTCCCTTGCTGCGCCCTCAGCTCCTCGCACAGCGAGTTCCCAGGAGCTCGCAAGCCGGGTACTGACTCAGTGACTGGGAGCTTTGCCTGAGAAAGGAGCTGAGGTGTTGGCCCCAGTCATTAGTAAGTTATCGGAGAAGTTTAGCTGCAGTGACATCATCTCCTTCTTATATTACTACAAGGAACTTAGATCCTATTATGGGATAGGAGGTAACTCAATCAAGCCTTTCAAGATAAACTCAGACAGGAAGAGAGACATGATTGCCTGAAGGCACCAATTAGACGTTTCTGGTGAGATCAGCTCTGTTCAGCCAACACACATCCATGCTGGGGCCAGGGAAGACAGCAAGCACCTCGCTCCTGGAGAAAGGGATGAACTCAGGGAGGGGTGGGCAACCAGCTCTTCCTTCCAGTGCTGATGGGTCAGTCCTCACTTCTTCAAGGGTCGCAGCTCTCTGTGGGTGATCCTTTCTTTATGCCTTGTGTTCTGCTGCTGAGAGATAATCAAGGTGCAGAGGAGCTCCCCAGTTTGGAGAGAAAACAGCCCAGCCCAGTACCACCCATTGCCGCCTGTAATCTTTGGTGGCAAGCTTTCTCCAACTTTCTCAAAGTAAATAACAGCCCAATACATTGCAAAAGTGAGGATGGATTGGAGTTTGAAATCCCAGTGTCCTGTTGTGACTGGGCTGTGGGCAGTGGAGGAACATCACAGAGTCTGCACTGCAGGCTGGTTACCGTGCAGAGTTTGTCTACGGCATCCTGACCGCTGGCTATTATTGGCTCTGTGGTGTGCAAGGCAGGAAGAACAGCAGCAAAAGTCAGGATATTTCCTGACAGCATGGCATTGTGCATTTTTGTTGGTTTCCAGGCTGCAGCTCCCCCTGTAAGTGCTCCACAGCCAGAAGGAACTGGAAAGATATGGGCAAAGTTGCTTCTGCCAGTCGTAGCCTGAGATTTGCACCACATCTGTTAGGGAACAGAGAGGCTGTTTCTGGTTATCCACCGCTGCACACTTCTGCCAGTCATGTTACAGACAGCAGGATGCATGTGCTTACAGATGTCTAGGAAATGAATTTGTACATCCTCTGAAATGCTCTGGAAGCAGTTCTTGGAACAAGACGGTTCTTAGAAACTGCTGGGTCTGTGGCACAGGAAACCAAAGATCTCAGATTATAGCTCAACCTGTCAGAATGAATACAAAACTTATGACATGCTCACTGCACTGGCAACTGCAGATAGCCCTACCACCACCCAGACCTCCTGAATGGCTGCACTGGTTGCATTGGCTTATCTTTTGCACACTGGGAAGGAAGAATCTCCCACTCTCGATCTTTTCTCATTAGAAAAGGGCTTCCCTACCTGCTTGGTTCCTTCTAGGAATGCTTTTGATCCCAGCATCATCTCTGGACTGTCCTGACCTCCTCAAGCCTTTATCAAATGTAGACAATGCTCAAAGCAATGAAGTGGCTCTTCAAAGGTGTGCTGGGCTCTTAACACTGCGCCTACACAATGGCTATCCTGACCAAGGAATGGCTTCCCTTTTCCCACCCCACACAGCTTCCTTTGAGCCGCCACCGGGTACAACAGCAGCAAAGGTACCAGCTGGCGGGGGTCAGACATACTTGCATTTGGTGCTGACCTGATTCTCTCACCATGGCTCAGCACAGATGTGGACATCTGCTCAGGGAACAAAGATGACATAGGCAATGTCTCAGACCAAAAGCCAAGGGACTTCTGATGTTCCTCCCAGGCAGCTCCCTGTCTCCCCATCCCTGTAGTCCCTAACAGAGAAAATGGAGTAAAATCTGAGGTTATTCCAGGCACTTTTTTGACTTTTCCCTAAGTTCCATGTTCAAGTCATGTAAAAGCCCCATAACTATCAGCAGTAGATGCAGTTCTGAAGCCAGAAGCCGAGACTTTCAAGAAGCTGGCGATTTTCCTGTGCTGTTGTTCTTGAACGTCCCACTTACAGTCAGCTCCTTTTGCCTTCAACGGACAGGACAATGCTCTGCAGTGCCTTGCTTGAGCCTGTGAGGTCACTTGGAAATCACGTCCGTGCAGACATCTGGAGACCACTGTGTGTCTAATCCGCTTTCCAGACCTACAGCAGTGCTCAACAACAGGCGTGAGATGAAGTCCCACTTCCGTGAAAGACACATCTTCCTCTGTAAGCAACAAAGGGGTTAAAGCTTGCACGGAAAACCAACCGAGCGATTTGGTGAAATAAAGATTAAAACATCTCCATGGAAGGTGAGGAGCCAGCCCCAGCCTGCGCTGTCCCATTTACCCACTAATCAGCCCAATTATCTTAGGTATAAATCATAACACAAAACACTTACGGAGCCAGAGTCACACACTGAAGAAAGGAGAGAACTGTTGGGTTGGTTTTTGTTTAGTATAATTGATATAATTACTAACAACCCTGTGCCAAGAACTTCAGCTTTTCTCCTTCCAGAAGAGAGTGGAGAGCTGTCTGAAAGCCATAGCAATTAGCAATCCCCACATGCATGGCTTTTATTAGAAAGAATGCACCTCTATTCCAGAAAGAGCCAGCAGCTCCCTGAAGAGCAATTAAACAACCCAGAGACCTTTTGGTACCAGGAACGCAGCCATCACTTAGTCCATGTTCCCTGCTCCCTTGTCAATGCTGCGAAGGCACATAAGGAATCCTGCCTGTCATGCTGCGTGTGAAATGCCTTCACCCGGACATTTCCCTGCTCGTAATTTAAACTCCACTAGCTCCAGATAGGTGCATCTTGCTGTGCTATTGTCCAAGCAGGCTGCTGTTTCTGAGGTTGCTGAGCCCTTTGTCCAGCTCATTGCAACCAGCAGAAAGTCTCCCTTTCACTCCACTGAGGAGTCTGGTTGGGGTCTGATTTTTACACTCCGGAGCAGATTAAGGCATCCGTTATGTGGCTGGAGCTCACCAACGTTCCCCCAGGACGCTGTTCTCCAGACAAGGTCTCATGGACAGTGGCCACGCTCATCACAACATGCCACGTGCCACCACCTGCAGAGGGGAAGAGAGAGAACACTTGGGGTTCAGTTTAGTTTGCAGAGGTGACCTCTTGTTGACGACAGGGTGTGGAGACATGGAGCAGAGCCTGGCTTGGAGCTGCAGCATGTCCACAAGTAGTGGCATCCGGGAGCATTCACAAACTCATATGAATCGCAGTTATTTCCCCTGCACTGACCATAGGGATCCACAAGGACAGGGAGGTGTCCAAGTACCTCAGAAAAATCCACCAAGGACCCGTGCTACCTCACTGGCACTCCTCTGATACCCATGGACCACGGATGTAGAAAAGTGCCTTTCCTGACCATATGCTAAATAGCCATAGAGCAAATCCAGCTGCATTAATGGTTTTCCCCAAGACCTGGGGCACTGTCACACTGAAGCCAAACTCCCCTGTGGCTCACATCTGTGGCTTCACCCAGGAGCTCATGACCAAAGCTGGACAGTCATGGGGCCACCTCACAGCTTGCCAGGAACCATCCCCGCCTTGGACATCTCAGCCTGGTGTACCAGCCCTTGGCTCTGTTTTAGCATCTCCATTTCTGAAAGATGAGTTCGGTTTTGAAAAATGATAACTGTTCTGTATATTTTCATTGTTTGTTCTTTAATTAATTAAACTTGAAACAGAGCATTCACTTTAAAACAATTTCCAGTAAACACATAGGGATTTGGATGAAAAAATGTATTTGAGAAAAGTAAGCAATACTTTTTTTTAAAAAAAACAAACAGATTATGATGCCAAAAACTAACAGAATTCTTATGCTGAAGAAGGAATGGAAAAATTAAGCAAAGATTAACATTTCCCACACAAGTTTTAATTTTGGTCAAAAAGTTCTTGTTTGTCCCAAAAACATTTTGATGAAAATTTTCAAGTAGAGTCTTCAATCTTGCCCTGAGCTGATGCAGGGTTTGCTTTTCTGATCGTTATTCTTTGGATTTGTCTCTCAGGAAGACGAATGATGCTATGCTCTGATTTGTTTGCATTCTTGGTGACAGGAGGTAAATCAAGGCAGAACTTTAAACCCTCTTCAAGAGGAAAATGAACACTGCCTTGTGTCAGCCCTCTGCGCAAAGATGCAAATCCTGTGGCAGTGGAGCTGAGCTGTGGGTGTGACGTGAGTTTCTCATCCACGGGAGAATCAACAGAGCTGGCTGAAAAACTCTCAGCTGCACAGCTGTGCACCAGAAAATGCCGCGGTGCAGCAATACAAGTGCATTGTGATTTGGAACATACACGTAGCAGAATGGGAGTAATGAAAGAGTTATTTCATCCACCCTGGGGTATCATTTCAGTTTGAGGTGATGTTGTATGAAGACTTGTGCACTGCATTTAAAGTTGTCCGAGGTTTGACTGCACTTCTCAAGCAGGTACAAATCTCCTGCTTTGCCCATCCAGGTCAGACCTGCCAGTGCAGGAAATGCTTTTCTCTGTGGCATAGGAAAAGGTCTGTTTCCCAGGATCATCTGAAAACTTTACCCAGGAAATACTGCCCCTGCCCCACTGCAGAGACCACAGCTTGCACCTGGGGTCTTCCCTGCTCCGTGCACTTGGTGGGCTTTTGGTTTCCTCCTGCAGACTGGACGTTTATTGCAGGAAAATTGTTTGTGAACTAGGAAATGTTGTCTGTGCTATTTGGGCAAGGGTCTGGTGCCAGGGGGGAATAGTGTCTGGGGCTCTTTCATCAAAAATACTACTTTATGTAGTCAAAAATACTGATTTCTATACCTCATCGCATTATGGAGGATCACTGATTTGAGGGCTGGGCCATGACAGTTCTGTTAACTTCCTTCTCTCGTGCTTTGATAAGAGACAAAGTACTTTCTGTTTGCAATTTGAATTCAGAGATCTTTCCATTAGATAGCTTGGAAAAGGCTCTCTTGGCCATGGATGGAAATTAGAATTTTCTTTCTCCTTGGCATAATTGGTTCCTGGTATTTCATCCAAATTTGAAGTGTTTTCCTCTTATATTTGGATTTTAAAATCTACAGATAACACATTGTCTCCTGCTCACCATTGTTGAAATAAGGAAATGATTCCCAAACCTAGTCTTTTAACTTTTCTTTCATAATAAGCTTAATATTTTTTGGCTTCTTGTTCTATTTTGGAACAAAAACAAGTCTTAAAAATTAAAGTTTCTCACCAAATTAAACCTCAAATTCAACTGCCTTCAGGTTTCCATGATTAAAAAAAAAAAAAAAAAAAAGAGCAATTGGCAATTCAAGGAAAAAGAAAGGCCTGAACATGTGCGATACAGAGAGCACAGACTTAATTCCAGCGCCATGACATATGGTCTGACTCGCTGGCGGTGATTTTGCAGGTAGCTCTGGCTGTTCGGATCAAACACAGGACCCCAAGCAGGGCTGCCACGTATTTCACATTTCCAGACAAATCCTTTTCTTCTGGATTGGTTGGCTGTCCCACACATCCCGCAGCAGTGGGTCTGAGCAGGCTGGGGGGTACCCCAAACAGGGCTGTGCCTCCGCAGATCGACTCGGGCAGATCCACGGCAAGCCCGGACCTGGGGGATGCAGCTTTGATGTTCACTTTTAAGCGAGGTGCTTGCAAGGTAGAGCTCGCCAGCGTCCATCTGGTGGGTCCATGTGAAAGGACTTAGCCCAACCACTTTTTTTAAGCAGCTGCCATCGGTTGGCAGCACTTAAATGGCCTCCAAGAAGGGATCATCCTTGGCAGCGGCCAAACGTCTCCAAGCCTTGCACTGAGACCTCCTTCTGCTAATCGCTATTTACAGCCTAGTCCAATCTCCCTGGCCATCAATCCATCCCACCTCAGCATCAAAACTCCCTTGGCATAACATTGCGGGCACATAAAGCAATGCTGGATCCATCTCTCACTTATCCCCACCCTGTTTCTTTCCCACTCAGACGCCTGGATGCAAACCTTATCTCTGTGGTGCCCGAGAAGAGCTTTGAGGGGCTGCTCTCCTTGCGTCACCTGTGGCTGGACGATAATGCCCTGACGGAGATCCCTGTCCAAGCTCTGAACCACCTGCCAGCGCTGCAAGCCATGACCCTGGCTCTCAACCAGATCTGGCACATTCCTGATTACGCCTTCCAGAACCTCAGCAGCCTCGTGGTGCTGTAAGCCTTCTCTTGTTACTCGCTCCAGCTGGGACAAGGTGCTGACCATGCCTGGAAAACGGGGTCCTCCTCCCGTGGGAAGACCTGCTGGTTGCTCCCCAGAAGCAGCTTTTTGCTGCAGGGGTGGCAGGCAGAGGTTTTGTTCACAAGGGTCAAGGAATCCCCACATTTGATATGAAATGCTAAAATTGCCTCTTTTGATTTTTTTCATGTTTTCCCAGCTTTTCACTGAAGAGCCAAAAAGCTCCCCTGTATCATTCAAAAAAAACCTAATGCGTTGCATTTTTAAAAAGTATCTGGAAACAAAAAGCGGATTCTCTTTTTTTCCCCTGAAGATTCAAGCAACAAAAGCCTTCTCCCCCTCCAGTACCCATGTTAGAACTACAGAAATTTCTATCAACATGAAAAAAAAAAAAATGCAACAACTTGCAGTCAGGTCAAAAAGAAATATTTTTTTTCTTGGAAAAAATGCCAAGAAAACGTTTTGACCAAATATGATTTTGAACAAAGATCTAACCTCAACACCTTGTCCCAGCCTGTGCATTGCTCATTTGCATGAGTGTGTTGTATATACAGATCAACTATTGTCTGGGCTGATCACAGCCCCGTGGTGCATGTTGTCCAGTTTGCATTATGAACACTTTACCGACAGCTTTCAGAGCAATGCCGATAACAGTGCTGCTCTTAGAAGATACCTGGTCCAGGAGGGAAACATTGACTCCATGGGCAGTGAGACACACTAAAGCACTCTGCAGCCTGTAATCAGACAGCAGCTGGTGTCTTCGGCAGTTACATCGGGAGGCGCATCCTTCCTATCAACAGAGGCTTGTATGTTATCCAGCTTTTAAAAGGAAGTTCACATGTGCAAATTAGCTAGTCATTGATTAGCAAGTTCAGGTGTGATTACCAACTATCGTAGAGCTCCTGTATCTATATGAAATGCTACCTTTGAGTTTGGTAATATGTATTGATACCAAGAGATTAAGTAACCTCAGCATGTGGTGCCTTAGTGAGAGTTTAGCTGTTATTTCGCTTTCAAAATTTAAAGTGTTTACTGAAGCCATCTAGCATAGAAAGTGCTTGGACAAAGCACAGTCCAGAGTTTTATTAAGCATCAACTTCAACTGTTTAGACAAAGCATAAAGACTTATTTAGGAGAAATGCTAAAAGCAACTTGAGAAATGTCAAATAAGTAGTTTTCACCCACAATAGTGCTCATTCTAAAAGGCATCCCATGACCATTATAATGCAACCACTTCATTCATCTTTAATAGCTAGCACGGAGGGTGAGCTGACATTTGGGGTTTTATTTCAGTCTCAAAAGCATGCTGCTTTCATTCTGGCTTATCCCATACTTTGGGTGAGAAGCAACTCCTTAATTAAACAGGCAAACTCAAGAAATAAAAGTCATTGACCATTAGGTCACAAGGGAGAGAATAATGTCCCACCACAGACAATTGGAAGGGAACACATTTGTGATCCTGCCAGGCACTGTGGGACACGATGATAAATTTTTGTGGGATCACAAGTGTTTGGCAGAACTAGCCCCATAAATCTCTCCCAGGCTTCCATGCATAGCCTTGTCAGCGCACAGCCAGTGGAAAGTCACCCCACGTTCTTCCTGCTCCGGGCTCGCCCAGCCAAGCCGAGAAGCACATGCTCCCAAAAGCCAGCAGAGAGAGGCGGTAAGGTTTGTGAGGAGACTTTCCCTGCGGGGATGCAGATGATACGTATGTGCATTCCTGCAAGCGTCTGAATCCATGCGTAGATTGAGAAGAGCTGGATGCTGCCGTAAACATTGGGAAATTTCTAGCCTGAGAGGTATTAAAATGAGCAGCAGGGGGAGGAGAGCCAAGGGCAGATGTGGAGGAGCATGGGGGAGTCTCTCATTGCAGCCGGATTGATCCTCATGGACAGAGCTAACCACAGCTGGGGGCATGACCTGCCCAGGCGCAGGGATGTGTTCTTCCTCCTCCACACAACCTGAGCCTTTGGGAGAGATGTGGGTAGTCATCCTGCACCGACACAAAGCCCCAACATCAGAATATACAAGCCTCAGCCCAGAACAAGCTAAGGGGTTCGGTCTCTGCTAATAAATTACACTCTGTTGGAGAATTCCCTGATCCGCAGGCTGATCAGGAAGCAGAGCCTCATGTAAGTCACTCATGATGAAATCTGTGAGTTTGGGCAATTGGTGCCATCCTTTCCCCAGCTTTGATAACAAGGGCTGCATGTGCTGTGATGTTGGCACTGTGCTGCTGGTGGCAGAAGGGAGATGACTTGTTTGATCAGGATGGCTCGTGGGAATTGGATACTCAAGATCTTCCCTCCAAGTCTGATCTATTCAGGACAGAATGTGTCTTAGCATCTACAAGCAGAAATAGTCCTGAATATTTTTTAGCTAATGATTTGTACGAGGCAAAGGTTTTTTTACAAAAAAGCATCTTCCTTCTCCAGCATAAATGATTATTCATTTAGAAGTGAGCATCTGAAACCCCCATGCTGCTGTGCTGACAGGCTGATAAAATGCATGACAGCAGTTCTCGCTAGTGTCCTTCATCTCCTCTGTCAGCTGAACCCAGCAGAAAGTCAACTCCCAAACCAGGAATCACAGCACCTCTTTCAACCCTGATCCCCAGAGTGGTGCTCTGGCCCTGCAGTAAAATCTCACCCGTCACCAGGAATTTCCCCCAATGCCGCAGATGTGTCCTTGCTGCCACATCTCTCAGAGGG
Organism: Pterocles orientalis; assembly: GCA_011057875.1. Classification (NCBI taxonomy): domain Eukaryota; kingdom Metazoa; phylum Chordata; class Aves; order Pterocliformes; family Pteroclidae; genus Pterocles; species Pterocles orientalis. The sequence continues at coordinate 697,953 of WKFP01014739.1, forward strand.
GCTGCAGTTCCCTTCTCTCCTGATGTCACCAAAGGAGTCTTGAGCGCTCTCAGCAGAGATGCTGGGATGTGGGTGGGACACAGAGTCCGTGATCTCTCCTGAACAGACCAGGCAGTAGAGGTTTGCTCTGACGGACCTGGATAGAGAAAGCCCTGGGTAGTTTTGCTTTCATCAGATGGCCAGCAATCCCTTAATTTGGAGCAAATGAGGTCAAAACCCAGATCCTTCTCTGTTTGGGTCCACAGGGAGTCTTAGCTCCCGGAAGCCCCACTGACTCAAACATTCCTGCAATGCTGAACACCCCTCGTCAAAAGGACCCAGCATTTGCTGCCCCACATGCGGCGAGCTTAGAGCCAGTGAGTTAACTTGGCCCCATAATGCAAGGAAAGATGCTCCACTCTCTTATCTGGCCCTGAGCCTTGTCTGCCTGCACACAAGTCTTTCAAAAGCAAGGACTCTGGGAAAGTTATTTTCGTGCTGCTACCAGTTAGTTTTGCTGAATGCCTCCTAATCCTTGCACTCGGTCTCTACCTCCTCCGTGCCATCTCTGTATTTGTTACCATCTATCATACCCTTCCTTCATCCCAGCTTTTCCAGTCCCCATCCAGTTACCTGTTTTGCAATCAGAAGTTAGTCTGCGTATCACACGTGTTCAGTCCTCCACACCTTTGAGGTGGAGAGACCAGAACCACACACTTGTAGCGAAGACAAAAATGAACATCGAGGTTATACAAAGGAATAATGCTGTTCTATAGCCCATTTTCTCTTTTCTAGTCATTCCTACCATTTGATTTGCTGTTTGGACAGCTATTAAACACCAAGAGTTCCTTTGTGTAGGTCTTTAAAGAGCCTGTTACTGCATATGCTCATATAAGAATGGTTTTTCTCCCTTTACATCACTTCATATTCAAGCAACCCAAATTTCAGCTGATGTTTTATTATTGAGGACAAGCCACTTACCTTCAAGTGCTTCCATCCTAGGTCACCCAGCAAGACCTTCCAGCTGAATGTGTTGAGTTCTGAAGAGAGTAAATGAAGGAGAGTAGAATGAGTAGAATTTCTCTTTCTTACAGTTTTTATTGTGTAAGGACATGACGCATCTCTCTCTCTAACCATGTATTTTAATGACTAGATTACAAAACCAGTTTCCAAGACTCCTGGGTTTCCCATTCCCATTTTGGTCCTTCTTCTGGTGTTACTCTGGCCACAACTTTCAAAAGGGACCACTGATTTTCAGTGCCCTCCCAGAAGCCAACATCAAACATCTCACCCCTGCTTTTGAGGGCAGCTGAGCCCAGTTGTTTCAGCTGATGCCTGTGGGACTCAGACCCCCCCCCACAACGAACCCCAGGGTGTTAGATCAGTGTCAGGATGAGCCTGTGCATCTCCACCTTCACCTGTACAAGGGAGTTAACGAGTCCCTCCCTGAGAATTTCTTGGGAACCCTGGTGTTGATGAGGAATGCCAGGCATGTGCAATTCATTATTACTAAGAACAATATTGCCTGGAACATCTGGGTCCCATTCATGGGCCTTTTAATTTGCAAAAGTGCCTTTTCTCTCTGAGGACTGAGCATGCTGCCTTGGCAAAAGTGTTTCCCTCTCTGGCACTTGAAGAAGAAGCAAATAGCACCTCAATGCACCCCTGACAATGTCACTCCCAATCAAGCTTTATTCTTCACCAGACAAGTCTCATGCTGGTCCTTCACTGCTGGAAATAATCCATGGGAATTTGCACCATTTATGATTTAGGTTTCTCTATGTATCCATGGCCAAATTGAGGAAAAGGACAATTTTGCCACAACAGAGCTGGAAATTCATCATGGCAATGGCTGGTCCATTGGGAGAATTCATATCATGTCAGATTTAAACTTGGTTCAAATCACCTAATGCAAATAACTGATGGAAAATGTTTGCATTTTTCCTTTTTGAGAAGAAAAAATGAAGTCATTAGGAATGAAAGCACTGGAGAATCCACCACTTCTCTTTGTAGTTTGTTCCAGTGGTTAATCATCCTTAGTGTTAACAAAAATTAAAAAAGCTCATATTTCCCATTTGAATTTTCTTTGGCATGGACTTCAGACATTTGTTCTTGTTATTCTTTTCTCCACTAAATCACAGAACCACTTCAGTACCCATTTTCTAACCAGGAAGAATCCTATACGTTACACTGCATGCATGCCCTTGATCTTATTTTTAATAAGCTGAACAGACTGAGTTCTCTAAGTCTCCATCCTAGTTTTTTCCAGCCCTTGGATCATTTTGATCACTCTTCTTCTGCACCCAGTGCAGAGGATCAGCACCCAGTTAACAATGTGGGTAACAGAAATACATACAGCTTTCCAGAGGTGTTTTCACCAGTGCACGATGCAGATGTAATACAATTTCCCTTTCCTTACAGTGTACTCCCTTGTTCCTGCAGACAAGGGCCTTTACTGAACCAGTACTTAGCGCATTAGCTCAACTTGCTTTCCCTTGTGTGTCAGACAAGTGACGGAGGTGCCCTGTCCTCTCGGAGGTGGCATTTCCATAGCTGGAGCTCGCAGTGCTGATGCCTGTGTTGTCCTGTCTCTCTGTTCAGTACAAGACTGTTCCCCCAGATCTTTTAATTGACTGCAAAATACATGGAAAATGAAGTGAAATTAAAATGAAACAATTTCTACTAGGAGTGCCACAGGGATGATTTGGAAAAATCACATCTATGCCCGATTTCTGATAATAAATTGTTGGCAAGGACAGAAAATCTTCCTTCTAGAAACTGTTGAGCTTTTTTCTTTTAGCGGGACACAAACGAATCCTGTAGGGTTGTTTTTTTCTGGTGTGTTTCTGAAGTCTCATCACCTGAGACACCAACCAAGATGCAGCACCTCTCCCTAGCCTGTCTGGGGGATTGTGGCCGTTCAGTGTTCTGCAGCCACTCTGATCTGTGCTGCCTTTCAGCAAGGCACAGCATGGGTTCACCTGACGCAGCAGGGGAGCTGGCCTTTCTCATGACATGTGCAAACACTCGTGCTGCCGCAGGAGCACATGGAGCAAATTCTCCGCCGCCCTGCCAGAGGTCAGTTGTGACAATTGCTTATGCAAAGAGACCACTGGTTTCTAATGGAGGTGTGTAAATGAAAAACAGTCTGCGTGCCAGCCCACAAAAAAGCAATGAGTGTCCTACTCCTTCCTGGGCAAAGCTGCTCTCATGGATGATTGCCCAAAACCAGCCTCGCTCCATGGGGCTGACCTGCAAAGGGAGATTACACTTTAAACTCCTTCGTCCTACTGAGGACAGTGGTGGACAGTAGCTCCAAAAGGAATAGCAAGGGCTTGAAAAATTCTCGTGTTTTTGCATCATGAGAGGGTTGTTTATAGCCCAGGACCAGAGCTGCTATCAAACCAGCTGTAATTTACAGGGCAGAATATAACGTTGTGTGGGCTGAGCCCAAATTGACAAACACTGGAGATGTCGCAATTCCACTTGTTAAAATTTGTTTACCAGGGGAGAAAAAAAGGAAGAATGGAAGAAAGGAATGTCTTTGCAAGTGTTTACCTTTTCAACTGTCTTGTTTCTATTATTGCCATGCGGTTGGGTAACAACTCTAGAGTTCAGCTTGGACAGCAAATTTTTTTATAACTCTCTGTTTCGGTTGCTCATAATTTTCTCACCAACAAAGAACTTCCTTCTGAGGATTTTCATTACTTTGCCTCCAAATAAAGCATTTTAGAGCCAAATATAAACACAGCAGGTGATTGCTTTTCTATTCTGTCTCCTTGCCTGAGTTGAGGGATAGCAGTCAGCTGCTCAGCATGTCTGAGCTTAGACAAGGTGTCCTGTTGGACCACCCAACAAAGCTCCGGGGAGCTCACATCTTCCCCAGCGCTTGCATTTCATTTCTCCTACACTGGCACCTCGCAGCAAACAGAGGTATGGGGCAAGCCGTTCCTGTGGTACCCCTTGCTGCAATTAAAGAGTGACTCCAGATCCAAGCCCTCGTTTTGCCTAACGCAGTATCCAGTGCTCAAAGGGACCCAAAATTGTTGTCACCATCTTGCACTGGAAGTTCCAGGTGAAGTGACAGCAACATGACCTGAAGCTGTCCTGTAACATTTGATCGAGGAAACCGTCTGGACATCAACTTCTTTTCTTGAGACAAAGAAAAATTTCTCCTGTAAGATTCTGATTTTGATCTCAACTTCTTTTCTCCTCTAAGAGTCACAATCAAACTAAGTTTTCTTGCAAGCAGCTTCCTTTTCTTTTTCCCCGTTTGCTCAGAAGAGCAAACATACTTTATCACACATCTTTACCCTCCCTTCCCCTTCCTCTGAAATGTTTGTATGTTCTCATGCCGACAACAAACATCCGTCTTGGGCTGGTTTCTGTTTTGCAAGCCCCTACCAAACTGCCCTAGAGCCTGGCTGTTCCTCCGCTCCCCACTCCCTCCTGTTTTATCCTAGAATATTTGGCAGTGGGAACTGCCTATGCTCAGCCAAACAGCTCACACTTGAATCCAGGTGGAGTGAAAGATTTTTCAAGCCAAGACAGATTTAGATCAAGCAGCAAATAACAAAAAAGTCATTGATCCACCTGCCAGCATGGAGTCACCCCCAGGCTCTTGGAAGGAGACAGCAGTGTTGGACAAAGGCTGGTGCATCCCTGAGCGTGGGCAAGGAAGGAAAGGACCCCAAAGGCAAGTGGTGTGGCACCAGATCAACCACATGGCACTTTGTGTTAAAGGAGAACCTGAACTGTAAAATGAACTCATGGGAAACCTACCCTGGCAAAGAGGGTATCCTGCCCCAGAGGACCTTGCCTCCTCAGTGGGCTTTCCTCTGCACAGACCATCCAAGCATGGACATCACTAATGTACTTCAGTGCAGGCTGGTAGAAGTGCAGGCTAGGCAGCAGTGGGTTGTCTGCTCGTATTTTTCAGCAGACCTTCCTCAAGCTACTCCCAGGTCTCTATATGGACTTCAAGGCGGCCTTGAGTGGAATTTCAGAGGGAGATGTACAATGAGCCATGTGTCTCCCACCAGCTGTAAAGGAAGCGCAGTGGCTAAAACACTCAGATGTGCACACATGAACACAGTTAATCCAAAGATGAAGGTCTTGGGTTTGCCCAAAAAATGAGACATGGTAGTAAGAGGCCCATGGAAACAAAGAACCCAGCAGATGGGACTCCAGGGGAACTCATCACCTATGGAGCTTCAAACTTCAAGCCCAGGTGTCTTTGCAAGCCAGGGGACCCCCAATACATGGCTCTCCAGCACCAGCATTAATGCTGAGAGGTCCAGAGCCCTTGAGCACTATATGTTCATGGCATGTAGCACCAGGTTGAAGGGGCACCAGGACAAAATTTCTGCCTTAGTGTAGAGAATGTGTTTCAGCCTGTGGCATGGCCCCTGCGCTTCAGCCAGACACTGAAGCATTAAACTGAAGACAACTTTCATTGCAATCAAACTGGAGTTAATCCAGGAACTGGAAGCATTTTCAATTTTTTTTGCAAGTAAAGATAATAAACTATGACTAACAGGATGATTTTGAACTCAAAGCCTTCTTGCTGCTACCAAGACTCAGGAGTCCAAATATGGCTGTGTCCTTAGATAGCACCTAGTGCTCATGAACAACTGTTGAAGCCACATGGCTCTTTGTAGGGTTGGGTCTAATGTAGGGTGGGATCTAGGGTGTTTCTTGAAGGTTCTTGTTTAAGCATGTTCATCTAAAGTCACCCAGCAGTTGTGAAAGTGGAGGTCTCGGCGAAGCTGGGTTTACATCAGCCTGGATTTCCTGGGAGAAATGGGAGCTCTGTAGCTGCTCTGCAAGCACTGTTGCACCTAGCACGTGTCTCCTGCAGTGAGAGAGGGGGCCTTGTGACACCCCTCAGCATCCCAGCCCAGGCTGTGCTCAGCTTCCAGGGTGTCCCTGGGCCATGGCTCAGACTGGCAGCAAAAGGTCAACTTGCACCTCCGCTGACCGTCTCCATTCTGTCCACAGGCACCTGCACAACAACCGGATCCAAAGGCTGGGAGCCAACGGCTTTGACGGGCTGCACAGCTTGGAAACCCTGTGAGTCACCTGTTTTCTTCTCTGTCCTAAAGAGCTTGTGTGTGTTCACCCCCTGCAGCACAGCCTGCAAGAAAGGGCTGGTGTCTCTGGGCCAGCCCCACGGCACGTTCACTTGCCACCATGCTGAGGGCAGCCGCAGGGCTGGCTCCAGACACTAGCCCAGCCAGTAGATGCTCAGGGCACGATGCTTCCTGGAGTGCTAGCAGACTGGACTTTCTCCCAGCATCTGTGCAAACTGTTCTGGCTGTGTTGCTGCAGAGGGGTCTGTGCATGTGGGTAGGGTGGCTGGGAGGGGACTCTGAGGCCCTGGACACAAGTCTAATCCTGCGGCAATCCAGAGAGCTTGCATACGTGTGCGTGTGTCCCCACCTCCGCACCACACGCGCGTGGTCCCAAAGCCTCCTAAGCACCCAAGGGGCTGGCTTGAGTTCCAGGCTGGTAAAATCCACAGGGATCTGCAGATGTCTCTCTTTCAGACAGTCACTGGCATCACCTAGAGCCAGCTGACTTCATCTTGCACCATGTTCTTGGCACGGCTGGGTAGGCAGTTTGTCAGGGACCACATGGGAAGATGGGCAGCAGGAAGGAACTCTCCTCCAGGACACATCTCCATTAGCAGTGGACGGGTCACCCTGAACTTGGGGAGACTTAAACCTGGTGGCCTTGCCTTCCGTGCACCATGCCTTTGACAGCAATGTGAATTGGTTGGGTCTCACGTGCCCTGCACTGGCCTAGGAGGAGACTTAAGCAAGCAAATAAATCAAGGCTCTCAGAAGCTGGAAGAGGCGCTTGTTGCCTCAGTTGTGCAGAAACATGTCCCTCCATGCAGGCCAAGGTCAGAGTCAGGCCCTCGCTCCTTGCTAAGGAGAACTGGGGGGTCATGGCAAAAAGAGGTGACGCTTCCCAGCATTCGATGCCATCCAAGGACACAGGACCCCTCTGTGCCGAGCACGGTGCCAGCAGCAGCAGCTGGGCAAGAGTGGAAATGGCAGGCAAGCCCTTGGTCCCTAGACACACTCCTCGAGGGCAGGACCATGACACGCATTGTCTCTTCCTTTCAGACTGGCACATTCTGGGGCCACCCAGAAGGGCTCAGCTGGGGAGAGACTGAGCCATGGCAGGGATGGTGCAGGAAGGGAGGCGGGATGGTCTCCTCTGGCAATCCACAGATCCTCCCCACCACTTTGTGAGCCTGGCTTTTTCCCCAGTTGTTTCTGGTGGGCGCAGACAAACACATGAGGGCAGAGCCATGGAACCCAGGCAGCAGAAGGCAGGCAGGTTCCAGGAAGGAGCAGGGGACTTGCTGATGGAAGAAAATCCTGTTTGGGCTATAGCCCAGGCAGGCCGTGCAGCAACATCACAGCTCGCATCGTGGCAACCTTATTCTGCAGCCAGTGTGGCTAAAGCCACCCTGCTGCACATCCTAAGCAGGATGGAACTGCACAGAAGAAGCTGTCCCCTTATTTATTGTGGGAAAGACTAAAAGGCTTCTGTGAGAGAAGTCAGTTTCCACAGACACATGTGCTGAAAGCTCATTTCCCCTCTCTTGCCCTCTCCTCCTGCTCTAGCACTTTCTTTGCCCTTTGTTGCCCATCTGAGATGCCCCACATCATCCACGGGAGCTCAGCACCTCCCTCTCCTGCTCTCAGTTCCTACAGGGACAGGACTGCGTAGCACTGTGGGGACCGGGCTTTCTGCAGAGTCCTGTCCCTGCTGACCAGGCTGCCCAGGGAGTTCAGCCTCTGGAGGTTGTCCCCTTGGAGCAGGGCTCTGTCTGCCTGTCTCCAGGCTCTGACGGCCCAGACCCATGCCCCCATCAGTATCCCACAGCCCCCATCCACCTGCAGCTGCAAGGACACTGCTGGTGGCGAGATCTCCAGAGTCTCCTCCACAGCTGAGCACACTAAAGGAGTGCCCTCAAGAGAGAGTGAGCTGGCTTTTGCTCCTCTTGGCCTGAGCTTCTGATTCTCACCTCCAGCCCAGCAAGTATTTCACTGCTCTCTGAGGAAGGCATTTTTCCTCAGGTGGAGCCATCCCCCTCATGTTCATCTCTAGCACTCATCTGCCCTGCTGACCAAAGCTGGACGAGCTTTGTGGCAAAAAACAGCTGAGCACTGGGCTGCGACAGCCCCGCCAAGATGCTAGACCTGCACCTACCTACCGCTCAGCTCCTGTGCATACGGACACCTTCACAGTCTCCACACATACCCTTTAACTCAAATGATGATTACGTTCTGTTGACAGCACTTAGCACATTTTCTTGGCTTGTGGAGGCCAAACTGTGCTCTCAGTTACCCCACGGGCATTACCTCCTGGAAGGCAGCAGGATTGTAAGAGCTGGTGAAGACAGAAACTTCTCCAGGGTTCCTAAAATGAGTATTTGTAGCCAGATGCTGATTATAAGCCAGGCACAAGAGGTGAAGAACTGCAGGAGCCAAGAGGAAAAAAATTGTTTCGGGCTTTTCAGAAAACCCTAGGAAATTTCAGGTGCAGAAACCTCCGTTCCCTAAAGGAAATGTTTCTTTTCATATTCAGCTTGACAGGGAAACTTATATTTTTATCAAATGGAGCCAAAACTTTAAGAGAAACAGCACCCACTCCTCCATGCAGGTCTCAGCATTGTGCAAGCTGCCCATGCATAACCCCACCGGATGCCTACCCCAGATCCTATGATTTATGCAAAAATAGATCCCAGTGGAGCACGTCTGTTCGTGGAGGAGGCTTGGCCCTGATATTTTAGGAGGGCAGCAAATCTAGAAAGAGGTAAAGTGAAGCCAGATGAATGACTTCATTTTTCCCCTGCATTGACCTGCAGCTATTGTGCACAAGTCGGCTCTGCCAGGTACAGAGCAAGAACAACTCTGTGTTTTCTGTGCTGATGTGAGGAGGGGAAGGGAGCACGAGGGGTAGGTAGATGGAGGTGAATGTGCAACACCCACCAGGTCTCAACCGGTCAAACACCAGCATGTAGCTGGAGAAAGCAGCTCCAAGAAAATTTTCTCTGCCAGGGCAGGATCTGGCTGTTCCCCAGCCCCCCCAGCCTCCTCTTCCTGGGAAGAAAACCTGGGCAGGCAGGCTGGAACCAAGTCAGAGCTGCTCTGGCCAGATTCCCAACAGGGTTTCGAAATAGCCTTGAAACCTAGTGAGATTCCCTCACCAGTTCCCATAAGCCTGAGAGATGACAAAGAGCAACCCTGCAGGGCTGTGGGAGGAAACCTCAAGCATGGCTGAGCCACGAAACCAGGTATTTAGATGGTTTCACGGTGATACCTTGTGGGTACCTTGCAGTTTTTAGCCCTCTCCCAAAGACATGGAATAAAGAAGGGTCCTTATGTGACACGTTCTTCCTGCAGCCCCTTTGAGTAATGGACCAGATCCTTCAAACAAGGCATGAGCTCAGAGGTGACCACAGGAGATGTGGGGCAGCATTGCCCAGTGAGTGGAGCAGGGCCAGCTGGGCACGGAGAATTTAAACACCAAGGAAAGGACAACCATGACCCATAGGCATGCCCAGAGGGGAAGATCTCTGGGCAAGGGGAGTGCTTGGACCACAGCAAATGGCCTGGTGCAGTGGGGTGGGAATCCCAAGAGGGCTTCGAATGAGGAGTGGGGAGGTGAAATGAAGGAGAAAAGACAAGCTGAGGGGAAGCAGTATCTTTTGCAAAAAGCAGAAGCGAGACATGTCAAAAGCCGAGATTCCAGCTGCACTGCTCTTCATGTGGCTTTGCTGCTCCTGCTTTGCCTTGTAGAACCAGTAGTGTATTGCTCTTTAGGCCATTTAATGTGTGCTGTAAAACTTCGGTCAGCACAACCAGCTTCCTGCCATTTAGATGGAGGGATCTCAACTTTTCCATTTCCTGACTACGTTGGATTTGATTTCTCAGTCTTTAACAATGCGGGGAGAAGGGGAGGGGGATTAGATTATGCCTGATCTGCAGTGTAAGCCTGGTAAGTAGGGGTGTTTACAGAAAAGTTGATGTAAAGAGAAGTCATCTGCAGCCAGAGCATCACTGCAATGACAGAGGCTGATTCCTGGAAACATTCAGACTCAGAGGTGGGGGCATGATGCTAGGGGAGTCAGGGCTGTGGTCTCAGAGGAGCACCAAGGAAAAATGGCATCCAAAGGCTTGCACGGTGCTAATACAGGAGCCAAGTTCCCCACCACTGTGTGAAGACAGTATTTTTCACGGGGGGGTCCCTGTGACATGAATTTCCATGGTGACACAAATTTCCGCAGTGACACTGGTCTTGTGCCTGGGTTTCCTCCTTACCACTTTCGCCTGGAAAGCTGGACAGTGTCCTTAAGGTCTTTGAGCTTTGCAGCCAGTCTGAATGCCATCTAAAGGCTGATGAACGATTGCTTCGTGCCTCATAGGGCTTGACTTTGACTTCATTAGATAGGTTGTGATAATACTGAACTCAGCCTTCTGCTTTCCTGGAACATAAGTGTTTCATGGATTAGACCTGGAGGGTAAGGCAAATGCATGAAGTACCTCCAGACGGTCAAGCCCCAAGTCAATGCTCTCTGCAGGGTAAGGGGATGGAAGGGGAAGGTGACCTGAAACTGTGCAGCCAAATATATACGTGTCCATGCGCGTGTGTGTGTATACAGCCCTTCACAGATAGCCATGTGGAGGGCATCTAATCTTGGAAGCTGAATTCCTGATCTGGTCTAAAAGTCCTGGCTCCAAACACCTGAACACATAAACCATCATTTAGCATTTCCTCGCTTGACTGGTGTTAGGGAGCCCTCAGTCTTGCCAGTGTCCCCATGGCAAAGCAGAGCAGACCCCAGAGAGCAAGCGGGGAAGGCAGCTGAAGGGCTGGAGAGGTTCCTGCATGGATCTTCCCAGGTCTTCCACTGCAACAGCAGTACCTCAGTGAAAACACCCCTTGTCTGGGACCTCTGCTTTGAAGAAAAGGAAAAGGTGTTTTTTCTCCCATCAAAGCTGTTTTGCCCAAGCAGGGAGGGGAGGTGTTGTGGCCCTGAGCGCTGGCTGCCGCACACACACGCTTGTCAGGGAAACCCGTAGAAGCAAGTCCCGGGGACCTCTGATAGAGGGTATCTGGGCAACAGCGGTGGCTCCGGCAGGTCTGCGCTCTTGCCTGGCTCTCGGGCACGAATAGGCTGTCAGTGCCAAGTAGCACCCCAGTGTGGGTACGTGGCAGAGTTTCCCATCACAAAGGCCACCATGTATCCCCCAAGGCCTGCTCAGGGCTCGATTTTGATCTGCTGAGGGAAAGGCAGTGAGGGAGAAATGCAGAAGTAAGAGCTACGGCCCTCCCGGTGATCCTGTCCATGGACATGGTCGAGCCCCCTACACACATGGAGCATGGAACCAAAAACAGGGGCCAGGGCACCTCCCTGCCCTGGCACGTGCAGCCAGACAAGACCCTGATTTTGGCAGAGAGCAAAAATGTGTCTCAGCAGCGTCCTGTCTCCCCACCCCGCAGCAGGCTAAGGCCGAGGCAGGGATGGCAAACGAGCAGCTGCTCCCCAGGACCAGACCAAAATTCTGAAGGTCTCCAAGCTATGGCCAAAATATCCGTGACCCCCCAAAAAGTGCTGCTTCTCTGATTGCTTGGGCATCTCTGTCCCACCTCTGACATGGGCGTGATGGGGAAGGGGCTTAGAGAGGCCCCACAGCCCTCGCCCATCCCCTCCGCCTTAGATGACCCCGCTGCTTCGTATAGCTCTGACTTCTCCCTCCCCATCCACACCCCTGCCAGCTCCTCTGCTCGTCAGACAAAGGAGATAAATCACTTGGAAAGAGCAAATCTCCATTCATTTAAAGGCCTTTTAATTTATTTTTAAAAAATAGCACTAATAAATTAAAAACGTCTCCCAGAAGGGCTGAATCCAAAACCCTCTGGCTCCAGGCGTTTTATCTGCCTAACCTTGCCTCACAGGAAATGCCCTTACCACAGGCTTTCACAGCACACTGCCCTATTATCCGGGTAATTAGTTGAGTCTGTAAATGCAGAGCAGAGCTGGAACCTACCAACTCCTCCACAGAGAGTTGGATTTTCTATGTGAGAAAAAAAAATTAATATAAAGTGCACCTTGGGCAATGAATGCAGGAAGAAGGAATGGGAAATATCTCCACCACAGCTCATGCAAGGGTTGTTTAACCCTTTTAGGGCCAGGGAGGCTTTGCTGTTCTCCTGGAAAACTGTCTGCCAAGTGCTGCCTTGCTCTCCAAGTGACATTTGACTTCATCAGCACGTTCAATTTGAAACCTTTTGTGCAATCTCCTGATGCTAATTCTAGTTTGTTCAGTTTGCAAAGTAGCTGATGTAGCTGACTCCTCCAAGGATGCCCTGTTTGCTGCGCTGAGCTGCTCTGTTCCTTCCTCATTATCCTGATGCTCCAGTCCTGCTGTGTCCCAGCGGGGGTTCCCTGGCAGCTCATCAGAGGCAGTTTGGCTCTATGGTCCCACTGTGCCCTGCCAGAGGAGGGAAGGGACTTCAGCAGAGGGTTGGGTACCCGGAGTCAGACAATGGCAAAAGGAAGAGTGCAAGTGGATAGAGGGGCCATGACTCAGCAACCTGGTTGCATGGGTCCAAAAACAGAGTTACAAAGTGCACTGCCTGCTCCAATCATCATGTAAACGGAAGGTGACTTTTCCAAACAGAGAAAGCCTTCTGTGAAACTGAATTGGCAAATGCAGTAAGCACCGCCTGGGAGCAGAGGGACCAGGCACTTTCCTCCTGCCATCTCCTTGGTCCACCTGGTCCCAGTCTGCCGTGTCTCCTCTCCTGAGAGCAGAAGCCTGGGCTGCCAGAAAAGTGTCCTCACAGATGCAGCTCAGGATGCAAACCAGTTCAGTACCTTCCAGCTGGGCTCTGAGCTTTGGCTGAACATGACCCCAAGCAGACAGGATATTTCGCAAGATTATAAAGAAAAAAAGACAGAGTGAAGCCAGCCTAGGTGAAAAGGTAGTTCTGGAAACACGGCATTTTTCCACGGATTATGGGTCTGCTATGAGGCTCACCCCCTTCCCAGGGCTCTGCCTGTTCTCCCTTTCCCCACCAAATCCTTGCACTACCCCTCTTGCATCCTGCCAGCTCCCCAGTCTGGCTTCCCCCTCCCCAAGGTCACTGATCTTGCAGTGACAGACAGCACTGAGTCTCCCCAAACCTCCAACCGGTGAGACTCCGGGTACACTCGCTGTGACGTGCCAAGGGTCCCCAACTCCTCTGGCTCCTGGGGCTTCATTTTGCTCAAAGCCTTCCCATCACAGACCCCTCCACAGACCAGCTGAGCAAGAGCAGCTGCCTGTGCCAGAGGGGGCAAGCCTCTGCCTCCAGAAATGTGCAAGAGTGAATTATCTGCCTGTGAAAAGGAGGAACAGACGCTGCAGGCAGCAGAAATGGCAGCGGAGGCAAGCTGCGGACATGTTTACACCGTGGATGTGCTGATGCACAGAAGCTCTGCCTCCACCCCACTCTCCCTCCTTCCAGCAGCAGCATGCTGTGGGGGGCCAGGGGCCGATCATCAGCAACTTGTGCACCTTGGGGGGTACGTAGAAGTCCCCACTTTCCTTCCTGCCGTTCAGAAACGCGCTGCTGTAGACCAGACTTCCTCGAGCCTGCCTTCTTCCCCTGCCTGGCAAAGTGCAGCAGCCTTTTCCGTGCCTCCCCTGCCTGAGTCATCAGCTCCATGGTTATTGTCTGCGCATCCCAGCGACTGAGGTCCCCGCTGCTCTGCTTTGCGGTCAGCTCCTTTTGTGTGTTGTAAATGATATGTGCATGGCAGTGCCTGTGCTCCCAGGACCCCCCACGAGATCCCACTCTCAAAGGCTTATTTCAACCTTGTTAAATAAATCAAACAGAATTGAAAACATATTTAATCCAGTACCTTCGTCAGCTAGAGAACAGACAGAAATAACTGGTTGGAACAGACACATTCTGGGCACGGCTGCATTCTTAAATAGAGAACAGAGCTGTGCAAGGAAGGACTGGCCGCTGCAGGCGTACAAGGCAGGACCTACAGACAGGTCGCCCCAGCAATTGACCCTCCAGGGCCACATGAACCCTGTAAAGTGGTGTAGCGCTGCGTACATGAGAGGCTGGGATGTTCCCAGGCCAGGCTGTCAGAATGAATCATTGCGCAGAGGTTGCTGCTTGCTCCTGGCAGAGCTCAGGTATCGTTAATACCTGACAACCTTCCCACAGTGTGGAGGTCCCTCTCTGCTCCTTTGGGACACCCACAAACGCTGCCACACTCCATCACAGCCTGGCTTCTCCTTATAATGTGCCAAAAATGGGCCTTTCTAGGACATGATTAGTTTCCCAAATTAGAACACTGATCCTAGCAGATGAATCCCAGGATAGGTAATTTCTATCTCCTGTCTCTTGCCTGTCATCATTTAGCGGATGGGCATGCAGCTCCCGGCTGGCTGGAGTCAGACACGTGCTCTGGGTCCTTTCGCATCCCCATTCCCTCCTCTCACTTGCTACAGGCACTTGCTGCGCCTCGTCATCCAGCCTGTGCAGGGGCAGAGCACGCACTCGCCACACACGTCGCTGCCAGCAGAGCAGGGTTTACGCTGATGCTATGCAACAGAAACATGGCTCCTAACGGGACAGTTACTTTTCATACGCTGGACTAATCAGGCAGCTCTTCCCAGCTCAGGCTCGACCACAAGCCATGACCTTGATCTGGGTAAAGCTGTCTGGCCAGCGCCAGGGAAGAGGTCAGACTACATGGTCACGACGGCCCCCTTGGGCTCTCAGACTACCAGTTAAATCATTTCCAGTGCTTCATTTGGCCACAGGAACCAGCATGACTAGCAGCAGCAGTAATTACATTTCCTGGCAGCTTGATGAGGTGCCAGCACAGGACAGGTGGAAATGCAAGCCCTTATCGGAGGCTGCACGAAGTCTCCCTCCAGGGCACCGCAGTAACATCTCGAACTGTGCTGGGACTGAAATAGTCAGCAAATGTCCCATCTCCAGCTTCTAATCTTCCTGCATCTTCAGGTTTATTAGCTGCAAATTTGTGGGTTTTTGTGGCTTATGGAAGAATTTATAGTACTATATAATTTTTTTTTGGCTTCCTGTGTGGAACCACTAATAGTCCCTAACAGGCAGAAAATTGACCTGAGACTCTTTCCCCTCCTTCTCTCCTTTTGGCCCGATTGAGGATATTAATAGTTCCAGGCTGCATGTTGTCAGCTTCAAATCACCCTGGCAGTTAAAGCCCAAAATAACTGTGCCTTTGATGTCAATTTACTTTTATTTCTAAATAAACAATGGCGTTGGTTAAGATCTCCCAAATATGAAGCTATAGGCTCACTCTAGAAATAACAATGGAAAGCCAGCCAGTTCGTTGTGTCTTGGGCAGACCAGGTGACCTTTAAGAGGTTTGCATTTTAACTAGAAGAACAGACAAGGCTCCTTTCAACATCCCACTGTGATGCCTGGAGCTGGCAACTTGGACCCCAACTAAGGAAAGTGATTTTTTATAGTAATTTCTTTTGTACAGCATTTCTGAACCTCTTGGCTGGGTGACTTTGCTTCCAAAATCCCTTGATGATGGGCAAAACTCTCTTCCTTATGCCATACCCATTATTCTTTTTTTTTGTTGTGAGGCTTCCCTATTGTTTTGGCATAGCCATGGCCGTGGTGCGCTGGCATCCTTCCACCAGGTAATGCTGACACTGGGTCTGCTTTGCCAGATGTGCAGCACCCCACAGCCGGGAGACCCCGAACGTAGTGTGCAAAGCCTTGGGGCAGCTGACACCTCAGCAGTGTCAGGTCCAGCTCCCTTGGGCCAAGCCTCCCTGGCCAGCCACGGCCAGCCCAGCCCATGTGCCACAGCAGTGCAGTGGGGCTAGTGTCACCTGGAGGAAAATTTGGGGTTTTGCAGCTTTTCCAAAGCTGGAAGCTGTTGGAAACTTTCAGATCATGGAGCTGGGACCAGCAAACCATTGACCAAGCAGCTCAAATGAGACAGGGAGACAAAGGGGACACTTGGAGGCGTTTTCTACAGCACATCCATTTTCTATACCCACCCAGCCCCTGGAAAGGGTTCGGAAATGATGTATGGTTCACTGACATGCTCAGTGCAGGAATTTTTTTTTTGCTGCTGAAGTCAAAACACAGAATCCTCCCTGACCCACTGAGCCCAGACTCCATCCCATCTGCCTTGCCCCTACACTGGGAAAGAAGCTCTGGACACCCACTACCGGGCATGCAGGCTGGGCCAAACTCATCATGGGAGAGAAGGCGGAGAGGAGCGATGTTTGGGATGGATGTAGCCCTGCTGACGTCAGATGTCTGCAGCAAGACCTGAGGACTACAGGAGAGATGGGGAGGCACTCTTTGTTGGGGAGTGTAGTGAGAGGACAAGGGGTAATGGGTATAAGCTGAAAGAGGGTAGATATAGACTAGACATTAGGAAAAAAATTTTCACTTTGGGGGGGGGGGGTAAGGCAGTGGCCCAGGTTGCCCAGAGAAGCTGTGGATGCCCCATCCCTGGAGGGGTTCAAGGCCAGGCTGGATGAGGCTTTGGGCAACCTGGGCTAGTGGGAGGTGTCCCTGCCCATGGCAGGGGGTGGCACTGGATGGGTTTTAAGGACCTTTCCAACCCAAACCATCCTGTGATTGTATGACTGAATTCCACTGAACGAGCAGAAGCTCCCCCACAACCTCCCCCACGGTGAAGGTCAGAGGCTGTTTCTGGGTCATTGTTTGAACCAAAGCCCCACTCAAGTTCTGGGAAGGAAGGAGAGGGGAGAGAAAAGCCACCTCTTGTGTCCTGGCTTGGGTCTTGGGTTCAGGGAGAGCTACCCCACCACCTGGGGAACATCTCAGGTATTGGCTTCTCCCAACCTCCTCCGACCAGAGGAACCCCACTGAAATCGTCAGGGCTTGGCACAGGGCAGCACTCGAGGCAAGTCAGGGCGGTGCAAGTGGCACACAGATCAAGAGCAGCCGGCTGCGAGCATCACTCAGGGAGCTGTTAACGAGCACAATTGGGTTTGTTTTCCGGGAGGGAGGCTCACCTCACCAAAAACCAGGAAGCACTGTCAGGAGCGAGCACAGGCACATTGTTTCTCCTGAGCAGACTGGGGTTGCTGGCAGCCAGGCTGGAGCAGCATGACTACACCTGGTTGCATTTCCACTTTCCAACAAGCCCAGCAGATGCCAACATTCAGAGATGTCTTTTTTACCCAGAGGGAGCTGCTGAACACAATGCTCTTTATATCTGTCAAGTGCAGGGGGAAGGGAGGCACCGAGGTGCTGCCAGGGCTGGCAAAGGTGTGTGCTCGCTCAGGAAGAACTGGTCCTGTACATACTTGCACAGACGCGGAGGTACAAACAAAATGTTCATCTGCTGATGAAAGACCAGCGTGCCTGGAAGACACACGGGCTGGAAAGGAAATGCATTTTTAGAGAAAGACAGGAGCAAATATTACAGCACACTGAATTATTCCTTGTCGATAATATTGGTTACAGACCTAAGCGCCCTTTTTCTGTTAGTGAATCACAGCCAAGCCTCCTCTCTGTTGGGCAATATTTTCCGTCTGTTGGCTGCTCACAGACACGTCAGGTATCGCTGGGGGGAAACTCAACCCCAGGCCATCACACAGAGCTTCCCCCAGTGCCAATGACGTGAGGGCAGTGGGCTGAGTGTCATCTGGGGACGGGGCTCACAGTGCCTCTCCTCCAAGGTCTGTCCCTTGGCATCACGCAGGCTCATCCCAGCCCCTCGGTCAGTGGGACAAGGGAGGGCAGTGACACAGGCACCCACCCTGCCTTGAGTGACCTCTGCAGCTTCCTGCTCTGCTGTGAAACCTCACTGTGACCTTGGAAAGTCACTGCAGGGTGAGACTTTTAAAGGTATTAAGCATCTTATGTGCAGATAGAGATCGGGGACTGTCAGTCACCTTTGATGGCTTGTGCCCTCTGATTGCATTCAGTGCAGTGATCTGAAGGTTAATGGGATTTGACTGACGCTTTCAAAATGCCCAGCAGTGTCCTGTCTGCACTTCTAATTGCTCGTTCTCTTTGGAAATCCACTCCTGTGCCTCCCTGAGCTCCAGGGAAAGGATGTGCATTGTAAAAGTCCTGCCCTGTCTGCCCGTGCATAACAGAGCCTGTAGGATGTAAGGCACTGGGCAGTGATGGGCGCCTGATGGGTACCGCCAACAGGAACTGGCTAAGAGCATCCAAGCAGCTGATAACGAGCTACGTGTGCCTTGCAACGAGTGAGGCCTATGAGCAGTCATGGGTTGTCCTATTTATCCTGAAGCAGATCATTTTGGGCTCAAGCAGAGAAGACGGAAAAATCACTGATCTGCTTGGACCCAGAGGAGAACTGAGTGTGTCAGAGCAAGCTCTTTGGGACATGCAGAGCTCTCATATAGGTGTGAGCTGGTGTGAGGAGGGGACGCATTGCCCCTGTTTCACTCCTGGGTCCTGGGGACGTGCACAGCAGCTCCGTGTGTGCTGGGACCCTGCCGCTGCACTGCAGGTGGGACACGGCGGGGAGGCAGAGCTTGTGGTCTTCTCACCAGCCCTGTGCTCCTCTCCTGCTGATCGCCAGCACTGGCAATTATTGGACTATTGGACTATGTGAACGCTTTCCAGACCTTGAGGGGTAGTTCCTACAGGAGCAGGATTCATTTGCTCACATCCATGCAGGTAGTGCAGGCAGCCAGTCTCCCTCTGTAACGAGGAGAGGTCCCCCCTTGGCGTGGGGAGGCAAACCCTGCCGTGGCCCGGGCTGCAAAGGGAATCCAGCAGCAAGATCGTCAGACCATGGAGCTTTCTCAGGGCTGCACAAGGCAAAACCCACCCAGGCCAACCTCACGTCCTAGAGAACACTTATCAGGGAATTACAAGACAGGGATCAAAACCAGAAGAAAGATATGGAATAAGTCATGTAAGGCTGGAGTTCTGGAAGGCGCAAGGGAAGACCAATTTAGAGAGACTCTTGGGGGTGATTTACTGCGTAAATACCTACAGGGCAAAGCCGAGACAGTGCTGTAGAGTAATTCCCAGGCAGGAACACTGGTAAAGGAGAAGACTATGTAAGAGAGGGGGGCCAAGAGAGATCATAATGTAATTACCGTGCCTGGGCCCAGAGGATGAGAATTACAAGGTAATTGAGCAGCAGCTCATTGCTGTGTAAATGCACGGTTATTTCTGTTCCGTAAACCACAATCCAGGTTACATGGTAATTACTTTGAGGTCCATTAAGTGTAATTATACCTTAATCTCCAGGAGCCAGTAATTACCCTCATGTTCCAAAGTATCTACCACTGCTTTTCCAAGGAAAGCACTGGGCATGCTAGAGGAGGAGTACTACACATCTAAAGCCCAGCCAGTCTCCATGGGTCCCCTCCAGTCAACAGCAGGATCGGTGTCTTTGGAAGGCTGTGCCTCCCAGGCTACCAGCAATGCCCCATAGCTCAAATCAATCCTTTTCCAAAGGTGCCAGCCCATCCTTGGAGAACAGAGGTTTCATTTGGTCACAGATGTCTCTTCTGGTTACCAAGTCAGGGCAAGTAAACTGTGAGCTTGTCATTATGACTGACATATTATTTTTTTACTTCATTTATTATACTGCAAATTAAACTTAACACTCAGCAGTGTCAATACCTCTTGCACATCAGTTCCACCTTTGTCTCACAGTTTCCAATGTGGAGTTCAACCCAACCATCAAAAGAAGACATGTCTTCCCATAGCTCACTCTTCCCACTGGTCCCAGTCACAGCGTGTCCCAGCGGCAGGGAGCTCTGGCATCTCCAGGACAAGCACCAAGGGAATGGTCCTCTGATGACCGCTGTATTGCAGGGGCCAGAGAAAGCCCTTTCACAAGGCCCACACAACTGAAATTGCTCTTGTGTTTCTTGTCCTTGATAACATCCCATTTTGACCTGGAAAGGCAGGAAAAATGACTCGCAGAGCCCCTGGGGGTGAGTCCCTTGGAGGGGGGGATGGGGCACTCAGAAGATGTGAAGCAGCTGCATGGTCCAGCACCAGGAATGGAGGGACTTGGGGGGGAGTCCAGATGGCAGCAGCCTGGCAGCAGCCATGGCTTGGACCCGCTCTCGCCTGACAGTGCTCCTAGCAGGGAATATTCCTGCTGCAGGAATGTGTGAGATTTTGTTCCCAGGCAGTGGCTAGATCAGCACGGTAGGAAAAACCTGTCTCCCATGCCTAACAACCAAGTTTCCATGCCTTCAAAGCACAGATACACTCGGCTGAGTTTCTACAGCCATGTTAATGAGTGTTTTTCCCTTCTCTGTCTTTCAGTGATCTAAACTACAACGAGCTGCTGGAATTCCCTGGGGCTATCAGGACACTGGGCCGACTGCAGGAGCTGTGAGATTTTCTATTTATTCCTTTTCAAAAGCATTCCCCAACAGAGAGTGACTAACAAAGCCTTGCGTGTGCTCTGACTAGGGAAGAGCACTCCGTCCAAGCCTTTCTTTTATCTTTCCCAGCCCTCTCCACCATGCACATAAAAGCAGTTTATCCCCTCGATTTTCATCAGGTCTAATCACCCTCTGCACAGTGGCTTGTGGAGGGGACTGGGAGATCCCCCATCAGGCTTGGAGCAGGCTCCTCCTGCAGCTCTTCCTTCTCCTGGGACACCTGATGGACTCTGATCTCCAGCTGCTTTGAATGTCCATTTCCCAGCTTGAGACCACAACCACAGAGCTGTCTGTGCTATTGTGAGGCCGTGGGTCCTGCAGGCCCTGCACCACCTCCTCTGATGTGCAGAAACTGTTTGATCTCCCTTAGGACACATTTATGACAGGGAATTACAAAAGTTGATGACCATTTTAGTGGCTAGCTCTCTCCCCTCTAACCGGTTAGCCTGGCAGACACTAAAAAT
This sequence comes from Pterocles orientalis, assembly GCA_011057875.1. Taxonomy (NCBI): domain Eukaryota; kingdom Metazoa; phylum Chordata; class Aves; order Pterocliformes; family Pteroclidae; genus Pterocles; species Pterocles orientalis. The sequence continues at coordinate 718,861 of WKFP01014739.1, forward strand.
GGGAAACCATCCTGCTTAACGGCCACTAAGGTGGAAGCCCCAAGATGGGGCCAAATTGAATTGATGTGGATCTGCAGTTCCTGTGGACCTCAAGACTGGGTCACACTGGTGACAGGCTGGAGTGGGACAAAAGCAGCTGCTTTGGTGCTTCCGGGAGTCTTGGAGTAAAAATCTGACACTACTTTATTTTACTGGAAGAACTTCTGGTCAAGGAGATTTCTCAGATCAGATCAGGTATCATCAACACTCATATTCAAAATGAGAAGATCCTTAATCCACTTCGAGGTGGCTTTTGAAATTCCCATCAATAAATAAGAAGCAAATTTCAAACAGCCATCCAGCTAACCACTCACACAGACTCCTCTGGGATTAAACAACCTGAGCATGTCCCAGAGCCTGGTCTTGGTCCTGGATGCAGGATCCCGTGGCTGCCTTTGGTGTACAGGAGGTCAGACTCTGGCCTCAGAGCTCTCTTCTGCTGCAAAAGTTTGCTGACAGCCATTTTCTCAAGCTTAACCAAAAATATCACAGCTAGATCTACAAATACTTTAAAATCGCACGGACCAATAGCCTGCGGCCGGCTGCACTCTGGTTAACAGGTGTGGAGCTGTAACAAAGAGGTGATCCATAAAAATTGTAATTCGTGGAGCGTACAAAACAAGTGTGTTGTGTTTGCTCCAGTTTCCTGACCTGTAAAGTGTTAAACCTTAAATCCTTGTACTCTCGGTGGGTTCAGTGGAGAGACGTGCTGAGCACCAGACTACCCACGGAGTAAATACAGCAGAACGAGGGCTCTGTCCTGCCGAGGGACAGACCTTGTTCAATGGCTGGGACAATGCTGCATCAGGGACAGATCCTACACCTCCTACTTCATGTGTTTTGAAGGCTCTCTGCCTTTAAAAGTGCTGATGAAAGAAGGTGTCTTCAAGCCTTTCTCATCCATTAATACCAAGACGTTTGTTTCTCCCAACAGTGGTTTTCATAACAACAACATCAAAGCTATTCCAGAGAACGCCTTTGTTGGGAATCCCCTCCTCCAAACAATGTAAGAAAATTAAACAGTGTTTCCGGAAAGGGGTATTTCCTGATGTCTTTGGTTGGGATTTCTGAGAGTTGTCAGCATGACCGTAATTGGATATTTGTTGTATCTAGGCCAATGCAAGCTGAAATTAGCTCCTTCTAGCTATGCCTGATGTTTTCTGCCGTGGGTTCTCCTTTCCCCGCAGCTGAACTTCGCTGCAGTGCAGGCTGATAACAATGAAGGAACAACATATGGGTGGTCTGCATGGAAATCCTGCCAGGCATAACAGGATTTTCTAAGCCCTGGTTGACATCTGCCTGTGTTTATTCCTTGTGTTTAAAGAAACTGCTAGCAAGCTGCAGCAGTAGCTATATGTGTCAGGGAGCTGGGACACCAGAGCATTGTGTGTCTACCCCAGACCCATGGACGTGAAGTTCTGCAGACAAATACACCCAGTTGCCAGCACATTGCCCCTCTGACCCAGCCACAGGCAGAGATTTTGGACAGTTCTTCCCTGAACCACAGTGATATTGGAAATCACAGCAAGTGGCAAAAGCTCTGCTTGGCCAGTCTGGGACTTAAGTTATAGAAATACCAACATCTGGAAAGCCAGGGTGACACTGGGTGAAAACAGTCACTGCTCCAGCCAAAATAAACCAGCCTCATCCCCTTCTTCCTTGGGCACCGTCCTTGGAGGGACGTGGGGGTGGGACACACGCAGAATACTCCTGTCACCATTTGATCTGCCCATCTCAAGTCTTTCACAGCTGGTGGGGAGAAATTGCTTCTTGTAAGAGGTGATTCAACTCCTTCTAGAGCTAGCTGGATCCTAGAAGAGTTCACTTCTCTCCACTGACTGACAAGAAGGAAAGATGCTGGTGCTGTGAATAAGTAAGGTCGGAGGAGGTGTCACCAAGTGCAAGGTGCTTCCCAGCAGGGTTATAGCACTATAGCAGGGCTGAAGGAAAGTTCTCATCTTCCTAGCCTGCCTGGCTCAGCAGGACCTTAAAGGGCACTTCCAGAGCAGCTGGAAACCTCAGTTGTACCGAAGTTCAGCCAAAACAGGCTAGTGGGAGAGCACGGGGCTCCTCATAGGATAGCCAGCACCTCCTACATAGCTTACTACTTGTTGCTCCAAGGCTCTTGACCTTTAATAGCAACTTGTTTACGTGCACTGCAGAATCTGACCAGTTTCTCATTTCCTTTGCAGCCATTTTTATGACAATCCCATCCAGTTCGTTGGACAGTCCGCTTTCCAGTACTTGCCAAAGCTCCACACTCTGTAAGTTTACCAAGCACATCCTCCAAGAGGCAACACATCCCAGCTCCAGGCCCTGGGAGCTGGACACCTTAGTGGTCTTCTCCCTTCCTCTCTTCTAGAGCCCTTGTGCCAATAGGGCATGATGCCACTTCTCTGGCCAGCCCCAAAGCCAAAGAGTAGACACTGCAGATGTTTTCTGCTGAGGAAGAATAATGTTGAGAAGGGCATTTTGGAGGGAGTAATTCATTCCTCCTGCCCACCCAGCTGACAGGCACTGGGGTCTCCTAGGGTGTCCACAGCTGCATCAGCACCAGAAAAGACTACACTCACGAGTGCCACGGCTTTTGCTGCATGCTGCTCAAACAACCCTTGCACTGTTGCGTAGTTGCGCAAACACAAGGCCACTGAAGGCATCTGCCTTGCTGCACAAGCTGGAGAAGCAGAGGAACGCACAACCCATAACAAGAACACCATGGCAAAAATAATCTTTAGTGGGCAGCCAGCAGTGACACATGTGTGGCCCTAAGCCTGCTCCAGGACCACCACCATATGGACCAGAACAGCAGCTCCACATCGCCTGGCCTGGACTAGCTGGCTTTTCAGATAACCTGTTGTGGCACAGCACTAGATACTGAGGCAGAGGCAACCTCAAAATCTCTATAAGCCTCACCCAGCCTCACGCTGCAGGAACGCACTGCAAATATAATAAATCTTTCAAATACCCATGCATTCATAGACACTGGAAGGCTTGGGTGGGATGCCCTGCTTACATTCCCCATGGTAATTGTTTGGGGCTTTTTATTTAATTTGGGTAGAGATCATGCCAAGAATTTCAGTGGTTGGGAGAGGGTCTGAGCTTGCCAAGCCTCCCTGTATAGAAATGTGCAACTCCGGTTCACTGCATCTGCGCTGCATGAGACATCTGCTCCACCGCCCAGCCAGCAGTGCACACTGATGAGAGCGGAACCTTTGGATCTGGGCCTCTGAGCACCACATTTGGGTGTAAGGAAGCAGATTTTCCACCATGGCTGATGGGTCTGGGACCCTGAGCAGCTGCACTCACTTCCAGGTCCTCTGTCCACCTCACTTCACCCTCATTTCTCTGCAGGTCACTCAATGGTGCAACGGACATCAGAGAATTCCCAGATCTTAGAGGCACCACCAGCCTAGAAGTTTTGTGAGTGGCAACTTTCTCCCTTTTACCCTGCTATTTGTGCTCTTCCTCCTTCAAGGCGGTCCAGGCTGTTTCAGCGAGGACAACTTTCACAGTGCTGTGCAGCTGGTTGTCTTCAGCTCTGCCTCTCCCTGGTCACTCACCTCTCTGCTTCTTTTCACCCCTGTGGCTCCTGAAAGCAGCTTTCCTCTCTGTGAGTTGCTGTCTCAGTACTGCTGAGTGTGCTCCAACCTTTTTTCGAATTTTTTTTCTTCCTTCCCTTCTGCATCTGTGAAGGAACAAGCCTTTGGGTGCTGTGCTTCAGCATGGTCTGCTGAGACCCCATGTCTCTGCCAGTCCTGGGACCGGCACTGGCAGTGCAGTGCAGGAAACATCTGCTGCGTTTGCCACACACCTGCCACCCAGACGGGGGGCTCCTGGAACTGGTCTGGTCCCATTCTCACACCACCAGACCCAGGAGAGCCGGACCCTGGAGGACATGCTGTCTCTGGTCACCCACAGTTCTCTCTGGGGCACTGGTCCACGCACTGTGCCCAAACTGGGAGCACAGCTGAGCACTCCAGCCCAGGAGTGGGACCTGGCTGTGCCTTGCCTCAGGGACCCAGGGACACACCACGCATCCCCCATATACGTGTTTCCAAGGCAGCTGTGGCTCCAGGCAGGCTGGCAGTCTGGACAATGGGGAACTGGGATGGCAGAGCACGCCATGGGGGGCACTGCCACCTGCCATCGAGGTGGCCAAGGACAGCAGTGAATTAAGTAACGTCCCAGAATTTCTTATAGGCACATTCACCTTCACCAGGTCCAGAAGCAGTGCCCGTTTCCAAGTGATTTTTTTTTTGTTTCTCTACAGGTATTTCATTATCTCTGACGTTTTCTCTCCTCCCACCATTTGGGACCAGTAGGCTTGCAGGTTGCAGGCTGTGCGCTGGCTCTCCCTAACACTGTTTCTTCTCTCTGCTCTGCTCTAGGACCTTGACTCGGGCAGGCATCCATTTACTCCCCAGAGGGATGTGCCAGCAGCTGCCCAGCCTCCGAGTCCTGTGAGTAACACGCCTTTCTCTGTCCTGCCTGGTCTTTAGAAAAGCACCGTCAGAAACTGAGCTTCCTTCTTGCCTAGCTCAGGGAGGGGACCAGCTATGGAAGACCATCCTGTGGTTCTTGTTTTGTTATCTTTTCCACGCCAAAAACACTGTCTTCTTAGGCACTACCTTAAGCTTTGCTTGTTCTTGAACTTGCTTGCTTCATTCCAGGGTGATGCTCTGGGCTCAGGGCTGCAAGCAATAAGGCACATCCACATTTGCCTTCTCCTTTCTATGCCCCATGCTAGGAGGGTAGAGAGGGTGCAAAGGGCAGTGGGTAAGGACAGCAGCAGCATTTCAGAGCTCCTGGCTATACACAGCACAAAAGCCAGGTGGAAATCATGCTCACACAACACTCTGCCCCAGCTTGTTGGAGCTCCAGCAAGTGCCATCGCCTGAAGGAAGGATCCTGTTCACATCCCGGAGGGGACAGGCCTGACCTGCAAGGCCACGTGGTCACGGCCCCTCACGTGGTGCAGCAGTGGCAGATCAGGGTTTTGCTCAGAGTCGATAAGTTGCTTTGGCTCTACCTGCTCGGCAAGGCACTGAACGATGCTGAGTGGGGGGATGTGCTTTTTTCTTTAACTTGGTACATGATGAAATCAGCATCTCAGAAAGACTCCTGCATCTTCTCAGGAATCACACCCCTTGTTCCTGAGATCCCCAACCTTGTCTGCAGATTAAGACATCCTCAGGAAATGAGTCATGAGCCAGATTTATACAAGTTTGCAGCCTTAGGGCAAGCAGGAGGCTTGCCTCTCATCGGTCTTTATACAAGCAAGCTGAAAAAGAAAACAAGTTTGTTCCAGGAAAGCAACAGGAGTGAATTCTTGATCACAGAAATTGGAAACAAGAGAAAAACATTAAAAGTTACAGTTTGTAACTTAGCAGATCACAGCATTTTGGCTCCATCTGTCCCTGTAGGAAAGATCTCTCGTCTTTAGACATCTGGACCGGTTCGATGAACATCTTGCCATGAAAGTCTTGCCTTTGGAATGGCCCAGGCTGTAAGGTCCCAAGCGCTCTGTTTATGTTTGCAAGTTATCAGACTGTAAACATTCACAGCAGAGCCTGCTCTCCATGCCTGCCCCCTCCTTGTGGGAGTTGTATTGGGACACCCCACCTTGTTCCTTGTTCCTTGTTCCTCTTTCCCAGTTAATTTTAACGACATTAATTGCATTTTTTTTTTTACTTTGGAGAGAGAGCATGTGGGCCAATATTTGTGCACATTTGCATCTCTCTTGCAGCACCGGTCTGCACGTGGCACTGAGCCCAGCACACCCGGGCAGGGCAGCCTGGCCGAGCTTCAGCTTGGCATCAACCTGACAAAGTCCTGTTGCTTTTATTCAGAGCTTTCTCTCGGGGCACAGATTTGTATTTCCTCTCAGGTAGAAATAGATTAAACTTCCCTGAGGAGAGCTAAAGTCCCTTGATGCCACCAGTACCTCCATCCTGATGTGTGATCCAGAAAGAACTCCTGGGGCTGCGTTCTCCCTCATCACTGTCCAGCTAAGTCTGTCAAGCGTCGTGGATTGACACAGGGACCAGGGAAAAGTGACCGATGCTGAAGCTCTTTCTCCATGCTGGGTGACAATCTCCAGAGCCAAGCACAAAACTTTTGCTTGCTTTCCCCTCCCTCCTCCTCCCCACCACAGAAAAATGGTGGAGAGGGGGTTGGCAAAAAAATAAATAATTGAAATGTTTTAGCAGCAACTTATGGGCAGAAAGATGGAAACGGAGTTTGGAAAGTTGGTGGAGAGGCCACATACACTGGGGCAAATTTCCCTTGAGCAGCCTCGAATCCAGCCTCTGCTGGTGGGGGAAAGAGCTGATCTCAAGCGTTACTCCTTACCCAGCCCATTTCAGTTTTAACAAATTCACATTACGCTGTGCCAGGATAAGTTCTCCTCTGACTACCCAGCCACCCTACCCTGCACACTGACACGACACCAGGCCATGAACCAGGAGGAACAGGAGTTTGCTGGGAACAGTTTTCAAGTGGCAGCACTTGAAAGAATGTGGACCAGAGGTTTCCACAGTCTGTTATGTCCTGTACCAAATCTCTGCCAGTTTCACAACCCCTTCCCTAACCCTGGAGAGGTGCCAGGAAAGGCTGAAAGGAGACCAGGCGATGGACAGTTGGGTTTGCCGTGCCAGGAAGGAGGGAAAGCAGCTGGCTGGCTGCTCTGCTGGCCAAAACCTCCCTGGGGCTCTGCAAGCACATCTGCAGCTTTTGCGAGCTCCCCCATCCACAACAACAGGATGGGAGCTTTGGCACAAACACCTCTCTGCTTTGCCCACAGAAAAGCAAGGCTGTGCATGGCAGAAGATGGCACGGATGCATTTCACAGCTGACCTGGGGCTGGGGAAGAAAAGCCCACCCCAGCTGTGGAGGCAGCTCCATCAGTCTGCAGCTTGTGCTGGAGGGAGCGGGGCTGGGGATGGATAAGTAGGTACAATCACTGAGCAATCCTTGCCTTGCACAAAGACGCCCAAAGCAAGCGTCAGGTGTGTGCAGAGCAGAGATGCCCCTTGCTGGGGTTATTGCTCTCTGCAGCTGTGCAAAATGGAAGTCAGGTCATCCCCCTCTCCAGCAATATCGCCTTTCCGAGGGAGGGCTCAGAGGCACTCGCTTTTGCTCTCCTAACGTTGCTGTGCTGGTCCTTCCCCTGCAGAGAACTGTCACACAACCAAATCGAAGATCTGCCCAGTTTCCACCGGTGTCAGCGGCTGGAGGAGCTGTGAGTAAAGAGATGTTCTTGCTTGTGCCGTGCTCTGGGGGAAAGGGGCTGTTCTGGGGAGAGAGGCAAACACAAAACCCAGCCTTCACCAAGTGCTGGGAAAGCTGATCTCACTATCTGGACTGCAAATGGACCAGAGGCAATGCTTTGCCCTTGTGCAACTACAGAATAAAAATGCATCACCTGAGCATAGGAACTTAACTCACTTAAGTCATTTCAGAGGTCCCAGCCACAGCAAACAGAAATAAGATGTGACAGCACTGAATTTCACGTCACTAACTCTAACCTCAGTATCAGCTAATCAAGAATGGGACTTATCTACACCATAAATATCTTCTGCTTCAAGGGAGGGTCCCATGCCATGGGCACAAAGCAGCTCTGCTCAGGGCTAGCCCCTCCATAGGGAAGATTGATGCTTTCCTCATGTGTAGCACTTGAATTGGGTCTCGTCTGGACACTGGGAGGCACCTCTGTTGCTCTGAAACAGAGTTATTCACGTTCAGTTCAAAATGTCTGGAGATCTGGTCCTGCTCTTCAAATCTAACAGAAGTTCTTGGCCTTTTTGAAAAAAAATTAAAATAAAAATAATAGACACCATGATTTTCTATATAATACTGCAAGACACATAGATGTGTGGGAGCAGCATCCCCATAAGCGGGTGAAGTTGTCCCTGCTCTCTGCTGCACCCCAGCCTGGATGGCCAGACCAGTTCATCCAGCCATAGCAAAGCCAGACCATAGGACACTGTGAAATTACATGAAAACGAGAGTTGCATAGCCATTGCTGCCTCTTTGGGAGTTCTGAGGACAGAGTTAGAGCTGGATGTATTTTTATCTAACATACCCCCAGGAAAATGTTTGAAAAAAATAGAAAAGACATCAAAAAAGGACAAACTTTCAGAATTCCAAACCTGTAGTTTCACACACTGTGCTTAAATTTCTTCTTTTAATATTTTATAATATGTCAAATTCAGACTTATCATTAATCATTATAATCATTAATATATATTAATTATAATCATTAATATAAAAGCACAGTAAATCCCTCTTTCAGACTACTTAAGCCAGACAGGGTCTTAAGTTTTTCTTACAAGACAAGTATTTGGTCCCTTAAGCCCAAAGTTATCATGCTGTAAGCCCTTCCCCCACCAGGCACCAGCATTCCTGCTGGGAAATGTTTGGAAGCAAGTCTGGTGGTGCATGGTGGTGCAGCCTGGCATGCAAACAACTTACGTGTGCCAGTCACTCTGCTGGAACTGCCAACGTGCAGGTTTCTACCTGCAATACACAGGTGGTCCCTCGCAGCTAAACGTCCCTGAATTCTTTTTCACGAGCTTGCTCCAATACCCCTTCTTCCCAAGCTCCACCTCTCCCACTCAGCAAGACCCTCAAATTTGTGCACAGAGCTTCCCAAGGCCCTCGTCTGAAATCTTAACTATACGTGCAAGGAAGAGTTTCTTGGCTGCATGGGGCTTTGAGACACCAGCAGCAGAGCAGATATGAGAGCATCAAGCCCCTGCCTCTGAAACATGAGTGTGTGGCCGGATACCAGGTGAGACATTACAGCCGCCACATGCAGGTTCTTGAGTCAAGATCATTTCTGAGTCTAAAGGAAGGTTCACTGACCAACAAATGCCCGGGGGAGCTGTTGTAGGTAGAGCGCTAGGCTGTGGCTATCTTCCCTTGCAGAAGGTCACACATGGGGAGACCACTCCTGCGGGTCTGGGAATTCATGATGGGCATTTCACAGGAATTTCAAAAAATATTCTCCACTGTTCTACACTATGGAAAAGAAAACTGAAAATCTGTGAATGCTTCCCACAAAGTGGATGTTTGGATCAGTCCTAGATACCTCTTGGGGGGTGTGGAGAGTGTACAGGTCAGTCACCAGACACCCTGTGAGCTCTTACCTGGCTCCATCCCCTACCCCGGGGAGTGCAGGAGGCTGCTGGAAGGGAGATGCACAGGGGCTGAGGCACTTTATAAAACCACATGTGCAGGATGTGGATGGTGGGTTCAGCGAGACATCAGGATTTTCTTAATGAAAAGCTGAGATGCCTTCAGCCCTCAAGCCCCCTTCATCATCAGCAAGGCAAAGGGCAATCCGGAAGGGCTGCACAGAGCTGTTAGCTGACTCACTGGCTCCAGGCTCTCCTCTTTTGCTCTGAACAGAGTAGTTTGCAGGCTTCAGAGTGGGAGACCAGCATGACTTCGGAGATAACGGGGCACCTTTAACCACTGCACGTCAATGGCACTTCACTGTGCCGTGATGGCACCAAAAGGAGAGGCTGCCTGGGCCCTGGAGCTGCCCATAGGAGAGGATGACTTTGAGCTGTTCTGTTGCCCGTCCTGTTTACCTCTTGAAATAAGAACAGGTCTCCCAAGCTCAAATGACTACTTCCACAGTTTGTGTCTGCTGCCAGGAGACAAAGATCCCTACAGTACGAATGCTGCCCTCAGCTATTCTCTCAAACCAGTTTCTGTTTTTTCAGTGGTCTCCAGCACAACAGGATCCATGAAATCAGAGCAGACACCTTTGTGCAGCTGATAGCCCTGCGCTCCATGTAAGTACTCTCTGGCAGGGCACACGACTGGGATTTTTGCTGGGGGAAGGGAACTGTGAGCACCCAGCCAGGCTGATGCCGAGTTTCCCAACTCCACTGCCTCTGCCTCTGCTGGAGGCTTTCCTCTCTAGTCCTTCTTCCACTTCCCCTTACAAAAGAACGGGGCACAAATCTTCCCTCTGGCCTCCCTCTGCGTGCAGACATCCCGTGTAAATAAACCCATTACCTGCCAGCCTTAACTGCCCACACACGCACACTTACACCACGTGCTCTAACCACACGCCACAGCTCGTATGTTGCAAGGCACACATTACGGAAACCTGCCTCCTCAATGCCCAGGCAGACACGGACCGTGGCAGGGATTTACCGTGCTGCGCACGAGCTCCAGCACCCCTTTCCCTGCACTTGCTGGTCCTGGGCCGTGCACTGCTGGGACATCCGTGCAGAACATCCCGTTTGATCGGAGCTGCCTCCCCAAAACTCAGAAGCGTATTGGACATACTAAGCGCACACAAGCGTGCACACATCACACACGCATGGTGACCTGGCAGCAGACAGCCCACTGAAGTGCTTAGCACCTCTGAGAAGCCAGTAAGGCTCCGCAGTGCATCATTCTCCCTGTGACATGTGGGAAGAGCCCTCCGAGAGCTGACGGTCTGTATTTACTGTTCTGTTAGGAAGTGAATTGAATCGTATGAAGGCTGTTTCCCATGGTGCAGCAATCTGAGTGTCATTTAACAGCCCAGCATTATGAGAGGTCCCACGAGCATCAAGTACAACATGTTTACAGCTGCACAGGAACACTCGTATTACACGTAACACCACAGACAAGCATGCAAAGACCAGCAGGCTGCTGTCACACTGCAGTCACATGGACGTACAGCTGGGCATTTGCCTTTGGGAATGTTCTGGGTCCCTATGGGAAGGATTCATCTCACCCAACCTCAGCCTTCCGCAGTGTGGCACATGCATGTGGGCAGGCACTCCCGGCTCCCTTCAGAGCTGGAGAGATGTGGACACACGTAGGAGATTGTGTGTGTAGTCAGCCTTCGGAGAAAAAATTATTCCTGATAATGCTGGTTCCTCTCTGCTGATGACAGAGGGAGTCGAGCCCTCTAGCTCAAATGGAAGCAGAGTTTATTGAGGAGCCTCAGTGGATCCAAGCCAAGAGGAGAGACTCTAAGATGACCCTGGTTTGCCTTCCACACATGCCCTGACCCTACCCGCCCTTACCTGGGCACCCAGCACTGTGACCACGTCAGGGATGCTCTGGCACTAAGGTATAACCTGTCTACTGCTCCGGGGTTTAGCATGTTAGCATGAAATCCCCAAATTTACAGAAACAAACCCAAAAAGAAACCTTTCCCACTGGTCTCAGTGGAGGAGCAAAGCAAACTCTTGTTCCCTCTGTTAGAAACCACCTGTATACAGACCTAAACGTATTTGTGTCCAGGGAGCTGCAATGAGACAGAACTTGCTGCCGACCCACATTTATTTGCTCACACCAAACCCCATGACCAAGCCCGTGTCAGCAGCCTCACCGCCCTGTTCTGCACCCCTCTTACTGCCATGTCCTTGCCTTGCAGAGACCTGAGCTGGAATTACATCCAGTTTATTCACCCTGAAGCCTTTGTGACCCTGCACTCGCTCACCAAGCTGTAAGTTGCAGTGATATTCCTTTCACAGTGGGACACAGACAGCGGGTATCCGGGACCCCAGGCTGACTCCCCGAGCTACCAGGGGATTCAGATGCCAGAAGGCTGCGGTGCTGAGGTGCATGTCTCAGCACTGACGTGGGCAGACCAAATCCCAACGTTTCCTATCAATATTCAAGGGATGACGAAAGTACAGAAGTGGCCATCCTGAAGATGCTCTCATCCTGAACACTTAAACCTCCACTTTCTGATGCTCTCATCCCTGCCTTAGGTGCTTTTATGAAAGATCAGCATAACAGAGCATTTCAGCAGGAGGCACTGCAGATCATCTTTGCTGGCTCTGGAGGGCTCCCCAGTCCTCAGCCCCCCTGCTAAGACTCCTGCGTACTTCATGGGGTGGGAGCCGCCATCATACCTGATCCGTTATAGGGGAGGGGCGGGGGAAGAGGTGCGAGGGACAGGTATCTGCACAGGGAGGTAGATACCACCCAGAGCTTTCAGCGTGAGCGTTAACCCCTGCCCCTCATTTTGCCCAGAGATCACAGTATCGATCTGTTTATCTCCAGAGGATCCTGGTCCTCATGCAGCATCCCATTTGAGGGATCAGGCAAGGCAGACAGCATCGCTCCCCAGGCCTCTGCTTGTCTGCAATAACACTGGCAGCAAAACCCTTACCACCGTCTCCCTCTGCTTTCAGGGACTTGACTGATAACCAGCTGGTCACGCTGCCTCTGGACGGTTTGGGTGGACTGACCCATCTGAAGCTCCAAGGCAACCCGGATCTCTCTGAGCCCTTCACCAAGGAGAGCTTCCCCAACATGAGGTACTGGTGGTGTCGGCTCTCCCTCTCCCGGTGCTCAGCGCAGCCTGTATTTGCTTACAGCAATCAGCCTCCTGCTTCCCTTGTTTATCTCATGCTTTCCTCCATCCTTTCGGGCCATTAGGTTGAGGAAACTTCATCTGCTGCTAACACGCCTCATCTTTTAAAGTCTTCCCGGGGAGAGCGGTGATGCGCTCCCAGGCCCACCGCCCCCACCCCAAACACACACACAAGTGGAAAACATGGAGCGGGCCCAGCTCAGGGCTCCTCTCAATGGAAAACATTCCCAGAAGCCAGTCCTAGCTAATGACATCCAGCTTTCCTTCAGTAAACTCTGTTTGTGTGGCCGTGTCTTGTCTGCTATGGATTAATGAGGAGCCTGAAGGGGTCAAACTGAGCAAGATGAGGCTGCAAAAGGCTCAGAGCACAGTGCTGCACTGCAGGCTCTGGCTCTCCCAACCCTCCCTCGGTGGTGGGTCTCCAGCATGGCACCTGCCCTCAGGCTGAGGGGTCCATGGTCCCGATGACTCAGATTCCCCTGAAGTGAAGCCATCTTTTGCTTGGGTCTCTTTTGCTTTGGCTTGGAGCCAAGGATGCACGAGCTGGTGCTCCCACTTACCCAGTACAGGTTCCCAAGGCTGGAGCATCTCAGATTTAGACACCCACTGCTGGGGTCACCGGCCACTGCACCAACATTGGGCTTTGTAGCTCAGGTCTGATGAAAAGTGTGGAGCTCTTGCTTCAGTCTGCCTCAGCAGTGGTGCCTACAGCGCTTTCTTTTCTGACTTTTTTGACTCATCATAGCTGGGATCTGCTGCGTGACTCATTTCCAAATGGCAAGGGACCCTAAAAGTTTCTGGAGGGCTTTTCAGCGCCAAGATGGCAGGCCCTTGTGCAGAGCAGGTCAAGTTCAGCACTTCCAGGGGTGCTCCTCCTCTGATTACACTGACATCTGTGGAGCTGGTTTGGATTTATACCAGAGAGACTGGATCGGCAGGAGCAGTTCATTGAGCCATGCCAAGGGATGGACCCATTAACATTTCCTAAATTTGGGGGTACTGCCATCAAGTAGTCTAGCGGGCATAAGCTTGGAGGATTCATCTGAGAACAGTTCTCAGCCATCCTGGGAGGATCTGTACCTCCCTACCACCTTTCAATAATAGGGTTTAATTTGGAACTTATAACAGGAAGCAAGCTTGTATACAGAGTTTCCATAGCCTCCCAGGGCTCAGCCAGAAATGTTTGGGAACTTAAAACAAAAGCATATTTTTAGAATATAGAGTTTCACCATATTTACTGATCTTGTCAGAAGACCTTAATTGTCTGGAAAACCTGAGGTTCCTTTGCCTTCATCAGCAGTCTTCCTGACTCCCAGCAAAGAAGCGAGAGTTTGCTGTCTCTGAAGAAAACGCAGCTGCTGACTGATAGCCTGGTATTTCATCCAGATGATGTTCAGCTGCTGCTTAATTAACCTTGTAATACATGCTATAATTAACAACTAACAATTGTACTTACAAGTAGAAATCCGACATATTAAATAACTTGGTACGCTTGAGAGACTTGAGACTCCCCTGCCTGAGCTGGCAGGGTTGAGCCACGCTCGTGGAACTGGAGTTTGGAGATGCTTCTCTGACCTTCAGCAACAAGCAAGGGGCACCTTGCACTTGCTCAAGCTCTCGGGAAGCTTCTCACCTTGAACAAAGAAAGGATGCCCAGCAAAAAATGACCTTAGGGTAAAAACTGAAGACTCCACGTGCACATGGCATATTGTCAAAGCCATGGGAAAAAGAGGCTAATTCAGTCTAGGAAGAATTGCAGAAATCTTTTTAGGAATTATCCAGCAGCTTTAGTGCAATTTCCAAACCTGGTGTTTGACAACATCCTATTGACTGCGTCTCAAGCACCAAAAGTGGGGCAGTGCAGAGACGCTGTGGGGTGAGTTGGGTCCACACTCAGTGCTATACGGAGTCCCTCACCAGAACAAAGTCCTGCTCCAGTGTAACCATCACCTGATAGACCAGCTTTTGTCACATGTGGAAATTAAGGAAAAAGTGTAAAGCAATGGTGAGTCAGGTCACGGAGGTGACGCAGCTAAAAGTTCTGCTTTCCCCCTCTGCAGAGTCCTCGAGGTACCTTACGCCTACCAGTGCTGCGCCTATGGAAGCTGCAGCAGCTTCTTCAAGATGTCCAACCAATGGGAGGCAGAAGACTTGAGCCCTGAGGAGGAGGATCCCCACAAGAGGACCATGGAGTTGTTTCCAGGTCATGCTGATAATCACTGTAAGTAAACTGGGCTGAACGGTGATCAATCCATGGCCAGAGCCATGCGATGAGCTAGGATGCGATCCCACATTTGCAGGAGCGGTCCCCCTGCCAGCCATGAGCGACATGTGCCTTGGAGAAGGCAGACTGGTCCTTCCCCGGCTCCGGGGGGCAGTTGCTCTGAATGGGTTAGTGTCATTGCATGTAGAAAGAGCTGATCTGGTGCACCCAAACCTTCAGAATCTAACAGAAAGATCTGGCAGTCCTCAACAGTATGGACAAATTTTCTAACTTGGCCTTGCTGACTACGGAGGGAGGGTACTCAAGCCCCCTAAGCAAGGTGGCTGAGGTTATACAGGACAGCTTCTGGGCTTGGTCATGAGGCTCCTGGGCAGCATGGAGCCTCTGGCAGGACATCAGTCTTTGTCGCTACAACGCACAGAGGATGGACCCTAGGATTAATCTGAATAAGAGAGTGAACTCAAAGAGCTGGAACGTGCAGCTGGCTGGAGGTAAAGAGACCTGTGTCTGTGCAACTTCTGTGCACGTACCCTGATGCTACGGCAAAGGTCAGGGTTCGGTATGAACAAAAGGACACGTTTGGGGAATACGATGAGCTCAGCACAGGGGCTAGCCTCTGCAGGGCAGAAGTGATTCCACAGTTAAAGATGAGCAGCGCTTTCTGTGCGAGAGTCAATTTATTCTGTGCTCCAAAATGCACTTCTGCATAGACCTCCATGAGATCTGCTGCACGAGGGCAGCAGAGGCGCGTGCAAAGCACACCTCCTGCACCCACAGACTCACAGCACAACAGCAGCTTCAGGCAGAAAGCTGGGTGATCCCTTTGCAAGGGAATCTCAGAATAATGTGAAGCAAAGCATGAGCCCCTTTGCTTCCTCTGTAACTGCTGGGGAGTGGAAACAGCATTTCAGGACACAGCTTGGATGCTGCCTTTGTTTATATGTTTGTGTAAATACAGAGGCCACATGCACTTCTGAGGTCTGAAACACCCTGTAGGCAAAACCACATCATGCTGCGTGCCTGGAGGAGACGGGGAGAGGGCTGAGGCCCCTGGAAGCACGTGTCTCACCGGCTCCCGGGAGCACTGTGCGCCCAGCCACAGCCGGGGGCTCTGCAGAGTCTCCTCCAGCATCCTCAACAGGCAGGACTAGATCTGGAGACAGATGCTGACCCAGAGCAGTTGGATTCTCTGTGTTACAGCAGTGATGGGAGCAGGATGACCCAGACACTTTATGATACAGCCAGAGAGTGAGTCACCAGCCCTGCGTCCCTGCTCCTGCCCTCTGCCTTGCCCCGATCCTTCACAGACTAAGAACAAGCTTTAGCAATGTAAAAAGTCTGGCCAGAGGCTAGCAAGTGTGATCCCCACAGGCATGGTGTGGCTCCTGGAAGCATGGTAGACTTGGTGGTTACACTGGGCAGACAGTACAGAGGAGCCATATGTTACGGTCATTGCTGCAGGAATTTCTTCTCAGCTGGGTCAGTTTTTCCATCATTAATGCAGCCCATGCTTCACCATCCTCGTGCAGATAGTCGGGCTGTTTGCCCAGCAAATTGCAGCATCTGTGACAAGACTCGGTTTGCAGCCCGGGCCCATAGTACTGCTTACAGACCTGCTCTTGCTGGGCACCAAAGCATTTGATGTCTCAAAGGATACTTTCTCCTGGTTCTGTCGGCAGACCAATACCTACCACAGGCTCCCAAGCCTCTAGTCTCAGCCTCCTGGATTCGATGTGTGTTCATGAGATATTCGGACAGAGGGGAATGCTGACTGATTCTAAGATGTGCCAGATGAGACTATTAGCAGCTCATAAAGGCTCACATTTTCAGATGTTAAAGCACTGGGTTTGTCTTGAAATATCAAACCACAGAGGTGCAAATATGAAGTGCACAAGAACATCCTTCCTTGCTATGTGCAGCTTTTGCCGATGACTCTCCTTACCATTCAGAAACACCTGATCTACTCTTGACAATGAGGGATTTGTGATATTGCTATTTTACTTAATTAATTGTCACTTTATTTCTGTTCCCGGTGCTTCCTTTCTGACAGCCACCAGTGGTATTTAGCTGTGTTATAAGAATCTTGTAACACTTCCTCATTAAAGAGGAAAAAAACTCCCAAACATTCCTTCTATGCAAGAGATAAAGTGGTCTTGTTAGGAGAAAATAACTTGGGGCTCTGTCCTGGCAGCGTACAGCCAGGCTCGTCAGGGCACTTGGGTGCTGTGGGAGAACTTGTGAGAGGGATGGGGCACGCTTCCAAACAGCCGTGTCCTCTCAGCCTTGCGCAGTGCTTCCAGCAAGGGACTGCAAAGCCCTTCACAAACAGCTCCGCAGCTCTTCACAACGGGGTGGTGCAAGGCGACCTGTCGCAGGCAGCCACGTGGGGCTGAGAAATGGGTCCCGGTGGCACGGCCCTGCTCCAGCAGCCAGGCAGCACCCATCCCTCAGCCCAGCCCAGCACCCAAGAGACCGTTGGACTCCAGCCACAGAGTGCACGTGTTGCCACGAACCCTGGGGCCAGCTCAGCTCTTTCCCATCCTCCCTGGATGCCTGGGAACGTCCCGGACACCAGCCAGGTGTGTCCGTTCCCATCCGAGTAACGGCCACTCAAGGCCCAAAGGAAGGTAGTTAGTACGTGTCTCATCACTCTGTCACCTTGTCGCGACAGATACTAAAGGTCCCATTTCCAAAATTTTTCGTGCTTGGGATATGCTTCTTTGGACTATAATTGGCAGCGTTTAGCAGATACCCTCTGCCTCAAGGCTGTCCCATGTGGCCGGGCAGCAACCCAAAGGTTGGACATCCACCCAACAGTGCCCGGCAGCTCGTTCCTGCCACCGTCCCGAAACTGGCTGCAAAGGGAGGACAGGCAAAAGTGCAAGTACTGCCATTGCCACAGGGCACTTCCATCACAGTCCCAGCACCTCCCTTCGGGACCACTGGTTTGAGGATAGAAAGGGATGTATTTACTTACACGCATATGTTCACAATAAAGGAAAAAAGCTATAGAAAGCGAGAAGAGAACACACTTGTATGGTTATCCTGGACAACAGGACACTGCTTTACCCAGTCCAGCGCTTCCATTAGCTTGTAAAGCTGACTAATTAACTTTTGCAACCATCCAGCAAGCCCCAGAGAGTCCTTAGAGCTTCACTTTTCCCGCTTCCCCCTCATTCAAGAAGGCTACTCCAGAAAGCACCTGTCTTGGCCTCTTGCAGCAACCCACGCCCTAATGCTGAGGAAGAGAACAATCATCTGCAAACCCCCTGGCTAAGGCAGACAAAAGGGGAAGAAGCATACATCCCAGTGTTTTTTGTGGTACCCCTTTTCCAGCAATTCTCCTCCTCTTCTTCCCACTTTGGTGTTGGTGCAGCCAGCTGAGACCCATTTTCCATGGAAAGAGCACGACCAGCAAAGCGGGTTTTTTCCATAAGGCCTCACAAAGTGGAGGCGCCTTAGCAAAATCCCCATAAATAAGGGCTACTTCAAAAACAATGCAGTCTGCCTCGCTAGAACACAACAGCCATTTTCTTTTCTCTACAGTTCCCAGGCTGGCAGTAGTACTGATTTCCAGCAGAGAGGTACATTTTCTGCTTTGAATCCTGCTGTGCTGGCCAAGGGTTGCTTTGCAATTCACAGATAGCTCAGGAGTCCAGGCAAAACAAAAGATAGCTCCTTCACTTCACGGAAATGTTTAACCTTTGCTTAAAACCACCCTTTGTGCATCCTGGCCCTTTGAAGAGAAAAGGGATGGGGGCAGGTTTAACATTACCATGGGCTGGGTGGCAGGGGGGCACAGAAAGTGAAAGCCTCGGCATTGATTTAGGTATCGTGACTGCACATCACAGCGTCCACACTGTGGGTGGAAAAGACACTGGAGATTTGTAAGACTATAAAACACAAGGAGGAAATATTTTTCCATCCCACTGTGAGTTTTTTCTTGCCAGACTCCAAAGCAGCAGTAATATTTCAACTCTTATAGAGACAGATTTTTAAATGACATTTTTTTCCAAAGCTCACTGAAGCCGAGAAAGCCACAACACTTGTCAGGAAGCACTAAAGATAGCGTGTTATTTGTCATCATTCTTTAATCAAATAATCCTAGTCGTATTTTCAAACAAAGGCAGGATGCAGACCTCATGAGAGGCACCATTGCTAAGCAGATTAGGCAACTAAATCCCACTTAGGTTAGCCATATACTCAGCTCAGCGGAAACCTGCCTTCCTGGCCAGTGTCTGAGCTGCCAGCTGTACACCTGGGCACCAGCATCCATCCATACGCCCAAGGGAGAGTTCATCCCACAGCCACAGATCCAGCTCCCTGGCTATCAGTCAGGCTGCAGCAAGCACAAAACACATTCTTTCCCCTTCCTCCTGCTCGCAGAAAACCCTCCAGTGATCTCCACTGGGAGCAGAAGGCTGTGCTGGTGCCATGGGTGGGGACGGTGCAGTGGGACAGCAGCTGTCCTGGCTGTGTCCCAGCGCTGTCAGTAAGCAGGAGTTTGAGAAGAGGAGCAAGGAACAAAGCAGAACAGCATGTCTTGGATTGGATTAAGAGGATGCCGTTCTCCTTGGTGATGACCTACACCTACAGGCCATCGAAAACACCACTGAGGTCTCAGCCCTTTTCTCTTCCAGCAGCTTCTCCTTCAGCCAGAGAGTCTCTGCCCGGCACCCGGAGAGCCCAAGCCTGGCTCAGGGTGCAGCTGCCGGGGTGATGAAGATGCTGGCCCAGCAGGCTGGGCTCTGAGGGCAGTGCAGTTGTACAACCCCCACGGATCCAAGTCTGCAGGCATGGCCAATCAGTCTGTCTTTAAGCAAGTCCAGGACTGGGAACTCTGCAGGGTTAAAAAAACAAGGCACCACAGTCCCAAGAAATCATAGGACATAAAATAAAGCAATAAATGTTGGGTTCTGTTGTCTTTTAGCTTCTGAGCCATTTGGTGGTGGTGGTGGTTGCTGATGAAGACTTTGTGCTGCAAGTAGAGGCTAACGGGTGTCTTTGAACAAAGCTCCAAAGTGCTTGTTGATGAACTAACACTGGACAAGGCCAGCCCAGAAAGCTTCCATTTAGAAGATGCATTTGAAGCCTTTGTTTTCTGTAACCACATAGGCTAGAGTATTTCTTTATTTTTAATGATGCATGCTGGGAGGAGGGATCTGCAGTCACACAACTCTGGGATCTGGGGCTCTTACACTCAAATGTTGGGAGTAACCTAAAAACAGAGAGGTTGGCCACATTGCACCCCACCAACGTTTACAAGACCTTCTCCCTCTACAGCAGTGACTGCAGGGGACAAACTGGACACCAGCAACTACTTTGAACTTGTGGGCTAGGAAAACTGGCTGGGAAGGTCTGTGCTGACCACAGGCAGTGGGACAAGCTTCTGGCCCAGCTAGCCTCAGTGGCCCTGCTCGTTCTTCTCTGAGCATCACTTCTCATTGTTTTCTCCCCAGATGACCTAGATGCGGATGACCTCCAGCTGGACCTTGAGGAATCAAAGCTGCACCCCGCTATTCAGTGCACACCAAGCCCCGGTGAGCATCCAGGGAAACCCTTTGAACACAGCTGGGATCCTTTGAGCTTCTCTAAATCCCCCCAGATCCCACGACCCTTCCTTGTAATGTCTCATAGACACGTAGATCAGAAGCCTGAATGGTTGGGCTTTGGCCAAAATGGGGACAAGGGAGGAGCTTCCTTCTCCCACACGGATGTAGCTGCTCTCCTGTGAGGAAAGGACAAAGTCATGGTACCCCTGACCAGGAGTCCCAGCATCACCAGCTCCTCCATTCACCAACCTGCCCACAGTCAAACTCTGCCTCTCAAGAAGTTTCTGTTCCCTTGCAAGACTTAGACTTTGCTTTGTCTCGGCCAGCCCAAAATATTGCATGACAAGACCTTGTCCTTGATCCCCTGATCATACCTGCAGCACTACAGACTACTTTACTCTGTTTCTTGGGAGAGGGAGAGAAGGGAGGTGCTGGTCTGCACCCAGCCACTTTCTCCTTATGTCTATCAAAAACATGCCGGCGGGCACAGGCTGACTGGGACACGAGGACGCTGCCTTCTGATTTTGTCCCTGTTCACAGCTCAGTGGTGTCACAGAACCACAGCTGGAGGCTGGAGAGGGCTGGCTTCATCCAGGACACTGACAGGGATGGAGTTTTCACCACTTTTCCCACTGAGTTTGTTGCAAAAGAGACAAGACGGAACAAGATTTTAGCAGAGGACATGCCCTGCTGCCTGGGCACAGAGCTGCTGGCTCTCTGAGCAAAGCCCGCCAAAGGCCACCACCCCCTTTGAGCTGAACAAGATTTCTCAGTTTCCTCTAATTTCTTTTGCTCTCTACCACCTGAAACTTGGCCCATCCTGTTTCTGGTTTTGCTGAGCTCCCATCCTGAGCCCCTCACTGTAACATCTGAACCCTTCCCAGAGGCAAGTCTCCCTCATTGCACTGTCTCTCCCCCCTCTCTTCTCTTTTCTTTGGCAACAGCATCCCCCACCAGTCCCCTTTTTACCCCTCCATAACCTCCCCTTCTCACCTCTGTCCTCCACCATTCTTTCTCCTGACATCCTCCCACGTTCTCCTTGCCCAGGCCCCTCTATCCCTTCCCTGCCACCCCAGCTCCCTCCCTCTCTTCCTCCCCGCCTGCTGTCTCTCCTTCCTGCTCTAACACTTCATTTCATCTTGGCCATCCCCTCCATGCAGAGGTCATTCATGCAGAAACAATAAGAGACCACTTAGCCAAGGTCTTGAGTGTAGGACCAGAGGTTGGCAGTGTCAGAGCTGGATGGATCCTGACGTCTCTTGCACGTCTCCATGCCACTGACTCCAAGGTCCCAGGGGGTACGTGAGAAGGAGCAGCTAACGGCAGAGTGGCCCAAATGCCAGGCTGACACCAGGCGTGTCAGTGGGTCTGGAGACAGGCAGAAATGTGGGACATCATGGTCATGAGTTCCTTTGGACCAAGGCCCACCTGGAGCCCAGGCTCTGCCCCGTTGAACAGCAGAGGCCAGGTGGAACGTGAGAGCAAACAGGTTTCGCCATGCATACGGTCGCGGGGTGGCAATGCCAAGCCCTGACCTTTTTACAGTTTAGGAGCTCTGATAAGTTTGCCGTTTGGCATATGACCTCTCCCTGCACCTTGTTTCTGCCCTGGACAAGACCTGAGAGGACACCCGGGTCGGCACCCCAGTGTGGGGACGGGAGCAGGGACAGAGCCAAGAGGCAGCACTGCCTTTCCAGATGTCAGCAGTCAATAGGCAAGGGGCTGGTGGGGTCAGGAGAGGGCTGACACCTGGCTGCTCCGAGCAGCACCACTAGAGCAGAGCAGTATATTCTGGGTTTAACTTTGGGGTTTGTTTTCTTCCAGGTCCCTTCAAGCCCTGTGATCACTTGTTTGAGAGCTGGATCATTCGCCTGGGAGTCTGGGCCATCGTTCTGGTCTCAGTGCTCTGCAACGGGCTGGTCATTCTGGCTGTCTTTGCCTCTCCCAGCTACCTCTCTCCAGTTAAGTTCATCATCGGCTCCATAGCTGGAGCCAACATGCTGACCGGCGTTTACTGCAGTATGCTGGCTCTCGTCGACGCCCTGACCTACGGCCAGTTTGCCAAATACGGCGCCAGATGGGAGACCGGTGCAGGCTGCAGGGTGACGGGATTCCTGTCGGTGTTTGCCTCAGAGGCTGCCATCTTTCTGCTGACGCTGGCTGCCGTGCAGTGCAGCATTTCAGTCTCCTGTGTGCGGGGCTACGGAAAGTCACCCTCCTTAGGCAAGGTCAAGGCTGCTGCCTGTTGCTGCCTGTTGCTGTCCTCCGTGGCTGCCGTTCTGCCTCTCTTCTCCATTGGGGAATACGGAGCATCCCCTCTCTGCCTCCCGTATCCCATCCCGGAGGGGAAACCCGCCACCCTGGGCTTCACTGTGGCCTTGGTGATGACAAACATGCTCTGCTTCCTGACAATCACAGGCACCTACATCCGACTGTACTGCAGCCTGCTCAAGGGGGAGTTCAGTGCCGTCTGGGACTGTGCCATGGTCAAGCACGTGGCCTGGCTGATCTTCACCAACTGCCTCCTCTACTGCCCAGTGGCCTTCTTCACCTTCTCCTCCACGCTCAACCTCTTCCTCATCACCCCAGAGGTCATCAAATCTGTCCTCCTTGTGGTCCTACCCCTGCCCGCCTGTCTGAACCCCTTGCTCTACCTGTTTTTCAACCCCCACTTCAGAGATGACCTCCGCCTGTTGAGGCAGAAGGGCCAGAACAAGGGGAGCTACCCCCAGTCCTGTGGGGTCGATGACATGGAGAAAAGCTCCTATGACTCCACACAGGCTCTGGTGAGCTTCTCCGACATTGACCACATATTAGAGACACCGGATTCCCTGGGAGTGCACCCCATCCTCGACAGCTACAGCTTCCCCTCCATGACACTTGTCCCCTACCAGCAAAGAGTGGGCACCAGGGGGAAGGAGAGGGGCTTCTCTGAGCATTGTCCCTGCCTCAGTGACAGTGAGGTGCTGATTCCTTCCGAGAGCCGAGACCCAGCCAGCAGCAGCCTCCGGATAGCCTTCTTCCCCTCCCCACCCACGCCGCCCTACACGTCTCACTTATAACCATCCTCTGAGTAGCTGTGCCAAACAGCCCCACACCACGCACTGAGGGCCAGCCCCAGCGCCAGGTGGCCAGCAAGGTGACAGCAGGCTGCTCCATGTAAAGCACCAGTACGACCCGCCTACCCTCACCCCCATCATATCCGCCTGGGCAACCGGCACCGCTCTGCCAGCAGCCACTCGCCTGGAAGGGCTCTGACTGAGCTCTGGACACTCGGGGCTGGCCACGGGAGGAGACAAACCCCTGTGCAAGGGTTTCCCCTGCCAGGGACTGCCTGGGAGAGAGCTCAGGAGATGGGTCAGGGAGACCCTTTTCCTCATCATCCCACAGCATCGCAAGCCGGGAGGAGCCTGCTGTGAAGCCAAGCGTGTCTTCTCAAGGCAGAGACGTCTCAGCAAACAAAAGCTATTGCTCTGTGGCAGAAACACATGGAAATGGCGGGCTGCAGTGATGTGGCCACCCATAGGGACCTCTGGCCTTGTCCTCCAGGTCCTCCGCAATCCCACAGACCCTTGGAAATGGCTTGTGTCTGCCCCATGCCATGGGCTGGAAGAGCAGAGGAGTGGGCTAGAAGCAGTGTATCCATGTGTGCCCCTGAGGTTTGGAACGCCTCTGTTTTGGGAGCCTCCTGGGCTGGGCAGGACCCCCATGCTCAGATGATACCAGGAGCTGGGGATGCTCAACCCCTCTTTCAGTCTGGCCCATAGTGTCTAAAAAGGGGTCTCTGAACCACAAGGCAGCCAAATCCAAACACTCCCCATTGAAATGCGCGTGCTTTGCCCAGCACTGCTCGGCAGCGCCTGGCCAGGGCGCCCCAGGGAACGCGGGGCTCCCTCCTCCACCTGCACATGCTGCAGCACACCTACAGCCGCCCGGCTCCTGGTCAGGCACACTGGAAATGGGGTCTGGCTCCCTCGCTGCCCTCAGGCCTCACTCCTGGAAGAGGCTGTTGGTTTTTGGGTATACGTCCTCCACGCAGAGCAGCCACTTCGGGGGCTGCATTTGCCCTTTCCTGCTTTAAGGGCAGTTCATGTAGAAGGAGGGAACAGAAATCAGCCTTGTGGGATGATGGCATCAGGAGGACACAGGCCACTGGGAAGAGTCTCAAATTCACTCCCTGCACCTCAGGGATCTCCCAAATCCATCCTCTTCATCACAAACCCTCCCACTGCCACCCGACACAGCAGGGAGCCCGCAGTCAGAGCTCAGGCCCTGGGCAAAGCTTTGGTTCTGCTGACATTACTGCAGCTGTGTAAGTCGTTCGTTCCTGTGAGATAATAAATAAGCCCCGTTGCTGACCAGTGGCTGGCTTCTGTCCTCTTGCATGTGAAAAGCACCTTGTTGGTTCATCCGGTGGCTGGCTGCCTGCCTCTCTCAGCCAAACCAGGCTGCTGCTGCTTGGATGTTATCTTTATTGCCTGAGTGAGGGCTGGGAAACTGCACCGTGTCCCCGTGAGCTGGCACCATCCTCCCCACCTCTCTTCTTCAGAGGGAAGAGCCAAACCGCCTGCCTTCATGCGGCAGAATTACATCACCAGTGCCCCTCTCTAGCCCCCATGGATCAGACCCATCTGTTTGCACCTCTGATCTGCTGCTCGGCTGCATCTAGCATCTGCGTCTGTGAGCAGGACAGAGTCTGCTGCAGAAAAGTTATGGGGCATCATATAGCAGGGTCTCCCACACACAGGCAGAGCCTACCTCTGCTTCCCTTCTCTTCACATGAGCCCTGTAGTCTTATCCCAAGAAGAAAAACTTGAGATATCAGCAGGAAGTCAGAGGCATGAGATCCAAAGATTAGAGAAGAGGATGGGAACCCCAAATTTAGTGACAAAATCCAAAGCTCTGCCATGCAGCCTGGTGGGAACTACAAAAGAGCAAGCCCTGTTGTACTACTTGAATCCTGATCCAGACTTCTGATATCCCACAGATGCTCAAAATCAGTTCGCATGCTTGGCTCATTAAAACCACTGAGCTGTTTTGTTCTGTTTCCTTAGGGCCTTCATGTGCACATGCCTGCAAAAGCCTTCTATCTAGTTTGATTTGCAGAAATAAAATGCTCCTTCAGAAGTGGGATTATACATTCCCAGCATAAATTCAAATTCCCCAGCATGTATCCTCACTCCATAACGAAATCCCTAATTACAAGACACCCTAAAATAAGCCCCACTGACATTGACACAATGAGCATCATCACAAGTCACAGACTAACCGCAGTACTCACTTGCCCCTTGCACTGCACAGCTTCCAGAAGTATTCATGCCTAGGCATCAAGGTACCCAGACAAACACTTCACAGACAGCTATCCCCAATGGATGGCCTCTCCATGGGCACGCGGCCATCAGGGGACAGTCACACAACATCACGGTAGCAGAAGCTGAACAGTGCTGGGGACAACAAAAGCAGGATGCTGCATGGTCCATGTAGCAGAAATTGAGTCCCCAGTTGTCCCAGGAGGTAGACAGTGTTCCCAAACCCATGGATGTCATGCACGCTTCCTGCAAACACGTCAGTGTGCATGGACAGGTTGCCATGGCTGGACTGTGATGTACAGCCAACAGCTTCCTCTTGGGATTACGTGAATAACAGCCCTCACCCAACCTGTCTGGCCCTTCTGCAGCCTCAGCCCAGCTGGGCACATCCTGCTGTGATGCTGTCATAGGTGCCTCAGGGGGTGGCTACCATGGGGCAGAGCACCTAGCAAACAGCGTCACAGACATCCTTCCCAGTACTGAACACAGAGGAACACGTGAGTCTGAGGTCAAGGCTGGTAGGACTCTGGCATGGCCAGGGTTCATCACCTCTGGAGCTGGCTGGAGGGAGGTCCCATCCCTGTACCATGATTACTCCTGGTTGGAAGAGGTCTGGCTGCCAGACAGGCCCAGACAGCAGCCAGTGAGTTGCACCTCATGGTTGGACAGGTGGAGCTGGGCTGTGAGTCCCAACACAGGGCTACAGCTCTGCCAGTGTGATAGACTGGGTGGCAATCCCCACCCAGGCGGTGGCCCTGGGTCCCCTCGGACACAGCCGAGGTCTCCAGCAGCTGACGGCACACTCTGTAGGCACTGCCTGCCGCAGCCGAGCGAGCAAGAGGGCACAGAAGTGGTGGGACACGTTGAAAGGGAGCAGGACAAGGCCACGCTTCCTTGTGGGTTGCATTTTGGCTGATGTGGTGTATGCCAGGCAGAGGCCCTCTGGGCTGCTGGATGACATGTGGAGCTGCTCTGGAAACCATTGTCAGGGCTGGGCACCTTTGAGGTTTCCCCTGCACGTCAGCAAGGCACTGTCAGGACACCCTGAAGGGGAAGACAGCATGTTTCAGGGAGGATTTTGGCCCTGAGGGACCCGGAAGCATTGTCTAACAGGACAATGTAGAGACAGTTTGTAGGCACTCTCACATGTCAATTTTTCACTTGTCCAGCCCACACGGCTGTAGATGTGCAACTCCTCTGAAAAAAAGCCAGAAAAGCAAGCACCCCTACAGTACTATTTTTTCAATCTCATTGTTTTTTCCACCAACATTGTGATTTCTGGAAGCCTGGGCCATGATTTGGAACATTTGGGATGGCAGCACTGCCATGGCCATGGGAATGCAAATGATGAGAAGCAAGCTCTGCATGGGATTGAAATATCTTGTACTTGCCTCCTTGGAGGTTAAAGAATAACAGAGATCTTTTGGAAAATCTAAACCCATCTTCGAGACTGAGACAGACCACACATCAGGTCTGGCAGCTGACTTCAACAGCTTCAAGATAGACCCTGAGGTACCAAAGGGTTAATGCCTTTTCCCTGCTCTCCAGTGGCACAAAACCTTGTTCACATTTTCAGACAACCTCTTCCAAACATGCCCCAAGAACCATTAATGTTCATGACTTGGTTGGGAACTTGCAGGCTATCTCATTCACACAAAGTCTGCTGGTTTGAGCTCCTGGATGCAAAACCGAGGAACTTTTTGTTTCTTTTTGTCTGTGAATATTTTGTTAGCTGTAATTCCTGCTGGGATCTTTTCCCTGCCATCCAGACCCAACATTTCTCCATACAGACACTGTGCTCCCAGCCCTGAATCCCCACACACCTCTTCTTTCCAACAGGGACCCCAGTAAGGGGATGCTGGCTGGGGTAGGCACAGACAGTCCAGAGCAGGAGCATCAGGAGATCCAAACATGTTGGCTTTCATTCTCAAAGTGAAAGACAAAACCATCTTCCATCTCCACTGGCCATGGGGTAGGTTTCTCTTGTGTCTCCTGCATTCTGTGGTCTCTGTCAGAGTTTCAGGATGGAGCAAAGATAGGCTGACTGCCACAGAAAAAGGTGAGATCTGGTGGATGACTTCACGGAGGACTCTCAGCTACAAGAGACACTGGGTTTGACCCCAAACGGAGCAGGGAGCCAGGGCAGAGCATGGAGCAACCACCTCGTAGCCAAGGAAATGGCATAGCACACCTCACTTCTTCTCTGCTGGGAAAGGGCCACACTGTTTTCATGCAGCGGAGAGCTGGCTGTCCTACACAGTTAGAGCCTTCAGGCACGAGCCTGACAACTGGGTGTACTGAGGAATGCAAAGCCACAGATCCGTCTGAAATCTACCTTGCTTCCAGCTGTGTGCTCCCCATACCCAGAGGAGGGAGATGCACCACTCTGGCCAGTACACTTTCCCATCACTACTCTGGGAAGTCTGCTGCTGGGAAGCAGAAGTATTCTGGGAAGTACTCTGTCAGAGACAGGACACAAAAGCGGATTAGCACGGCAATCCTATCTCTCTTACCTTACCAGAGCTGTCCTTCTCACCTCCCAAGTCAATCCATGGCATTTGTCTTTCTTTTGATAAAATGTTGGACTTTTTATGGCATCCGCAGCAGCTCAAGAAGCACAGTTCCACTTGCCGTGATCAAAACCCAGCGATGACAGTCTGATTTACAAGTGTACATTAACATGTAAAGGGAGCTTTACCGGTGGAACTTCATTGTTAAGAAACCAGAAGAAACAGGAATAGAACAACTTACTTTAAATTACATCATCCTGTCCTGATTCACCTGATAACATTTTGCATCCCTTTTTTTTTTTTTTTTGACCATAGATTCTCTTGCATACAGTGTCCAAAGTCAGGTCTGATGTTTATGGAGGAGCGTGTGACAAGCTGAGGAACATGCAGAGCCTCAGTTAACGGCTGAAAGGCGCCAGTTCTGCTGTGAGAACACTGAAATGAATCGAGTCTATGGCAAGAAGTCTCCTTCTAAGCTCTTATGGGACTTAACAGCAAGCAATTAAGACATTTGCTCAATATGCTCAAATAATCTTCTTTGGATTTATAACTTTGTCATTGATTGCATGGGGTGGCAATGGCTGGGTACAGGCTGGGACTCAGCAGTACTCTTCATGTATATCATGCGGTCAACGGTACCTGTGTTGAACTACTGCTAACATCATATAATGTCATAAATCCAAGAAGGGAAAGAAGGGATGCTCTAGGCAGACATATTGGCACCCAAAACATGGAAAGTAATGGGACATCTTTTCCCCATAAAAAAATCAAACATGCTCTCTCATTACTCATTGCAGTTTCCATCACCCAAAAATAAAAGGGCAGAAATGCCAGGCTGCCAGAGTACTTCCTTTGACAGTATTAAGCAACTGTTCATTCATTCATGACTATCATCACAAAGGGACTGTGGCAATCAGGACAATCACCATCCATTTTTTATTTATTCCTTTTCAAAGTGTTCTGAAATAAAATAAATATATTTTAAAAAAGCAAGACCCACTAGGGGACACAGGAGACACACTCTTCACAAGGAATACAGCACTGTGTTTGAACGTAATGACCAACACCACACCAAAGACAACCACCAAAAACCAGAGGGGAACGGCCAACAGTCAGCATCACACATAAACATTGTAACATCTATTTCTTTAAACCAATTAGCTGATTTTCCTGCAGTGTAAATCAAGCAAAGCCATCTACAAACTAAACACGCATTTTCCCCTCCTCCTGATGACAGCATTTTCTTTGCTTGGGGAGAGCCTGGATTCTCTGAGGCATTGCCTCCCTCCCTTATCCAGCAGCCTGGGATAACCTTAGAGACAAAGAAAACTAGGCTGTAGGACACAACCCCTGGTCTTGATTCTCCCACTGTCCAGCTCAGGGACATCCTTACGCACCCCAGCACGCTCCCAGCCTGCACGCCCAGGTTTTCCTATCAGATTGCAGATGGACAGGAGGGAAGCAGGCGGAGACGCACTGTTGGTCTCATCCTAACATAACACTCGACCAGAAACACTGGGGGTCTGTTGTTTGCATACAGCCAAACATACTTTTTGAAACTTATTACTAAAACTTTCCCAGCAAGAAAAGGGCCAGGAACTTTGTGCACAGAGGCAAAAACTAGCGCCTCCTCTCAAAAACATCATCCTACATCCACATTTCCACTGCAGTGTGCGGGAAGAACTGATCCCGAACTGCTGCCAGTCTAGGGACAAAATCCAGCAGCTGCCCCACACCACCTAGGAACTGTTTGAGGTTAATTCTCAACAACAACAACAAAACCTGGTTTCATTATGGATGATTTCATGAACGAGAGGTAGAGAGGAGGACAGAGCCAGACGAGTTGTGTTGGTGGCAATGCTAACTTTTCCTGACATCAGCTGTTCAGGAAACTACAGCCTTCAGCAACGCGCTAAAGTGACTCTAAAGGCAAGAGCAGATGCGAAGTCGGGTCCAAATTTGCCATTGAGGTTAAAGGGGTGCCCAAAGGGAGTCCTTGCTCCTGCACAGCCGGGCTCTTCCTCTCCTTTTCTTTGCTGCCCCACAATAACTGTTAACAAACAGAAAAAACAATTGCACCAAAAATGCTGCAGTTGTTTTAGCTCCAAGCCCTCAGGAAAAAAAAGCCTTTTATGTTTTTAATTTTTTTTCCTGCATTTTTTGCCAATTGAATCAATCAATTAAAATAACTGGATTTTCCTCCTCTCCCACCTCCTCCAGCCTACCTCTTCTCTTTCTTCTTCTCCCACACTCACATTTAGATATTTATTTTTCCTCTATTTTTTATTTTTAAACTCCTGGTTTGGAGAAGTTACACAGTTTCACATTTCCCTTTGCAACCACATCGAGGACATTTGAGGAACACAGTGAAACAAATTTCACCCTGGACACACATGTTCAGTTACTTTAGGGGCAAAGGGAAAAAATACAAGACGGCAAAGCAGTTTCCAGTCCAGTTTCTGCAGCTTGGCTGCCCTTCCTCTGCCTTGCTGCGACTGGCTGGTTGTTCAAATCCTTCACCCACCCCCATCTCTCTGTCTCCACTTTGCTGCACCACTTCTCTTCCCGTGTCATCTCAACCTTGTTTCTGATAACCGATTCCTGCTATGTACACCTCTTCATCACCCCACGTAAAAAAAAAAAAAAAAAAAAAATTAAGAAAATGGAAAAAACCCTGTGCGTTCTGAAGCTGCCAGGTGCAAGTCAAGTGAGCAAAGATTTGAAGAGTCCAACACTCTCTTTTGACAAATGCTGGTGAATAAGGAACATCTCAGAATCCCTGAGGCTTGCAAGGGACAAGGGACTCGATCTGACCATGAGCTCTGTCCTGCAGAGCCCTTCTGAGACAGAGGCATTGCCGAGGACAACGATGCCATAAGGACAGTCAGGCTGAGGACCTGCAGGCTTTGCAGAGAGCACAAGCAGTGATGGGGAAATGCTGACACCTTGGCCAATGTGAAGAGAACCTGCAGTTCCCAGGGGAGCACATGCCCATCATAGAACCATAGAATCATAGAATGGTTTGGGTTGGAAGGGACCATCAAGTTCCAATCCCCCTGCCATGGGCAGGGACACCTCCCACTAGCCCAGGTTGCCCAAAGCCTCATCCAGCCTGGCCTTGAACACCTCCAGGGATGGGGCATCCACAGCTTCTCTGGGCACCCTGGGCCACTGCCTCACCCCCCGCACAGTGAAGAATTTCTTCCTAATGTCCAGTCTAAATTTACCCTCTTTCAGCCTATACCCATTACCCCTTGTCCTCTCACTACACTCCCTGATACAGAGTGCCTCCCCATCTCTCCTGTAGCCCCCTTCAGGTACTGGAAGGCTGCTATCAAGTCCCCTCGGAGCCTTCTCTTCTCCAGGCTGAACAACCCCAACTCTCTCAGCCTGTCCTCATAGGGGAGGTTCTCCAGCCCTCTGATTAATTTTGTGGCTCTCCTCTGGACTCTCTCCAACAGGTCCATGTCTTTTTTATGTTGGGGGCCCCACATCTGAACACAGTACTGCAGGTGGGGTCTCACAAGAGCAGAGTAAAGGGGGAGAATCACTTCCCTTGACCTGCTGCTAATGCTTCTCTTGATGCAGCCCAGCACACGGTTGGCTTTCTGCGCAGCAAGCGCACACTGCCGGCTCATGTTGAGCTTCTCATCCACCAACACCCCCAAGTCCTTCTCCTCAGAGCTGCTCTCTATCCAAACAGAGGCCAAGATGGTCCTGTCACATGCAGTTCTGACTGTTCCTGTGGCTGCTGGAGCAATGGTCCTTTGGCTTTTCATCCCATCAGACAGCAGGAGCACTCACCTGTCCTCCACCTGAACCAGTGCATTGAGGTCAGGATTTTTGGAGAGCCCCATCTCCCTCAGGTTTATCTGAAAATCCGCCTGTCTTCAAAGAACAGGGAAACCCAAAGGCAAGAAGCCGCAGTCAGATATCACACACCACTGCTTTCTTCATACACCCACGTGAGCAATAAAGATTTTGCATCAGAGAAGTTGTTCTGTGCAGTTCAGTATCTCCCGATCTCCCTTGTCTGCAAACAGCCTACAGACCCCTTCAGCAGGCGGTGTCAGGAGAGGGGGGCAGAGAGCAGAGCCGTGAAGCCTGGAGAGGGACCTCATAGGAAGAGGTGTTTGAAAAGCAGACCTCCTGAGGTCTGTGTTCCCGATCACAAGTAATGGATGCTAAATCCTGACCCCAGGTCACTCACAGAATCTTACCTCCCTCTCCACAGCAGCTCCGGCAGGAGATATTTCCATTTCTAATTTAACTAAAGCCTCTGACTTACCTCCCCCCAAATGCCTGCAGTTGGCTTCCGAGATTTCACAAGGTCAGGCATCTTTTTGCCATCACTTAGCAGCAGCTTCCTCTGCCTGATATATCTGGCATGCCATTGTCTCAGCTGTGGTCAGGAGTGAAGATACAGCCTCAAAGTCTTTTTCCTCCTTCAAAGCAGCCCTTAATGACTCCTTAACAAAGCCTTGAGGAGTTTATAGTGAAATGAATTGCATCAACCAAGTGAAAAAGAGGAAAAAAATCAGCAGATAAAGTTCTTCATCCTAAACTGACTATCTGTGTTCCAAACACTGCGTGCGTGTCCGGGGAACCAACCCTCACCTCTTAATGCCTCCCACATGGTTAAAGGAAAGGCAGAAATTACAGCTGTCTCACCATGTGCATACCGTAGGGTGAGATGAAATTCACCTTCGAGAAACAAATCCTTCCAAGCTGAAAACGCCCTTTTTCACATGACAGTTTTGCTCCAGTGAAAATTTCTTAAAGGGGGAAAAAAAAAATAAATTAGGTCCTACCAAAGGTTAGAGCTCAGTCAGAGACAAGGGAAGAAGTGGTTAAGTAGTGGCTGCTGAGCTGGATGAGACTCATCTGACAGACTTAGTGAGTCTGGGTCATTTCAGTGCGGGCTGGAGAGTCCCCAGATTTGAAAGGGAAGGAAAAGAGAAAGTGGACATTAGCTAACCCAAGGCACCCACACCTAACCCAAGTGCACACACTCTTCCCAGCGAGCTTGGTGCAACTACTCGCTGTCCTCTCCAGCATGGTTCTGCCTCTCCCCAACAAGAATACCCTCAAACTGCACCACAGGTCCTCTGCTAGTGGAGCCTTGTGCTCCAGATTGTCCATCCTGCCAGCAGAAATATTTCCTGTGTCCAGCACAGTTGACATGAGTGCAAAGCATACTGCATGACCCTTCCCAAATGACACTGCCATCACTTTGAATTTTAGGGCCACAGTGATACCCATGAGCACAGATAACTTTCAAGGTCACAATAACTTTTCTGGAAGGAGTCTGAGCTTCCTACAGAGTTTCTCACTACCTTGCATCAGACAGGAGAGGTTCAGACCTGCAGGCCAGCCCCACAAGCCGCTAAGGACAGGCATGTTCAACCTGTCTGGCAGAGCTCTGTGGGGCCTCTGGGTGCACACTTACGTGTCATGGACCTTGAGGACCTAAAAAAAAAAAAAAAAAAAGAAAATAAATTTCATTACATTTCTGACAGTGAAGAATATTGAGAAACTCATTTTCTGGTCAGTTCATTTTTCCTCTTCAGCATGATCTCTTCTTTTAATGGAACTTCAGGGACACAGGTTATGGCTTATAGGAATATAGCTCCATAAAACTTTAAAGCACATTATGGCAGCAATCCCTCCTGCATAAAAGGCCTCCTATCCATTTCTCATCCCAACAGCCACATCACTCCAAGCACATCAACAGCCCCCTTGCTTTATCCCAGTTAAAAAAAAAAGCCTTATGGCTGTCATATTTAAACCTAAACTAGAGACAGGTGGGTGTTACCTTTTGGTTCTAGAGGAAACAGGTATCCAGAATGCAGTATCAACAGAGAAGACCTTACAGAAAAAAATTATGCGGGTATCTAGGCAATATTCCCAAAGCACCAGCTTTTTCACCAGTGTAGAGGCATGGAGACCTTTTCAGTTTTCCCTCACTTTCATTGGGCCTTTTTGGTTAACAAACAAATAAAATGTGAACTGACACAGTTCCATATGCCCTGGACCTTATTATCTAACATCAAAACACAGACTGGTTTAGAAACAACATTGTAAAGCATTCTGAGTTGCAAAACACAGCTAAAGGAAGTTGCACTTGGCTCTGATGAACTACATAAAGATTCTGGAGCACTATTCCTACACAGAAAAAGCCTGTAAGCCAAACATGAAAACATGTTAGCAAACACAACTGTACCAAACAGAAAATCTCTCCATGTCAATTTATGATGTTTAAATAATTTATTCTACCCCAGATATGTTATAACAGCAACCAACCTGTCCACAAGATCTTGGAGAGTTTGTAGACGGAGAATCTTAAATATAAAAAACCCTATAATATAACATAACATAACATACAAGAATTAAAAATAAATACTGCACCTTTTGTGGTCTTCAGTAGGGTGTTTAGATTAAACTAGAATACAGCCTTCTATGAAGAGAGATGAAAGAAACTGAAAATCATTTCAGGTAGACCAGCCCTCTGGAAGGCTCCAGCCTAACGCCCCACACAAAGCAGGACTAACCCCAAAGCAAGATCAGGTTGCTCAGCACCTTGTCCAATTAAGTTCTGAAACCCATCAAGGAGGAGGGTCCCACCAGCTCCCTGGTGCCTGTCCCAGGGCTGCACCACTCAAACAGAGAAAAATTTTGCATCAGAATTTCCCTTACTGAAATTTGTGTCCACAACCTCTTTTCTTTTCACCGTGCACCTCTGACACAGCCGCACATCTGGTAGTTGCAGAGAGCGAATGTCCCCTTCGTCTTCTCTCCTCCAAGCTGCACAAACCCAGCTCCATCAGCCTCTCCTCATGCATCCTGTGCTTCACCCCCAGCCACTCGTTCTGATATCTCTATGTCTTCCTCACGCTAGGGGACCCCAAAATGGACACAGTGCTTCAGGTGTGACCTCCCAAGTACCAAAGAGAGATGAACAAACACATCTCTCCACATGCCAGCTGCACTTCTACTAACCAGCCCAGGAGGTGGTTGAACTTCACTGCAGCAACATCGCTACAAGGACGTATGGGAAACTGTGTCAGAAACCTTGCAGAAGCCAGGGGAAACAGCACCCACCAATCCTCCAGCCACACAAACAATTAGCCTGTTGTGGAAGGTTATTGGGAAGACTCACCTTTAGTAAAGCCACACTGACTGCTTCCAGTCACCTTCTTGTCCTCTGTGTGCCTTCATGCCTTGGACATGGTTTCCAGGAGGATCTGCTCCAAAACTTTCCCAGGGACTGGGGTGAGGCTGATGGACCTGTCATTTCTTGGACCTTCTTGCCCTTTTTGAAGACGGTGTCACGGCAACTCATTAACTTACACGAGGTGATAAACAGGACTTACTTGTAACAAGCTGATGACGAACTCAAATTTAGCTCTGCTTTCACCAAAATTGCTTTAAGACTCCAATAACATTAAAAATCCACAGGTACAAGATGTCACTCAGGAATTAATATGACACAGCTACCTTAAGAATTCTTAAGCTTTACAATCCACAATCCAGAATGCGCAATCAGTCACCTAAGAAAAGGACGGGCTCTCAACCTCGAGGAGTTTCCTTGGGCAGCATCCCAACCTAAGGAGAGAGTCCCCGACTGCAGACCCACTGCTCCGAGGAGGTCTGACTCCAGTTCGCCTCCAGCAGGGCTCCATTTATACCCTAGTCGAATCGGAGCTGTGATCATCTATGGTCACATCGGTTCCTATTGCCTGAGGGACCCATCCTCTGATGACTCTGTACATTACATCAGTCCCAGTAAAGGCACAAAAAGAAAGGGCTCAAAAGGTAAGGGCACAAAGAGCCCCGACCTTTGCCAGGGCAGGTGCACCTCCCACTTGCCTTTTCCATGGCACATCAAGATCTTTCCTCGGCTGCCAGGAGTTTTCAAAGATGATGTAGAATGGCCTTGCAATGACACCAGCCAGCTCCCGCAGTGCCCCCGGGTACATCCTGTCTGGTCTCACAGGGTCATGTATGTCCAGTTTCCTTAAATGCCCTATAATTTTATCTTCCTCTAATGCACCCTCTCTCCCAAACTCTGCCACTAGGCACGGAGACCAGGGAGGCCACACTAGTGAAGCCCGGGGCCTTTTCCATGTCCTTTGACAATGGGACACACAACCCATTCAGCCAACGCTTCCTAACCCCACCCCTGCACTCTGAAGCAACGTTTCTATGTTCCTTCTAGGCAGCCCATCCCTGCTTTCACTTTCTGTGCACTTAATTTTTATCTGTGCTGTCATGAGCTCCCTGTTCATCCATGCTGGCCTCCTGCCATGCTTGCTTGACTTCCTGCAGATCAGGCTGGGCCTTTCTTCTGTTTGGGGAGGTCATCCTTGAAGATTTAGAAGCTTTCCTGGGTGGCTTTGCCCTCTGAG
Source organism: Pterocles orientalis (assembly GCA_011057875.1). NCBI lineage: Eukaryota > Metazoa > Chordata > Aves > Pterocliformes > Pteroclidae > Pterocles > Pterocles orientalis. Next base: position 755,240 of record WKFP01014739.1, read on the forward strand.
GGCACCCTTCATTGCACCCTCACCTAAGCCCTGAATATGCCAAAATCCAGTTCCCTGGTGTCGGAGATGTCACTCTGCTGCTTGCCTTCCTCACTTTTCCCAAATCCACCAAGTCATGATTCCAGCAGCCGAAGCTGCCTTCAGCCATCATCACATCCCCAAGCAAGTGTTTCCTTATGCATAACGAGCAGATCCATCACCTCCCCTAGCCGGCCTGTCCAGCACCTTCATCAAAAATGAAATGGCTGTTAGACCTCATGGTGAAGTTCTTTCTGCATTTTCCCCCTCGCCTTCTGGCCTCTGAGATCCTTGTCTGAAGCCTCACAAAATCATGAGACCTCTGCATCAGCTGCATTGGGGTCCTCACCATACCGGCTAAGCCTAATAACAGAAGTTGCAGGTGAAGGGGAACAAAAAGTTCCCCACAACTGCAGGATCGAATTCTTTTCTGTGTGTCCTCCCATCCGGGGACAGAGACCTCCTGGGCAGCATGCACCAGAGCCCTCCAAGGAGTGCTGGGTGAGCTGGGCATGTTCTGTGCACTTCCCCAGCCCTGGTTCTCCTGTTTTCGTCTTTCTAGATTCCTGAGTCTGGCACTCTAGCCCTCCCCGCCAGCAAGGGGTGTGCAGGGGAAGGAGTACAGATGACACACACGTCACGGTGTTCTAGGTAAAGACTGAAGGTTATATGTGAAACCGAGGGTCTTGATTTGGGTGAAAACCCACTCTATAAAGACGAAGAAGGCGAGAGAGAGTTCCACAGTCACTTCCTCACAAGTCATCAAGAGCGCCCTCTCCTCTCGGTGCCCAGCCACCACTAGTGCAGATGTGAGATGTCCCCTAAGGTATAATTGCACGGCCACAGAGAGCAAAGTCAGGTAAAAAGGGTTATGAAACAGGAACAGGACTTTATTGTGTGGCATTTAAGAGAGAGAGACCAGTCCCGGTGGCAGCAGCTCCAGTGCATGCTGTGGCAGCCCGCAAGTGGGCTCCTCAGTGAGCGGCAAGAGCATCATCAAGCCCCAGGCACAGGAGCAGTTTCCAGATCCTGTGCCTGCGAGCACAGCTCAGTGTCATTGGGAGATCACCAACCCCTCGGGGTGTGCAGGCTTCCTGCTGCTGACATTTGGAAATTCAACCTCTGGGAACAGGTCAGGGGTGCGGGACCCTCACGGCACGCCCTGCTATACAGCAGGAAGGACAGACACGCTTCCCCAGCCATCCCACTTAGCGGATGGTGTAGCTTGTGTGCTAGACATGCTCCCGTGTACAGACGTCAAAACAGTGGCACTTCCTTTGACATCTCAGATCTAGACTGAATAAAGCGCTCAGCAAGCTTGTGTCGCACACAACATGACAATACACAAATATTGGCCTGTCTGGGTGGCTGGTGAGCCAAGAAGGACCACTAGCTCCTGCTTGGGTACTTCAGAAGAAATACCAAGGGTCTTTCCAGCCACTGTCACATACACACACACACAGAGTTTATGCAGCTCTTCGAACACTGATGCTGGGAAGATCTTTTCTTTGCAGAGCTGCTAAAGCAGACTTGGAGCTTCTCTGCCCTCGCGTGGTGGGTGGACACTTCTGCAGTACCACATCTCGCTGCGTCTTTACAGCCATCACATCTTTATAATTTATCACTATATCATAGAACCACAGAATCCCAGAATGGTTTGGGTTGGAAAGGACCATAAAGAGCATCGAGTTCCCCCTGCCATACGCAGGGACACTTCCCACTAGCCCAGGTTGCCCAAAGCCTCATCCAGCCTGGCCTTGAACCCCTCCATGGATGGGGGATCCACAGCTTCTCCGGGCAACCTGGGCCACCACCTCACCACCATCACAGTGAAAAATTTCTTCCTAATATCTAATCTCGATCTCCCCTCTTTCAGCTTATGACTGTTACCTCTTGTCCTGTTGCTGTCATTGTTATCAATGTCTGTAGAAAATGCTGTACTCGCACGTGGGCTCACGGACCATTGTGAAAGTACCTTACAGATCACATCCAACAAGTATCGAAATCACGCCCCAGAGACATGTGCCATTTTGAAGATGAGCGTAAGATATCACCTGGTGCGTTCTAAAGCGCTTCTCATATCAGACTCGTGAGACATGTCTTACCATGTTCCTGAAAACACTCCCCAACTCTGGAACCTTGATATCCAAAAGTCATTTGAAATTGACTCAAAAGCCTCGCCTAAGGGACAGAGCCAAGAAGAATTTGAAAAATCATCCAGAGCCCCACACAGGAACATTCTGTGACTCCTCTGAAAGCTGGAAAAAAAATCTGAGCTACAGATCCAGCGCGCCGGAAAACACAGCTAAAGGCAATTTGGAAAATATAGAAATCTAGGGCCCCACCAAAGCAATTTATCAAATGTCTCAGTGATCCCATCGAAGGGACATTTAGAAAATGCCCTTAGGGCATTCCTGATGAAACAATTGTGAAAATCGTCAAGGCAGCTGTGAAGCTGCCCTAGAGTCAAACCATATGGATTTACTGTGAACATCTTGGTGATTCTAAAATTGCCCCAAATAACACCCCATAGAAGCCATTTTGGAAGTGATCTGTACTGTCAAAGCATAGCCATAAACACTCCATTAAAAGGAGCATTAAAAAAAAAAAATCCCACAAAGCATCCAGTATTAAAAATCTTTTGTGTGATTTTTGGAAGCATTCTCATGAGGGCCTTTTGAAGGGATTTATACAATGATCCCTCAATTTTTATGGTCCTACTTACAATGGCTCCTTTGTGGGGATTTGGGCTTACTCTTGATAGCTCCTTGGCAGTATTTTTGGTCTCTTCAGTGGGTTTTCACAATAGCTCTATGATGGAGGTGGGATATTTTTACAAGAGGCATTTCATAGATTTTTAAGACAGTTTACATAATGGTTATGTAATGGTGTCTTGGGGGAGGATCAGAGATTTGAGCTAAATTGTGATGCTGGATTTGTGAGCATTTTCCCTGTTAAGGACCACAGCCCCCATTTTATGCCATGAAGAGCAAAGAGAAGACAAACATCATCATAGGATTCCCACTGCTCACTGCAGCGGCAGGGGAATGGCCATATTGCAGGCGGAGGAAGATAACAGCACCCTGCCATTCATGGAGAAAAAAAAAAAAAAAAAGAATCTGCTATGAATCTTTCCGTGCTTACAGACTGCAACAATCTCAAACTGATCATCTGTGATGGCCCATCAGTGAGCTGACTCCCTGCCAGCCATCAGTCCCATAGAGAAAAAAATGTCAGCAAAGGAAGATGTGTGGGGTAGCCCTAGAAGAAAGACAGCCATGAGGAGTCAGGTGCAACTTCTCTTGGAGATGCACCTGATGATGACCCAGTGAAGCAGCCAAGGCCCTCCATGTGATGCCTCTTGTTGCTAAACTGAAACTCTAGCAGTCTTGCACAGCTGCTCCTTCTAAAGGAGAAGTGTTCCTGACATGAGCTTTGCCCAGAATCGTTGCTTCTCTGACCAGAAAAAGCAAAGCTCTGAGGTGAAAATGTGGGGATCTCTGCTCTGCATCCTTCTGAACCCTTCTCTGGGCTGCAGACAGCGACCATCACCTCCAACAGCATATCTGCTCCAGACAGAGTCACGTACCCTTGCCCTCTGCCCTCCCTGTCCATGCTGTTAGTGCCAACACACAATTACTCATCCCAGACCTGAGCACGTTCTTAAAGATGTTTGAAAAGTTCAGATCACAGAAATCATCCCAGCTTTGACCAAGTTCTTGTGTCTGGCTGGGAGGAGGGCTCCTGTTTGACTCCCAAGTCATAAAGCACCAGCGTTCTGAGGTTCTTCCTTCCCCAAGTCTGTCCTGGCTACATTTATGAAATACCACCAGGGGCTCATTGAAGATGCCCTTACACAGATTTCACACAGCAATATGAAGACATGCTGCCCCAGTAGGACAGTTGCAGCCTTGTGACTAACCTTTCTGAGTTTTTTTTTTTAAGAGTATAATTACAATTATTATTTATATTGGCATTGTCCTCTGCTATATCCAGCCTGGCCAATATCCAGGGAAGTGACCTTGTGCTGCTGTGCTGATGTTAGCAGCCGGATGGCTCCCAGCTCTCTTCCCAACTCCAGCAAACCTCTTCCAGACATGAGAAACTGTGACAACACTGCTTCCCTACAATGAAGAAAAGCAGAGGGGGGTTGTCACGTTTTCTTCGCAGACTTTTGTAAGGGGATATTGAACCAGAAAGAGCATAAAAGGAAGAGTGGAAGGTATTGTGGGATATTTTGGGAGAGCTGTGGGTGAACATGGACCACAACAGTGACAGTCACAGCCTTGAGGATGGAGCGCTGCCTGGCTCCCTTTACCCCCACTGCCCTGACAGCGAGTTTCTCACCCGGGGATCCAGTTGGCTTGCTCCACAGTGAAGCCAGACTGTAAACCAACATGTAAGAAGTGGAGGATCAAAGAGTCGGAGTTCTTCCATGATGGCAGCCACAATAATCTTGTCCATCCCAAACTGGTAAACCACTGCTGGAGAAGAATCTGAGTGGCCTGCTTCTGCTCCAGGCTTGAAGGAGAGCTTGAGTGCCCAATCCCTGGCCTGTTTTTCCAGGAACGTCAGCTGCTCTGATATAAGAAATCACCTCTTCCTGCAAACCTTGCCTTGTTTTCAACTGAAGAAACATCCGTCAGGCAGCTGGACTGGAAAAGAAAAGAGACTTTTCTTAACTCAGGGCTTGTAACACGGGCTGAAATGCAGTAACTGACTTTTTCTCCTACAAACTGCAGCATGAGGATTGAAAACAGACTTGTATGTTCTCAGATGAGCAGCTCAATGCAGTGCCTAGCTGAAGCCAGTGGCACTGAGTGCTGTAGCCTCTGAGTGCCTCTAGCTGGTCAAGGATTACCCTCTGGAGGACGTTCCCAAATCTGGTGGGGGCTTTTGTCAGTTCTGTCAGATCTGGCTGGGAGTCAGATCTAAGCAACTCACTGACAATCCAGTTCCAACCTTTCTTCCTGTGCCTTCCCCAAACCATTCCTCCCTAACAACACAGTTCTGTGTGCCCAGACAGAAGACAAAAGGTATCAGAGTCCAGAAAAAAACCTGAAGCTTTAAAGAACAAAATCATTAAGAACAGATTATTTACCATAAAATATTTTATCTGAGAATGAACAAGAAAATACATCAGTCTTACGTTTCAAAGTATATTAGCTCTGTTGCATTTAAGCCTCCAAAAGACTTTTTATAATTAAGATGTATTTCAAATAAACTCACTTTGTTCACAAATCAGAATTGCTTTATAATGTTCTTGCCCATACTTGGGCTAAAGCTCTTGTTGATCTGTCACGGGCACATTGATTTTGTATCTCTGGAGTTCACAGCTTTACTTACCCGGGTACATTCTGGGTGTCTTTGAGAGCATGGTGCAGTGTGTGATGGAACCACATTCTCACACACAGGGATGATGTGTTTGTTTTGCAAGCCTCTGCTCTACAAACATTAGCTTATTACTGTGGTAAGTTATTTTCCATATTATTTCTGAACCCCATGATGTACCTTTACACATTCACAGAGTCCATGGTTTTTATTTTCTCTATTTTAATTCCATTTACCTATTTTAAAATACATATTTAAAAGGAACAAATACACAAAGAACATTAACATGGAGAGCAACTCAATACATCTGTCAACATTCAAAACCTAACAATGTGTACCTGTTCCATAAGCATACAGTATAACATGACTTTTTGTGCAGTATTTTGCATCCTTTGTGATACAAAGTTTAATTTCAATATGCAGTTTTTACTGTGGCTGCCTTAGTTTTCCCTGGATGTAAAAGAATATCTTGAAAAAAAATAGAGTCATGGATTTTTTTAAACAAGTCTTTAATACTGTCACAGATTTCATACATATCCTTGGAAATCAACATGAGGTGGATGCAGAGACTGATTTGACGTGTCTGTCGGGAAATGAGGAGCACAGAGTGTGAAGGTAAGCACTATGCAGGCATATGCCGACTTTTTATCTCCGTTACTCCAGGCTGCGTCTCCCATGGACTGATAGTTCTGACATTCTGGTCAAACATCCCTCTTGATTTTAAGCTTCAAGAGGACCGTATGATGATGCAGTCAGACACAAAGTTTCACTTACTGGTACCTGCCTCCAGCACAGTAATTTCTGCTTGAACCGGAGCTAGAGATGCTGCATACTGCTCTAAAGATCCTACATGGCAGAGCACCTGCCAGCTCTGAAGGTGGTGGTTAACTGCCCTCCCGGCTGAGCACTGATTTCTCATCTCCAGCTCTGACAATCCTTTGCTTGCTAGATCAGTACAACTCGGGTCTAACAAATCCTCCAAGCTCTTGTTCCACATACAGACCCAAAACAGATGAATCCTGCCTGAGGAGGAAATTTCTGAATTAAAGATCATCCTCCAGGCCAGGATAATATCTTAACCTCTGTGTACAAATTTCATAACTAAGAATTTGTTCTACATTTAGCTAAGAATTTATCTCAGCTCACTGACAATGACTCTATCCCAACCGACTATACGTACAACTTCAGGTTTTAAAATTTATCCCCAGGAACCTGGCAGGATGGAAACAAGCTTGAGAGTAGTGTAGGGGAGAGGGACCTGGGGGTCCTGGTGGCCAGCAGGATGACCATGAGCCAGCACTGTGCCCTGGTGGCCAAGAAAGCCAATGGCATCCTGGGGTGTATCAGAAGGAGGGTGGTCAGTAGGTCAAGAGAGGTTCTCCTCCCCCTCTACTCTGCCCTGGTGAGACCGCATCTGGAATATTGTGTCCAGTTCTGGGCCCCTCAGTTCCAGAGGGACAGATGATCTTTCGAGGTCCCTTCCAACCCCCTAACATTCTGTGATTCTGTGAAAAACAGCGCTCGGTGAAAGCCCTGGGCCTCCAAAGCCACCTTCCGGGGCCTCCCTCCCGGCCCGGCCCCAGCAGCCCTGTCAGAGCCGATCCCAGGGCGTTCCCCCTCGAGGAGCGGCAAACCGGCCGCCGCCCCGCCACCGCATCCCCCCGCTGCCCTGCGGGAGCGCTCGGCCGAGCGCTCCCGCAGGGCAGCGGGGGGATGCGGTGGCGGGGCGGCGGCCGGGGCCCGTTGCCTGACGACCGCGAAGCACCGAGAGGCGGGGTCGCGCGGCTCCACGCAATGACGCCATCAGAGCGCGCCGCGC
>WKFP01014739.1:762781-900810 GCA_011057875.1 Pterocles orientalis
TGGGTCACTCTAGAGCCCCCCATGGTGGCCCTGGATTCCTCCATGGTGGCCTTGGGTCACTCTAGAGCCCCCCATGGTGGCCCTGGATCCCCCCATGGTGGCCCTGGATCCCCCCATGGTGGCCCTGGGTCATTCTAGAGCCCCCCATGGTGGCCCTGGATTCCTCCATGGTGGCCTTGGGTCACTCTAGAGCCCCCCATGGTGGCCCTGGATCCCCCCATGGTGGCCCTGGGTCACTCTAGAGCCCCTCATGGTGGCCCTGGATTCCTCCATGGTGGCCTTGGGTCACTCTAGAGCCCCCCATGGTGGCCCTGGATCCCCCCATGGTGGCCCTGGATCCCCCCATGGTGGCCCTGGGTCACTCTAGAGCCCCCCATGGTGGCCCTGGATCCCCCCATGGTGGCCCTGGATCCCCCCATGGTGGCCCTGGGTCACTCTAGAGCCCCCCATGGTGGCCCTAGATTCCTCCATGCTGGCCTTGGGTCACTCTAGAGCCCCTCATGGTGGCCCTGGATCCCCCCATGGTGGCCCTGGGTCACTCTAGAGCCCCCCATGGTGGCCCTGGATTCCCCCATGGTGGCCCCAGGTCACTCTAGAGCCCCTCGTGGTGGCCCTGGATTCCACCGTGGTGGCCCTGGGTCACTCTAGAGCCCCCCATGGTGGCCCTGGATCCCCCCCATGGTGGCCCCAGGTCACTCTAGAGCCCCTCATGGTGGCTCAGGATTCTCTCATGGTGGCCCTGGAACCGGCTGGATCCCCCCCATGGTGGCCCCAGGTCACTCTAGAGCCCCTCATGGTGGCTCAGGATTCTCTCATGGTGGCCCTGGAACCGGCTGGATCCCCTCATGGTGGCCCAGGATTCCCTCATGGTGGCTCTGGGTTCCCCCATGGTGGCTTTGAGTCTCTCTAGAGCCCCTCACGGTGGTCCAGGATTCTCTGATGGTGGCCCTGGAGCCAGCTGCATCATCTGGTGGCTCAGGATGGCCCCATGGTGGCCCTGGAGCCCTCTGGATCCTCTCCTGGTGGCCCAGGATGCCCCTGTGGTGGCCCTGGTTCTCTCTAGGGCCTCTCATGGTAGCCCAAAATTCTCTCATGGTGGCTCAGGATGGCCCCTTGGTGGCCCTGGAGCCCTCTGGATCCTCTCCTGGTGGCCCAGGATGCCCCTATGGTGGCCCAGGGTCTCTCTAGAGCCCCTTGTGGTGGCCCAGGATTTTCTCTTGGTGGCCCTGGAGCCCTCTGGATCCTCTCCTGGTGACCCAGGATGCCCCCATGGTGACACTGGGTCTCTCTTGTGCGCCTCGTGGTGGCCCAGGATTCTTTCATGGTGCCCCTGGCTCTCTCTAGCATGCCTTGTGGTGGCCCAGGATTCTCTCATGGTGGTCCTGGAGCCCTCTGGATCATCTCCTGGTGGCCCTGGATCCTCTCGCGGTGATTCCAGGTGGCCCTACGTTTCATGCTGGGATTTGGACCACGGTCCTGAATCATTCCCTGCTGCGTGACCAGCCTGTGCACCAGTGAGCTGCCAGGCTGAGCTGGCAAACCGGGAGGCTCTGATAAATTTAATGATATTTCTAGTGGTGGTTTGTGGTCTTCGCATCTTTCTTGCTGAGGGTACCAGCCCTAGTGCAAAGCTGTAGGAGCTGTGGCGGCCGCCTTACCCTGGCTGAACGGAGGCAGCCCTTTGAAGCTGCGATGGAGGGTGTTTAACTCTTGCTCTGGTCGGTGTTTTGCGCTGCTGATCAGCTGGTACATGCTGGGTTGTGCTGTTGCTCTTGCAGAGGGGATGTAACGCTGAGCACCGGGGTTGGGGGTGAGGCTGTAAGCCCCCCTCTGCTGTACTCAGCAAATCTCCCTTGGGAGGACCTTTGATCTCGCAGGATGTGCAGACCTCACTCGCACTGGCTGCAGGCTGGTTTTCTGAATCACTGGAAGGTGATAGGTGAGCTGAAGGAGCACTCGTTCGTGTTGTTAAATGCGAGATGCTTTGCCTGGTTTTGTCTTTTCAAGTTTGAACGAATCTTTGTGGCTTTTTCTTACAGAAGATGCTTTCCTTATCCTAGCAACTTCCCGTTAGCAGGGAGAAAAATTACTAAGTAGCTCAAAGGTCCTAAAGACCTCCCTGCTAGCCCAGTAGTCCTTGCAGGACAGAATTATTTTCTTCTTTGTTTTATCCAGCGATGAACACTATTGGCAGAGCTCTCCGTGTGTGTGCTTCTTCCAGTGCTGTGTCGGGTGAGCGGGTGTCTTAGTTTTTATCGTCCTTTGCAAAGCAACCGAAAAAAGACAGATGTGGACTGACCACATACCAATACATTTTCTGTCCATGTTTGTAAATTTGACAGGTTCATGCTCTTTCTCTGCATAAAGGAAACGTAATTACAAAAAATTTTTAAAAAAGCAAATTCAGTCCCTGGAGGCTGATGTTTTCTCTTTACCAATAGCTTCAGGGTGCTCAGCAGTGGAGCAGACTGTCTCTGCTTCTTTGTGTTTGCTCCTAGGTTCCTGTCAATGCTTTTGACTTCCTGGCCTTTATCAAGGCAGGGTGCAGACCACGTTCTTTGTGGCTGCTGACAAAGGCTGAGGATGGGTGTACTTCAGATCTAAGCTGAGATCGTCTCTCCTTCCTTCTTTATACTCTCCTTTTAACTGTAACGTGATGGTGACCTTAATTCATAGATGTACTTCTTCCTAGAAAAAGAAGTGCGTCTAGTGCCCAGTGGGCACGATTGCTCGATCTCTCGTGCTCCCAAATTGCCGCTGCTTTAAGGGTTTTACTTCTTCTGCTTTTTATTTCTTCCAAATTTGCTTTTTCGGATGGAAACCCCAAACCGCCAGACCTGCCAAGAGGCTCACACAGTTACTGAGTGTTTGTGGGAGAGCGTTCTTTCCAGGAGATGACAGCCTGGGAAGCCTCAAAGTGGACCTGCTTCCTCTGGGTGTCAGTGACAAGTATGTTGGTGAGTGTGATGGGACTGCGTTTGGTCGCTCTCCAAACACTTGTGGGTACAGAGTGTTTTGGCCGTGGCTGTAACTTGAGGGAACTCAAAATGCCTTATTGCATAACGGACGGACAGCCTCTGCGAGGGCTTCCTTCGCGTTTCATCGCTGCCCTCCTGCTAATTTGGGGTCTGCTTGGCTAGCTGCAATGTGTGGCTTTGTCAGACTTGGGCTGCACGAGGCTTTGTTCAGAACTGATCCCCGGCTGTTCGCTGTCGTTCGTGATGTTACACCTGTGCCTGGCCGCTGTCAGGCGTCATCATCACAAAGAACTGTGTTTGCCGGTCCCTCTGTCTCTAGTTTCCTTCCTTCTCTCACTTCTGACTTTAACATTTACTTTAAAAAGTTCTCAATCTTACTTAGTATTAATTTCTTCCCATTTTCTGTTCCTGTTTTCCAGACGGAGGAGGAGCCACTGATCACCTGTTGAACCCCGGGCTTTTCACAGCACTTTGCCTCTGTGCTCAGTAGTGTGGGAAAACTGAAGCGCGCATCAGCTATACCTACAGGGTTTTTCCTTCTAGTGGAAACTGAGGAGCAGTTTCAGCAAGTGCTCCCCTGGATCCTAGCTGTGCACTGGCATTTCTGTCTTTCTTTGGACAGGTTAGCGTAACTCGGGATGTGTTAGGAGCAGATCATTGGCTCCACCTCAGAAAGAAAGCAGTCTGTCTTCTCTTGGAGGGTATGTTCTAGAAATTGAAGGGGATTTTTTCCCTAGAACACAGATAAATATTATTCTTATTCTGAACCTATACAGCTTCTGTTCCCATGGCCATCTTCACTGTACTGGGAATGCCTTCCAGAGTGCGGTGAGTCACATATCAGCACTGTCGTGCCTGCTTTTCCCCTAGAGGTGACAAGAAATTGAGGGGGTTTATTACAATACACTTCTGTGTGTCTGCAGTAGTGAAGGCAAAAGCAAGAAGTGGCTTTGGACAATAAAGTGGTTCCAAAATCTTCGACCTGTTCTCCTGCAGAGTGAGTGACATGATTTATGGATGGAATGAGAGACAGCAACATTCTGTTCACAACAGAGCTGTGACCTGCGGCCCCTGCCTCAGGGCTTTCAAAACTCCTGATGTCTCTCCTTAATTATGGGAATGTGTTTTCCTGGATGCTCCAGTTGATTTCTGGATCTGCTGCATACTTTTTATGACATGTTAGAAATGTGCTTGTATTAGGAAGCATCAATCCCCTATTGCTTTACTTCCTGCTGGTTGCCAGAGCTCTGGTATTAAGAAAGAGGGAAACTAACCGAAATTCTGACAGCAGAGATGCGGAAATGTGTCTCGTACCACTAAACACCTGTGAAGGGACAGCTGCTTGTGCTGTGTTCTGATGAGCGTTGTATGACCATAATTTTGCTTCTGAGTCCAAATATGTGGATGTATCGATAAAAGAGGGGCTCTGTCTGTCCCCGCAGCACAGCCCGGAGCGCTGTGTGCGGTTCTGTAGCACTGTGTGTGCAGCCTGGAGCTACAGCTCCCAGTCATCATGTGATGTTCAGAATCAAGCTGTCTCCACTCTGACATCCTTCTTTAAGGTGTGATGCTGGAATCCCAAGTTATCTTGCATTGTGTGAAGTTACTTGAAATATTGTCTTCCTTCCAAGCAAGCGTAACACATGAGTAAACTGTGAGTCAACTAACAACCAAGTAGTGGAGCGTAGCAGAAGGACAAGGGGAGCAGGAGGTGATCATCTCCGTAGGGTTAGTGTTGTCCCCATCGTTTGTGTTTTGGTCAACAGTATAAAGAGGATATGTGCATGGCTGATTACTGAATATTGGTTGTGGGGACAGGACCTTCTTGACCCGCTCCAGGCTGATCTGCCGAGAACAGATGTCTACAGCTTCTGCTTGAGGTAGTGTCATCCTTTACCTGGTGCCCCTACCAGTAGATGTTCACAGCTTCTTATCCTCTTCTGTGTATGGTCTAAATCTCCGTTAGCTTGTTGGAATCATGTTTGATCAGTTCTGACCTTTGGTGGCATCTATGTCCTTGCTCTGTTGTACCAAACAGCTTAGTCTTGTTTTGGGAATGTTTTGTCTGGCCTGGGGCAGGAACTCATTGTAGCTTCTAAATGCAAGGCATGGCCAGTCATCCAGCAGGTCAGACAAGGTAATCTGCTCTTCCTTTCTGGCTCTGGATGCCATAAAGATTGTTCACTCTGTCAACAGACTTGAAAGACCTCTTCCCTCAAATTACTTTGAGTATCACCATAACCTCCCGTGTCTCTCTTCTCCCCTGTGCACTGGATCTCTCTGCATCACAGAAGTGGCTTGGTCTCAGCAGAGACATTTCATAGAATCACAGAATCATTAAGGTTGGAAAGACCTCAAGGATTATCAAGTCCAACCCAACCCCACCCAACCCACTAACCCATGTCCCCAAGCCCCACATCGACACTTTTCTTGACCGCCTCCAGGGATGGTGACTCCCCCACTGCCCTGGGCAGCCTGTTCCAATGCCTGAGCACTCTTGCAGTGAAGAAATTTTTTCTAATATCCAGCCTAAACCTCCCCTGGTGCAACTTGAGGCCGTTTCCTCTTGTCCTATCACTTGTTATTTCTTCCCTTCTGCTGCTGTGTCATTGAATGCCTCTGTAGGAATATCCTTGACTGCTCTTATTTTCTCTACTGCTGTATCATCTCTTGGCAGATTCTAAGCCAAGTGATCGTGCTTTGATCGTAGTTGCTGTTCACCGAGTCTCTGCCCAATCTGTCTGTAACCAACTTCAGTCTCATTCTTGGCAAGGAAAGTCATAGGCTGTCATCCGAATCGTGTTTGCGCTCATGCCGACTGCTTCGTTGGAATTCATGGGAGGGAAAAGGTTGGGTTTGCAGCGTGCTGCCTGGAGACGTCCTTCTGTTGAGGCCCCTTCCTGCTGGGAAGAGCGTGCAGCTGTGTGCAGAGCGGGGTTAGTGAGTCCTCCTGCTAGCCCATCGCTCGTGAATCATCAGCTGCTGTGCCAGCAGCTTTGTGATGGATGCATTAAACCTTGTGAAATACCATCTCAGTTTTGTACCTATAGAGGCACAATTTTGGTGGATTCGCAGAATTTCCTGTTCCTAAAGACTGACTGTTGAGAGGGTAATGTTCCTTGGAAAAAATAATTATTCCAAAATGATGTATCTTAGAGGTGATAAAATGGTCAGGGGACACAGTCAGGATTGTGTAAGTACCATCGCTCTGTGTACAACGCAATGTTTAAGATAAACCTACATTTGACATTTATAACTCTGAACTGCCTGGCCTATAAAGTCATTCTTTTTAGGGACTTTCACCATAAGCTAGCAGAATGGATCAGGAATTGGAGAGCTAGGAAAGATTTTTATTTGGTTTGCTTTTAGAGCGGAGTGTGATAACTGCGGCATGTCACGCACGTCCAGCCCTCGACTGCTCTTGGTAGTAAAGTTACTGCATGGAAGAGCGTTTAGTAAAGTCTTGCACCAATGCTGCAAGTAATTCCTGCTGTCTCTGATCTCAGCGTGCTCATTTTAGAAAGCGGTTTAGCTGTCCTCCCAATCTATAATGAACTCTGTCTCTTTTACTCACCCTGTAAATGAATTCTGTAGAGAAATTCCCTCCTTCCCTTTATTCTTTCAATAAGCACAAAAAATCTCTGTTGAAACCTCTCTGACAGATCCCGTTTAAAAAAACTGCTGAGCGCTGCTGGCTTTTTGATCGCATTACTGACAAATAAACCTTTGTCTCCCTTCTGCCTTACAGCTCTCGGAGAAAGATAAACCCTATGTAGATATCCAGGGCCTGACAGCCTCCACCATGGAAATCCTGCTGGACTTTGTATATACAGAAACTGTTCATGTGACAGTAGAAAACGTCCAGGAATTGCTCCCAGCGGCATGTCTGCTTCAGCTGAAAGGTAATTGCCAAGTGTCAGCACAAATTGCCCAATTGCTGCTGTTGAGAGATTTGGTTTGTCTGACCTGCTGTAAATGGAAGGTGATTGTGGGAGGCATAATATTTATAAGGACTTATGTCAAACTTCTTCTGTTGGCTTTTGCGCTCTGGCCTCGTTGGTAGAGGAAATGACTTGGGTGGAAAAAAAAGATGATAAAACAGGTTATTGATCCGTGCTTTGGGCTACTGTATTTCTGCATGAGAATTCCCCGGAGGAGTTGTGAGCTGTATAGCATGTACATTTTACAGCTCAGTCAACTTACAATAATAAGCAAATCCTTGATGTCATTTGACCTGCCATCAGGGTGTGTGTGGGTTGTTAACAGACTGGTTGATGTCATTGCATGTGCACCTGTGGAGCCAGCCCAGGCAATTATCCCAAATCCCAGGCAGCTGTCCAAAAGGCATTGGAGAAAACCTAGAAATCCAGTAGCCATATCCACTGGCATATACATTTTTTGTCTATAATCCATGAAGCTGAGTACAACTCACATTTGAGTCTTTTCCTATTATCAGATTTATTTACTTTTTGAATTTAAGTAGAGTAGCTCGAGATCAAAACCGCCCAAACACCTGTTCTACTGCTTAGTGTTTTCACATCCCTCCAAAGAAATATTTGCATGTGTGTGTTTCCGTAGTGTTTTTGAGTTTGTTATTTGAGTTGGATTTTCATTACTGTTTAGAGCTTTCTTTTCTGAAGCCCTTTCCAAAGCAGTGGATTGATAGTAAGCATGCAGTGCTCATTCACCCCTCCAATTTTCCGTAGGTGTGAAACAAGCTTGCTGTGAGTTTCTAGAAAGCCAGCTGGATCCATCAAATTGTTTGGGCATTCGGGATTTTGCTGAGACACACAATTGTGTTGATCTAATGCAAGCTGCAGAGGTCTTCAGCCAGAAACATTTTCCCGAGGTGGTTCAGCATGAAGAGTTTATCCTCTTAAATCAAGAAGAGGTTGAAAAGCTCATCAAATGTGACGAAATTCAGGTAAAACCTGAAAAGTACCGTTACTGTGCAAACCATTGAATTAAAACGTTCAAACCAGTCAGAAATTAGTCCGTACTTCTAGGCTGGACTTCTCACACAGTTCCTGAATTTGAAATTTAATTTCCAAGAAGCTTCTTCTAATTTTTTAGCCACACAATCTGAAACTGATAACATGCAGCTTCTGTGTCAGAATTTGTTGTCACACAGGCATTTCCTGCAAGGAAGGCAATGGCAGTTAGTTACCTCTGCAGAGTTCTTTTCCCCTCGTCTCCTCCTTTCCCTGGAGGACCTTTCAGAGGTTACAAAGAGAAGTTGTCTCAATGCCTACCTTTCAGAAATACCCCCAAGACTTTAACTTCTATTTGTAGACCTTCGCATGCTGCTGAGCAGCACAAGGAATGCATGTGCCATCCCAGGCATTTGGGCATCCTCTGCTTTCACAGGCAGCAGAATGCACGACAGTGCAGGGTAGTCTGACTCTTCAGGGAGTTATGTGCAGCTTCTGTTCCCTTAAGGTTGGTTTCTGGAGGATTTACTATTTGGCTGGAACCTGCCATATACTTTTTTCCAAATTTTCTATGGATATGTATGTTCTTGGGAATTGAAATAATGGGGAAGGGAGTTGTGGTTTTTTTTATTGAGGTGGACTTCACTGAGAGTTGATGTTTGCTTCAGTTCTTAAAGAAGTGGTTGAAGCAGTCACTATTCAGAGTTCACAGTAACAGCAAAAACCAGTGGAAGTGATATCTCTGCTGGAATTCCTGAAAAGCCAGTACCAGGGTAGCCAGAGGAGAGCTCTTCATGTATGCCTTTTTGGGCTCCTCCCCACAAGAAGGACATTGAGGGGCTGGAGCAGGGCCAGAGAAGGGCGACGGAGCTGGGGAAGGGGCTGGAGCACAGGGCTGACGAGGAGCGGCTGAGGGAGCTGGGGGGGTTCAGTCTGGAGAAGAGGAGGCTGAGAGGAGACCTCATCACTCTCTACAGCTGCTGAAAGGAGGGGGCAGTGAGGGGGGTGCTGGGCTCTGCTCTAAAGGAACAAGTGATGGGACAAGAGGAAACGGCCCCAAGTTGCACCAGGGGAGGTTTAGGCTGGAAATTAGAAAAAATTTCTTCACTGCAAGAGTGATGAGGCATTGGAACAGGCTGCCCAGGGCAGTGGTGGAGTCACCATCCCTGGAGGGGGTCAAGAAACGTGTCGATGTGGGGCTTGGGGACATAGGTTAGTGGGTTGGGTGGGGTTGGGTTGGACTTGATGATCCTTGAGGTCTTGTCCAACCTTCATGATTCTGTGAAAGTGGCCTTCAGCCAAGCCAACACCCTCTTGTTAATGAGCCCGTGAGACAGCGGCGGAAGACCCTGGCCCAGGCTGAGGTCAGCAGTGGGGAAAGGCTGAGTGCGTTTAGTGTTTCGCAAGCCACAGGTTTAATGCTGTGAGGGTTTGAGCTTATGTGGGTTGTGGTGACCACTGACATAATGCTTCTGGACAGGGGAGAGGAATTAATGAGGAACTTGAGAATGACACAACCAAACTGATCGGATGATCTGCACAGGCAAAGGAAAGTTCCTTGTGGATCGGAAGGACCGATCCAGGCCTCGCGCGCACACGGTGAGGTGTGCGTTCGTTGTAACACCTTAGGAAGGTGCACGGAGCAAATGTCGCTGTTGGTGTGCCAGCGCAGCGGTGATGTGCTGCATCAGAGGGCACGGAGGAAGAACCCTCGGAAATCCCCTGGCTGTTGGAGGAGTGGAATGGCAGCTCCTCACTGTGATGCTGTGTTCAGTGTTACTCATCATTTATCAGAAAACAGAAATGATTTAATGAACAACGAAACTGTTAAATAGGACAGAGGACAGACAGTTCAGGAGGGAATAAAGTGATGTGAGATTATCGCATTTAAGGAGGAGGTGGGGAAAATTAGGAACAATAAAGTACTCTGCTCTCCTTTTGTGAGCTCTAATTGTCCTTTCCCAGTAATTCAAATAGAAAGAGCCCAGTTCAAGTTACACTGTAGCAAATATAAATCAATGGCTTGGAAAAACTGCCTTACGTAATTAACCTCTGTGGCTCCCTGCTTGAGAACATTCTGCAAGAGACAGCTTCAAACTGAACTTCAAAGTGTGCCGGTCATAAATTGGTGGGGACGCTCACTCGTATAATTACAGTATCTCCTTTTCTCATACATATTAACAACAGTTAACAGACCTCCTGATAATAAATTCATGTCCGATTTGCTTTTGTGTTGGATGATCTAAAGAAAAAAGAAAAACCAAAAAAAGAGAAAACCAAGCCTAAATAATACAAAAAAGGGCTTTATACAATTCTTTCACTTTTGGTAGTCGCAGATGAATTCACGTGGCTGTGCTTAGTGAGCACTGGAGCTGCTGTGTTTGTGAAGCTGTCTGAAACACCTGAGGCCCTCTGAAGGTGTCAAATGTAGATGGGTTAGTCGGGGTAACCACTGGAAGCAGTGTAAGCACCAGCATGTGCTGGTCCTAGGTGGAGAAATAAACTAGTCACAGCAGCATTCACACCCTGAGGTTCTCCACGTGGAAACCCCGTTTCTTAAGTGTGGATTGAAATAAAACCTTAAACGTCCAGGGTATGGCTTGGGTGTTCAAGGGGCAGGGCGTGGGCACCGGGCTGCAGGGGGTTAAGTGAGACACTGCTCTGGAAATGTGATTCTGATCACCTTTGTGGTGGCACTTTGCATTTTGGATGACCCTTACTCCTGCTCCACTGAGAAGCTGGGGGAGCTGCCTGGAGAGTTACTGCCTGTCCCGGGGGCTCTCTCCAAAGTGGTGGCTCCCAGCTTCTGGCTCAGCTGCGTACCATAAAGCTTAGCTCGCTGGGACTTGTTGATCTTAGATGTAAGGAAAAAACAAATGCAGTATTAAGGAAAAATAATAGAATAGAATACATTATAGTGCTTGTAAATACAGCTCATGGGAATTTCCAGAACAGACTCGTCCTGCTCTCTTGCTAGCTGCAACAGCACCCTTGCTGGTGTTGGCAGCCTGGGAGTGGTCTGTTCCGTGGCAGTAGCTGAACTACTATCCTGCAGTTTGATCAGTGTGTGCCTCCTCTTTCCAGGTGGACTCTGAAGAGCCAGTTTTTGAGGCAGTTATAAACTGGGTGAAGCACTCGAAAAAAGAACGGGAAGCATCGCTGCCTGAACTGCTGCAGTACGTGCGCATGCCGCTCCTCACCCCCCGCTACATCACAGACGTCATCGACACCGAGGTACCGGCAGCCGGGCTCCGTGGACACAGCACAGCTGGGAGCCAGTGTCTGTGTGATTGCCATGTTCCCTGGTTAGACTCCTGCTGTCCTAACAGAACATGTTAAAAGCTGCTTTCTCTGTTAAAGCTTTTTGGTGCGGGCGCTATGGAGTTGTCCCTGTTGAGTGCCCACTGATTTACTCAGACATAGTTTGCTGTGCCAGCAGTTACAGCATCATGGTTTTCGCCTGGGAGGGCTGAAAAGAGCCAGAGCATCCAGAGCAATTAGTCGGTTGTCCCTGTTATAGGTAGCACCTTTCTGGTTTAATCTGTTGTGGTTTCTAAGCAGTGCTTTCTGCTTTTCATCCCTGAGCGCTCGCAGGTCTCCTCTAGGCTGCAGGCTGCTGGCGTGCTATCCTAGGGAGGACGTGGCTGCTCAGAAATCGGTTCAGGTGCAGATGGCAAAAGAGGTACCTTTGAATGAGAAGGACAGCAGCTGTGTAGGTCACACAAGTCAGAGCTGTATCTAATGCTGCTGCTTTTTGCAGCTGGGGTGTTGCAGAAGCAAACCAAAATGAGGATGATGCTAAGAGATAGCTAAGCTTTTGCAATGGAAGTTTATTTCCAAACAGGAAGCGATGCAAGGTTTGACAGGAGGGCACAGAGAAGTTCAAACCAGAGTTTGGGTTTGATGGTGTGTGAGGCAGCCAGCAGCTACCAGCCCTTGTCACCTGATGTTCTTAAACAAGGGCAGCTAACAAGCAGTTAAGTCGTGCCAGAGCTCAAATGTGTTCAGTCAGATTGCTGTGGTCCAATATAAACTGGAATTGAAGCTCTTGCAAAAGGAACTGGTACCAAAACAATCAGATCTGTTCCGAAACCAGCCTAAGGTAGTGTGTTACACTGGGCTTCAGCTTTCTTACTGCACAGGATGGGCTCTCCAGGCTGGAAGTGGCCCACACTAGTGGGACATCATCATCTCTGGCCAGCATGGAGAGCAGAGTGTTGGTCCTGTGTGGCAGCATCTGCTCGGATCACCCTGTAAAAATACATTTTAACTTCTATCAGCGGCACTTAGCACCAAACACCCAAAGGGAACCGAACACTGAACGTTCAGGGGAAGCTGGTCCGCAGCCAGGGAGGGGAATTACACGGTGTTATGCAAGGAGATGAAGCTGTCCTTGGGTTGCGGTGCCCCCTGCTTATGCTTCTCCTGTCTCTTCATAGCTCCGTGTCCCTCCTGCACAGGGCTGAAGCTAATAGATCCAGCAAAACAGCTTCACTGTGCTGTGCTCCTTGTTTCTTCTTTGATGGCAGGTGCATGCTGAGAGTCGATTGCGTGGGGCGGACCCAGCCAAACTGATTTCAAGTGTAGTTTCACTGCCAGTCCCCCTTCTCAGACATACTTCTGCTGGCTTCAGTGTAGCAGAAGTAGCTTTTCCTTAGTTTTCCAAGATAGTTATTTTCATTACGGAACCTGCGGTGCCAGACTTTGGGGGAGAACTGAGCCGTGTCTTTTCAGCTGCAGTCCAGTCTGAAGTTGTCTTTGCACTTTCTCGTGTGCAGTGTTTGCACCGTGACACTACGAGCAGCAGCCTGCACACAAGTCATTTTAGTGCTGCCTGAATTGACGAGAGTTGGCTTCAGGACAGTTGTTAGGAGGGATCTTAAAATACATTGCATGTACCGGTGATTCATGTTTTTCCTCAGCCTTTTATACGATGCAGTCTGCAGTGCAGAGACCTCGTAGATGAAGCGAAGAAATTTCACCTTCGGCCTGAGCTCAGGAGTCAGATGCAAGGACCCAGGACAAGAGCACGTCTAGGTGAGCAGCAAAGGAAGGGACACTGCGAAGGTCTGGGATGGTGGCAGGTATTGTGCCTAGTGCCTTGGAATTGGACTGAAGCGCTTCGCAGCAGTAACTTGTCAATCCCCGGTCCCCAGTGGTACAGAAAGGGGACTGGAGCAAAAGGCAGAGGGACATTGTTTTCGGAGCACAATGCCTTGGTGGCCATGCAGGGACTAGGTGGTTGCCTTTAATCCCAGGCCTCTGCTCTAACCGTAAAACCAGTTTCCTGAGTTGTTGCTGCCTCCAGATATGTTTGTCTCAGCCTGCAGCTGTCCAAGAAGTGTGGGAGGAGTTTCTTTCCTGTCTAAAAAGGCAGGTACCGGTGTCAAGAACAACAAGAGCTGCGAGGTGACAGCTTGCAGACAGCTGTGTTAGAGTGAAAATAAGTTTTCAACAGGGAGTCTGAGGGGAAGGCACAAGGAGGGAGATGGAGAGGTCCCTCTTTCCTTTAGTCTTGTTAAGGCAAAAAAATGGTGATTTCTCCCTCTGTTTCAGTAATTCCTACCAAGCACAGTCACTGAATTGTTGGGAAAATGCTTGGCTTAGTGGTATAAGCACATGAGAGCAGCGTAAACAGCAGGAATGACCTCCAGAAGAAGGAAAAGTATTTTACTGGCTTCTTTATCACTGTGGCTGTTCCTCACCTCTCACCCCTTCTCTTATCCTCAGACTCCCTCTCGCAGGACCGTCTCTGCCGTGCCTTTATCCCGGGCACGCTGGCAGGGCGCTGTTGGCGGTGCCAGCACTGACCTTCCTGCAGGCAAACCTCCCTGCGCCCGCTCCCGTGCTGCTGCTTGTGCAGCGGGGAGGGACCCCAAAACCCTTCGTGGCCATTGCCTGTTGTTAACACCGTCTTAGGGGCCACAAAGCAGTTGAAGCACTAAAGGAGGAGGGCAAATTAGGTTTGTCAGAGAGACACGTTGGTTAAACTTTTTTTTGGCCTGAGGGGAGTATTGTTGTGCTGTGGTTTGAGCTCCAGCACGGCCCAGGCCACAGCACGTCTCCTGTTTTTGTGGGAACATCACAGAATGTTAGGGATTGGAAGGGACCTTGAAAGATCATCCAGTCCAATCCCCCTGCTGGAGCAGGAACACCCAGATCATCCTGCAGCGGTTTCAGTGACGTGCAGTTCAACTCCACCTGTCATTTTAGGAAGACACATTTCATTTTGTTCTTGGTTGAAATGCTTCACCTGATAACGGAGACATCACAAAACTCTTTTATTGTTTAATTGTACAGGTGAAAACTGTGCACCTCATTGCTAGGGCTCATCTGGATTCAACCCTACCTTCTTTTATTGATTTAACGCCATCTGCTGTCAGCAATGCTCTTACCATGCGTGACTTATAAACTGAGATCGAGTTGTGTATTAACGTTCTCTGGGATAAACTGAAATTGTTGTCATTCTAGCTGTTCTACTGGACAGGAGGCTTTCCAAGTGGTTGTTGGAGCTCTTTTGTGAATCCCTACCAGTTAATTTTCATATTCTTCTCCTTCATCTGAGGTGGCAGCTGTTCTGCTTTGTGACAAACAGGGTCTTGTTAAACCTTTGTTGCTTGGTGTTCAGTCCTTCTGCAATGAAAAACGGGACAGTTCGGAACTCTAGTAAAACCCCCTGGTACAGAAAGGGCCCGAGGGATCCAGGGGATGCTCTTCTGGTTTTAAATGATGATAGGAGCCTACCTTCAAGACAGTCATTACAAGTGGAGTCAAAACTCTCCAGGTCACAAGTGGTATTTAACAGGCACGGAGAAAACAATAAAAATTCAGGGACTATCTCAGAGAAAAGAAAGTAGACAGAAGGCGAATTTCAAATGAAATACATGACTTAAGAGACAATTCCTGGGGAAAAAATTCATTAATTTTTCAGGCTTCAGCCAGCCTGACTTGTTTCTTAGTGAAGTGGTGAATGAAGGTGCCGTCTGGTCTGGATGTCACTTGCAATCAAGGAGGGGAGGCGTTGGTTTGTGAGGAGGCTTCAGGGACGCAGCCATCCTCCTTCAGCTTTCGGGGGGTGGGAAGAGGTTTCCGAAAAAAATAATGGGAAGAATACAAAAGAAAATACAAATGAGTCAACTACAGCACCTTACTTAGCCAGCTTGTCTTCTCAAAGTGCCTGTAGTGCTAGGAGGGCTCAGCATTTCTTCAGGTGACCCCCTGGAGGTCACCCTGTGGTTGTGAAGGGATTGACTTGACTTTGCTCTCCCTCTTTGCTCTAGGAGCTAATGAAGTCCTGCTCGTGATCGGCGGCTTCGGCAGCCAGCAGTCACCTATTGATGTTGTGGAGAAATACGACCCAAAGACTCAGGAGTGGAGTTTCTTGCCAGTAAGGGACCACTTTTGACCACCGCTGGGTTGAACGGAGCCCATAGCATCAGCTCTGTAACGTTCCTCTTTGGCCATCCTTTGTGTTCTGCTTTGAATTTCTGCCATAAACTCTTCAGAGTTGCTGAGGTTTACATAGCAAATGCTGGAACTGCTTTGCATTTGCAGATTTGCTAAGTAAGCCTTGTGTAAGAGGTGGTTGTCATAGTTCTAATAGATGAGCCTACAGAGACCCCACAGCTCTGTCGTGGGAGTGAGAGCCTCCTGTTTCTTACTGAAGGGGTGTTGAGCTTTAAGGTTACTGACAGTAATTGAAATGTCAATAGGAAGAGTGTCATCAGTCCTGCTTTCTGGCAGGCTGTGTGGTCTCTCTGGTTTCATTCTTTCTGAGTGTAACAGGCGACAGTAAGGGCGAGAGGACTCTTGATTCTCTGCACTGATGACTATTTCTATCCAAATTTCTAATCACCTTTATCTGTGTGAAATGGTGGAGAACTGCCCCTTCTTTAGTATTGGTAATCACAAAAAACCCTGTATCACCTGTTGTCCTCAAATTCAGTTCTTTTTTTGGAGGCGAAAAGCTTCAGATATTTACATCAAATATTCTGAGTTTTCACATTTTCTCATTAAGAGTCTCTGCAGGGAGCCAGCAGGAGGCACACAAACCTCCAAGACGCATCAAAGATTCAATAGTGGCTTAAAATAAATGACATTTAATGTAAAAGATTTTAGTGCAAAGACACCTGGCCATAAGAAGAAAGCATGGCAGAGACAGAGCACAGGCAGAGGAAAGCAGATGCAGTCAGTAAGCATTTTATCCAGGGCTGTATCCTTTAAATCCATAGTGGCCATTTTCCAAACGAGCAGCAAAAGAGGCTGGAAGAGCAGCGGTTGGTCTCCATGCATCAGTGTTATTTCCTCGCCTTGACCTTTTTATTCTTTTCACTGGTTTAGAGCATCACCCGTAAGAGGCGCTACGTTGCGACGGTGTCCCTGCATGATCGGATCTATGTGATTGGGGGGTACGACGGTCGCTCTCGTCTCAGCTCGGTGGAGTGCTTGGATTATACGTCGGATGAGGATGGTATCTGGTACTCGGTGGCTCCGATGAACGTACGGCGAGGCCTGGCAGGAGCCACCACCCTTGGAGGTACGTGCTGGTCGCTGCCCTGCCAGGGCAGTACAGCCTGCTCTGTTCTCGTCCTGAAACGCCCAGAGCTGGTACGTGCAGAGTGGGATGGCTCTGAGGGAGGAGGTGAGTCTGAAATTCCGGCTTCTCAGCATTTGGATGTAGAAATGGAAAACTTGCCCACGTATGCTGAGAGGAGCTCTGCCTCCGCTTCTTTCGTACCGCATGTGCCTGTGCATCGAGGGAAAGGAACTTTGTGAGGCATTGTGGAGTGGGAAGCTCTCAGGATGGTGCCAGTGGCTGAGCACGGGACGCCGAGTGCAGCGATAACCACCTGGCGCTGGAGAGAGGCTGAAACGGGAACATGTGCAGAGAAGGATTCTTGGGACAGGCTTGGAAGAAGAAAACTACTGAGCAAAACAGAATGCTTCAGTTTGCTTATGCTGGCAGAGCAAAGCCCGAGAGGGGATGTGCTTGTTCTCTGCGAGTATAACTTGGAGAAGGAAATGGGCAGTGGAAGAATTGAATAAGAACAAATAGTTATAAACAGGCAAGGGAAAAGGTGTTGGTGTGGAAATGAGAGGAAGTTTTCTAGACATTAAAATAGCAATCACTCTAATTAATATTCTGTGCTTTAATGCTTAGATTAGAATATCTTTTTAATAATTCAGATTAGTTAAATAGTTTTTATTAAGTATGAGCTTGATATCCTAATGAAAATTCTGTTAAAAATGTAGCTGCTTTGAAGGTGACCCTTGACAGATTTCTGAAAGCATTGCATGACTTAGGTTTAAAGGCTGATCTTGATGATCCAGACTTTTGGATTTTCTTTCCTTTTGCTGCCTGTGTGTCTACCACCCTGTAAGCGTTTCCTCTGGGGAGGTGCTGCCATGATGCTAGTGACAGGCGGGGATTGGGCGCGGCAGTGTTTCAGTAGGTTCTTCAGCATGAAAGAAAGAACTGGGGGGTGTGTGTTCTCTTTCATCCATCAGCACGAAGCAGATTTACGGGCCAGATGGGTTTTCTGTTTGTTTAGTTTGTTGGGTCTGTGAGCAGGCTAATGCAGTGAGCCGGGGTGAGGGTTTGTCTTGGCTCCGAATGTGCCAAGATCTGTTGTCGTTCCTGCGTTTTGCAGTCCGTGTTGTTGGCTTGCTCCATCTGTGAGGGCTGTGCTCATTCTTGCTCCGTGTACAGGCTTGATAACTCGCTGTGTCCAACTTCTGTGTAACGTTACAGACATGATCTACGTTTCCGGTGGGTTTGATGGAAGCCGACGTCACACCAGCATGGAACGATACGACCCAAACATTGATCAGTGGAGTATGCTGGGAGACATGCAGACAGCACGGGAAGGAGCGGGGCTGGTTGTGGCTAACGGAGTCATCTACTGCCTCGGTACGTACCGTAGGACCTCTAGGCATTCTGCAAATACTTGTTTTTTCCAGAAATTATGTTGCAAATGCTGTCTGTGGGGAGAACCGGTTATGTCCAGGTTAGAAATTTAACTTCACCACACGGGGCACTGCACAGCACCTGCTCCCACCAGTGCCATCGCGATGGCTCGGACTGGAGCTGCCACACAGCTGCAGGGGATGTTGTCAGAAGCAAACTGGGTGCAATCAGCCTACATTTGACGGACAGCTGAAGCGCAGGGGACGAGCAGTGCCAGCTGAGGATTGCAGGGACTAGGCAGTGGCTAAGATGCCCTAGAGATGAAGCAGGTAGCCACAGGACAGCGGCTGCATCTGCTCCGCACAAAGCGATGTTGGCTGTAGTGCTCCGGAAATGTATCCTGAGCTGTATCCCGGCTCCTTTCCACAGCTCTCGTTTCATTTTCAGAGACCTGTGCCAGCTGTGAATACGGTGAGAGTGCTAGAGGGCAAATCACTCTGAAGACCTCAGTAAGCTCGTTCTGCAGATACACATTCTGGCCCCCAGAAAAGGCAGGGCCAGCACTCTGCCCACATTTGTTGCAGTCCTGTTCCTGGGGAGTCCCAGATACTGGACACTGGTGTGTGGGTTTCACTTTCCTCTCCCAAATGCCTCTTCCTCATGCTGTCCTGAGGCAGATGCCAGCAGGCTGCTCCTTTGCTGCAGCTGCACGATGAGATCTCTTGGTATCCTCTTGCGAAACAGCTCTTTGAGACATCCCAGCCCACACCCTGCGTAGCCTCACAGCGTCAGCTGGCGGCTGCGGGCTGCAGCGCCCAGACCCTGAGCCAGCGCCCGGTCTGGGAGCTGTATGGCTGCTTTGGCAGCACAGCATCAGCGCTGCTGTCGGCATGCTCAGGGGAAGGGCGGTGCTGACCTGGTTGTACTGGCTGTTAGCGGTGATGCTCTCTCCCCACACAGCCTGTGCGGTGCAGGGGCGGATCTCACTCTGAGCTGGCTCTGGTTCGGCACTGCCAGCTGCAGAGATCCTCTTTGTTCTGCCAGCCCTGCTGATTGCAGCGCGACACTGTACCGAGGATGAGCCGGGCATGTTATTTTCCAGAAGTCAGACCCATGGTTTGGTCCTGGATTTTTGTTTCAGGTGGCTACGATGGGCTGAACATACTGAACTCTGTAGAGAGGTATGATCCCCACACTGGACACTGGACAAATGTCACCCCAATGGCCACTAAGCGCTCAGGTAAGAGCCCCCAGTGCCTTCAGTTCAAAATGCTTTGTGCTGCAGGGAGGCAGCAGGCACTGCTGGCTTGTTCTGCTGCCCTGAGGGATGTAGACCAGCCCCAGTGTTGGTTTGGCTTTGAGAAGGGATGATTTTAGGACATGCTGACTGCACTCCCCGAGAGAAAGATCAGTGTTCGCATGCCTGATGCCTCCATCGCACGCCGAGGTGTGTCTAGGGGAACGTGTGTCGGGGTTTATAGGTTACAGGGAGGGAGAGGAAGTCCTGCGCGACTTCCGTAACTAGGAACAGCGCACGGCTCAGAGAAAAGCTGGCAAGACACAAACTACAGACCATAGTGCAAGCCCACGGGACAATTTGCTGAGTCGCTGCTGGTCAGCTGCGCAGGACGTGGCAAGGACAGGGGCTGCTCCCTCACCCGCACGGTGAAATACTGGGTCCCAGCTACCGGGCAGCAGGAAGGCAGGCGGCAGTGCTGCCAGAGCAGTGTCACACCACAACAGTCTTATGCTAAGGACTTGAAACATGGTGCAGTCACACGTTAATTATCCCCCCCATCCTGGTTTGTCTTTCCTGCTTGGCGTTCTCTTTGAGCTTTAAGTTTGGCAGCTGTATCTAGGGAGAAAAAAGATAGTTTAAATTCTGCTTTTGGAATCACTTTCTGTCTGAGCTCTTCTTCCTTTCTCAAAGGAGTTCCTGTGGGCTCCTGCAGCTCCCGTGTGCTCTGCCATTGCACTGCACCTCAGGCCGCCTGCCCCAGCCCCTCACGGCCGTGCCAGCAAGCAGCCGTGGCCTCACTCAGCTGCGTGTGGATGGGCAGGATGCTCGGTGCCTCCACAGCCTCGTGGTTCTCACTGGAGTAGTTCTGCTGTGCTTACAGGCTCTCTTTCAAAACCCTTTTGAAGTTTCTTTTTCTCAAGTTCTTTCAATCCATATCCTTTACAACGAGCCTAGGCAGCATTGTTTCTGTCTGTTCCCTGCTGCAGTTCTGGGACAAGTGCTGGTTACTCAGTTACTGGTCTCTGTTCTAAAAACATTTAAGCTTTCTTGTGCCTGCAGTGGCATTCACCAAAACCCCAAGTTTTAAATATTTACTCCTGTGACAGAGCTATTCCTGCTAAGTGTGGGTTGGAGAGTATTTCCCATATGCCAAGAACGGCTTTGATTGCGATGTTGGTTGCTTTCCACATCCAGGAGGACCCCACATACAAACACACGATAAAATCTGTGGGCTTTCCGATGTCAGAGGCAACACGTGAGACCTGTCCACGGATCTCTAGAGAGCTTAAGGCTGGGACGGCTTTCCCAAAAGGGTCTGTCACGTGCACCGGAGAAGATGGCCTTGGGCAAGACCACAACCAAAGAGTTCAAGGGAAAAGCTTTTTATAAGAAGCATTTCCCAGGTCCATGCTGGCTTCCCCCAAGACGTGGAGTGCCTCAGCCCACAGAGCAGGTTCCTCAGTGCCACGGGTGAGCAGGAGCATTGTGAGGCTCTTGACCCCAGCGCTGACGCAGCCAGACTCCTTCCTCCTCGGTGCTGGGACTTGGAGCATTGAGATCTGAAACAGGGGTGTGCCTAAAAATGGGGTTTTGGCCCAGGTTTTTGTGCTGCCACTGTGCTGCTAACACCCCAAACTGCTGGTAGCTTAGGTACCACTTGCACTGGCAGCCTCCATCCTGGTATCGATTCCAGTCCATCCGTCCTGGTGACCGTGGACCCTGGAGGACTTATTTTGCCTCAAGCCTTTGTCACTCTCTCCAGAGCTGTCTGCAAGATTCCAAGACCAGGACTAAACCTAGTTGTGCCTTTATGCACAGAGATGTCTCCTCCTTGTTTCTCTTCATCTCTTAGGACAGATTCTGGAGGTAGGCCGCCCTTCAGAAGCCTTGCCCATATTGCATCGCCAGCCCCCGCTTCCCTGGTCAGGCCTTGGCCCCAGCGGGGCCGTCGGGGCAGCCTGGCCATTCCCGGCGGTTCGGGTGCTCTCAGCAACGACAGACAGTGAAAATGAGGTTGTTTAGTGGAACAGAAAGTCTCTTACACGCTGTTTGTAGAAGAAGCAGATGAGTGCCCAAGAGCTGCAGGATAGCTGGCTTCTTTCCTTCGGGTATTCGTAGTTACACATTGCTGGAAGCAGCCTGACAGGCTTTCCTCTGCTCTTGAGGTGCAGCTTGAAACAGCAGCAACTGTCGGCAGGGGCACCTGGGGCCCCTGAGTGCGTTGCTCTCCTACCGCGTTCTTTGTGGCTTCACCTGAGGGGGGCTGCGGATGAGGAACAGGGGCTGGCGGAGGTTTCTTTTCTGCTGTTGTCAGAAATTCCCAGTTGGGCCAACTGTATTATTGATTGCTTTTATTGTGAGAACAGCTGTTCAGACAGATGCGTCAGCCACTTGACCCTCTGTGACTGTGCAGCAGCCACCAGTTGTCATTTCCGTGCCTTCTAGAGGAGCAACATCAAATAAATCTCTTCTCCAGCTTCACATGCAGCAGCGTCACTCTCCTTGCCACAGCCCGGGGCTGGGTGACACCAGAGAGCCAGAAACACCAGAGAAACCTGTCTGTGAGGTGACAGTCCCAGCCAGTGACCGGCCAGCAGAGCACGCCTTGTGCTGGTCTGTTCAGGGCGTCGGGGTGTCTTTCAGCCAAAGTGAACATCTCGTGTTGCTCGTGCCGCCCTGGCCTCAGTGCTGCTCAGTCCCCGTATTCAGCAGCACTGGGTGGAGTTACAGGTTTTCGTGAATCATACTGGAGATGCTGGGTTATGCCAGCTCTTTTGTGGGAGACAAAAGCAGAAGAAAATGCCTCTGAAGAGGGAGGAACTGACCTAGTTCAGGCTCGTGACAGCCAGCCCCGGGCACAGCGCTCACGGTGCGGCTCAGGGTGTAACTGTGCGTCTCCTCTGCAGGGGCTGGAGTGGCTCTGCTGAATGACCACATTTACGTAGTTGGTGGGTTCGATGGGACGGCACATCTCTCCTCCGTGGAAGCCTATAATATTCGCACTGATTCCTGGACAACCGTAACAAGCATGACAACCCCCCGCTGCTACGTGGGGGCCACCGTGCTGCGGGGAAGGCTGTACGCGATCGCTGGGTAAGCGCCTGCCCGGGCTGCGTGTCTGTTTGCTGCCACAAGGGAGTTTAGGTCGTGCTGCCTGCTGCTCTGTTTCAGGTGGCCTCTCCTCACGTTTATAGTTCAAGCTTTATGAGAGGAGACAGCCCATAGAGTCACGGTGCCCAGCCTGAATAAGCAGGGTGATGGTCCAGGGCCAAGATGGGCAGGAGAGCAGCAGCAGGCAGCAAAAGGGAGCCTAGTGCAGTGGGTTTATTTCAGGCCAGTCCTGCTTTGGGCAGTTGTTCAGCCTCCCAGGAAAGGCTGTGAACGCCTCAAACTCTTCCTTCAGCAACATCCCTCACCTGTAACTTTCTGTCCTTGCAGATATGACGGCAACTCACTGCTGAGCAGCATCGAGTGCTACGATCCCATCATTGACAACTGGGAAGTGGTAACCTCCCTGGGGATGCAGCGCTGTGACGCTGGAGTCTGCGTCCTTCGGGAGAAGTGATCTGGAGGGAACTTACAAAGAAGACCATCCAAAAAAATCTCAGCTGGAGGAAGAGTCCCAAATGATTTGCAGTGACTGTTCTTGAGAGTGGTGGATGCTGTGGAAATAGGCACCAGAACAGCAGCTTTCTGTGCTGCTTTTGACTAGAGCATGTGCGTAAACGTGTTATCTCGGCAGTCATTTGAAATTGGGGGCTCTGTGTGAAGCTGGAGAAAGGTGGTGAAGTGGGTCAGAAGCTGCACTCTCTGCTGTTCCTGTGGCTAGGTCTATCAACAGAGCAGAGATGCCCCCAACCTTGGCATCAGCCAGCCTGGTGAATGCTTCCAAGGGCGTGTACATACCACTAGGCGGTCTGTTCAGCCACTTCAGGACCACGCAGGTCCTCTGGTTGCTCTGGCTGTGTGAGGGTGAATCCAGCTGATCTTACGTTCCAGCTTCAAATCATCTTGTACATACTGAATGTTTGAACACGCTCCTCAAGCGCACGTCAGCGCAGAGCCGAAGCGAGTGAGTGTGTGTCAGGGGGTCCTGCACTGTAGCTGCGTCTGCGGGTTCCTCACAGGTCTGCACACAAAAGGAGTCGCAGATTAAAGCTGTCAACTACTGAGACCCAAAAGCTGGAGGCTGCAGGGGGCAGAGGACGGGGGGAAAGCTCATTGCCAGGTGTAGAAGCAGGTCTGCAGCACTTGTGCTCTGATCAGGGGGCTCTGCAAGGTTCATCACATATTTCCCTCAAAAAGCTTGACAGACCCAGCTGCAGAGTGCTGCGTTTTCTGGCAGCAGGAGCCTTGCTGTGAGGCAGCAGTGCCTTTGCTCCCACCCCTGTGGGGAGGTCACCTTGCTGTGGCTCTGAAAGTAGGGACCCAGTCGGTACTATCCCTCTAGATCTTGCTGGTGAGCAACTGGGGTTCGTCCCTGCACAGACCTCTGTCCAGCGCACCCACGTCAGCCTTTCAGTCAAGTTCATTGTGTTGAGTTCCCCTTTATCTGGGATTTTTCTGCTTCCAGGGCCTTTTTGGAGTGACATCCAGGATTCCAGTTTTGCCCTTTGTTCTCAGCTGTTTATTCCCCTGCCTCTTAACTCCCTGTCCTCTGGCACTAGCTATGCCCCACGACCCCCAGGCGAGACCTTCGTCACTGGCTCCCTGGAGCACTCTCAGCATGTCTCCTGCCGTGCTGCGTTTCTGGAAGCACGGGCTCTCCTCTGCCGTCAGCTTGGCCCCCGCAGTGCCTGGGCTCCGTGTAGTGCTGCTCGTTGAGCTTCCTGCTGACTCCGTGCTTGGGGGACAGGGTGGGATCAGGGACGTGGTAGCATGACTTAATTATGCACTTTCAGCTGACGCTCTGACCTTCTGCGTTTGTTTCTATCACACAAGTGTTCTGTGGTTTCGTTTCCTATGTTTATTTTTTAATGAAAATATAAAGAATAAAATATTTCTTGAGCCAGTGGGAATTTAGCTTCTGGTCTCTACCCTGAAGATATTTGTCCAACTACTGCGTGGAGGGTATGTGCAAACCCCGCGTTACAGCAGGCAGCCACCTTCAGCTGTGCCGCTGCTCAGCAGCTTCAGGGTGGTAGTAAAAATCAACTGCTCCATCTCTTGGGATCAACGGCACAAAATCCTATCGGGGCTGGAGGACGTGCTAACTGGGAGTGAATTTGTTGCAAGATCTGCTGGAGAAGATTGTGGCAGCAGAGATGAGGAAAAGATAATGCTGTTGTAATAGAGCCTGCAGTTGCAAAAAATAACAGCTCCTTTGTCCACTGGGGAAATGTGGGATGAATGGAGCCCAGTTTAATTTGTCTGCCGATGACGTGGTTAGAAAATACCCTCTTGGTTTCCCTCTCCAAAACCTTCTGTTGATTTCAAGGCAAACTGCAGTGTCCTGCACCAGCAGCCTTCGATGACTGGATGTGTTCCCCACTGCCTGGGCCCCTGGCAAGCACCTCTCCTGTTGTTCTGGATTTCCCATCACTTCTCCTGACACAGCTCCCTCGGGATGAACTTCTCTGTCACTCTTTAGCCAGCAAGAAGTATGTGGAGAACCACAAAGGTAAAAGACCCTGTTTGGGAGCATGCAGTATTCACGAAGAAGCACTCCCTGATTTTGTAGGTGGGTCTGTCTTGCCCCGTGCACCTCTGGCGCTTGCGGGGAGACGGGTGCATCGAGGGCGAGTTCCCAGGCTGCCAAGCCTGGAGCTGGCAGTAGCTCCTCTTTCCCTTCCCTGAGCAGCCCTGCTCTCCTGGAAAGGCCTCGGGGGGCATTCGGCTCCAGAAGCGACCAGCGTCGGAACAAAACATGTTGCCGCTGGAATGGACTCAGACACAGACCGATTTGATCAAGCTGCAGCCATTTATTGTGCCTCAATTGCGCACTTTTATACAGAATTCACACAGATTCAGCAATCACTGATTGCATACAATGATAAAAATCTTAAAGACAGAGTTACTATTGGCTAACTAGGGTCCTGGGAACGGGACCCTTAACATTACCTAATCCTGTGGATTGTTTACCTTCAATTTCTCCTTCTCTCACTCACATCCTGAACAATTGCTTTCTTTCTCATCCCTTGCAGCTGTTATTTTCTCCTGCAGCAGACGTCAACTACGAGGTCCTTTTTCTAAAAAAGGTTCTGACAAACATGAGTATTTTTCTTCTAATAAAGTTCTCACAAACGTAAGTATTTTTCTTCTAAGAAAGATTTCCCACAACATATCCCGTGTGCAGTTCTGCTGAAGCTCAGCAGCCTGAAGGACCAGCACCAGGCTGTGTTGCAGCAGGACATGGCCCTGTTCCCAAAGGCTGCCCTTCCAGGACAAGGGGTACCAAAGGGTTTGAAGAGGAATTGGCATTTCCAGCTAGATACTGAACAATATAAATCATCAGAATGATCCACATCTGTGCACAGCTGGAGATAAGAAACCTTAGATGCTACAACATCTTTACATTGAAGGTAAAACAAAGCATCAAAACGGAGCAGTGGAGTGCTGTGTTCAGCGCTGGGGCCCCCAACAGGGACACGGAGCTGCTGGAGCAGGGCCAGAAGAGCCACGGGGATGGTCCGAGGCTGGAGCAGCTCCCGTGCGAGGACAGGCTGAGAGAGTTGGGGGTGTGCAGCCTGGAGAAGAGAAGGCTCCAGGGAGACCTTCCAGTGCTGAAAGGGGGCTACAGGAGAGCTGGGGGGGCTCTGGATCAGGGGGTGCAGGGACAGGACAAGGGGGAATGGTTTTGAGCTGAAAGAGAGGAAATTTGGATGAAAAATTACGAAGAATTTTTTTAAGATGAGGGTGGTGAAGCAGTGGCCCAGGTTGCCCAGAGAAGCTGTGGATGCCCCATCCCTGGAGGGGTTCAAGGCCAGGCTGGATGAGGCTTTGGGCAACCTGGGCTGGTGGGAGGTGTCCCTGCCCATGGCAGGGGGTGGCACTGGATGATCTTGAAGGTCCCTTCCAACCCAAGTCCTTCTGTGATTCTGTGCTGTTGTGCTTGGAAAGAAGCTGGTGTTGATTCTGACAGACCAATAATCTATGAGAAAATGCTAAAATGCAGAATTAAGAATAAATTTTAAACAGAGGACAGCACCCACCCAAGAACATTAAGAATTGGCTAAAGATCCTCTTGGGTTGGTAGGTTTTTATTTGTTTGTTGAGACATTCCAGAGGCCTGTAACAAAGATGAGCCCCACACCAGCAGCTGGCCCTGGATCATCTGCCCAGCCCAGCCGCAGTCGTGGGCCACGGGCTGGACATGGCAGTGTAGTGTTGTGCCACTCAGCAGGATTTTATGGGCAGTGGATCTTGCCAGGAAAGCTTTCTCTTGGGTTAATTTGACTGGCAGGTGGTGTAGAGGTATGTGTATGTTCCAACTTGAATGGACTTCATTCACCCAGGCCAGCTCGAGGGCTTGTTTTCCTCTCCCCCACTGCCATCTGACCAGGATCTTGCTCCCTGCTTAGTGTGTTACCATCTGAATTGGTGTGTGCACACTTGATACAGAGCTGAAACCTACAAACCTGCTACTTCATGGCATGTTGCAATCAGAGAGGCGAAAACCTTCGCTTCATGCCTCCTCCACTACAGCAAACTCCGGGGCAGGAGTAGCGCTTCCCTCGGCTGGGCGCAGGAGGCAGGAGAAGTGACCCACTGGAAGGCTCCAAAGCTCTGGAGGGGGATAACTGAAACCGAACCAGACTCTCACCGCTCAGATGCCGCTGGGGCAGCGCAGGCTGGCTGGCTCCCCGGACACAGAGCACTGCCTGAGCAGGGATGGAGCCAGGGCTCCAGGGCACGTTCAGTCTGGGTCGTTGTTGTAAAAGTGGTGTTTGCAGCTACATAAGAAATTAAATCACAGAATCAAAGAATAATTGCAGTCAGGATAGGCAATCTGGTGGTCTGTAATCCTGCTCAGAGGAGATCCAGTTTGGATGGGGTTTCTCAGGACCCTGTTCCATCTCCAAGCACGGGGATCCTGACTTTAAGCCCCCGAGTTGCTCCAGCTGCAGGGCAGGTCTGTCACCACCTTCTTCTGCAGGAAACCCCTGCACTGTGGTAGCAACTGCTGAACTGCAGGAAACCCTCTCTTGGGTGCTGCAAGCACCAAACCCTGTGGAGGGGGGACACATCTCAGGTGAGGGAGGATGCAGAAACTTGACAGCACAACCTCCTTGAGAGATAAACCTGCTGCCTGCGCCCGGCGTTTCACAGAGGCACAGGAAAGGTGAACAAGGTTGCTCAGGGTGGGAATTGGAGACAGCAGAAGTGAGGACGTGTAGAAAAGTCCTCTTTGCTCCCTGCAGTCTCCCAGCGTAGCCAAGCCCCCTCTGCCACCACTCTTTAGGGCAGGTTGCTGTACTGTAGTGAGGACAGAACGAAGTCTCAGCGCTTTCAGTCACCAGAGCTGTCACCACGTCACACAGCTGTGCCAGTCATTGCTGAACTGCTGCAGGTGCAGAGTTCCCACCACAGCGCAGGTCCTCAGTGAACACCCCAGCTCCTGCTCAGCCACCAGACAAACTCGTTGCCTCTTTCAGGCAAACCAAGACCTCTCTGCAGCTGGTCTGCGTGTCTGGCTTTTGAGCAGCATGTGCCCCTGGGGCTGCTTGCCATGGGTGATGCTGAGCTTCACACCACCCTCATTGCATCCACCCCCCTCTCAGCTCACAAAGCCCCGCTTGGGCTCCAGCACACACCCACAGATGGCTCAGGAGCTCCAATGTGCTGTACTCTGTGTCCACCTTGCAAACACCCACCTGCTTCACAGGACTGTGGGGTGTCTACCAGCCACAGTCACCTTCCAGCTCGCGGCAGGGAGCAGAGCTGAGGGTGACGGTGCAGCACTCCAGACTGTGACTGCCCAGGCTGGGGCCTGAGGCGAGCAGCTGGATTGCTGATGAAATCCTGTATCTTTATTTGGCACCTCCAACATCAGTTCTCATTTCTAGCTTCTCCTGAGAGTTTTTGGGAGCAGCCAGTTAGGGCACAGCAAGGTAGTAGGAGAACGGTGTATATTTACAATAAATGGTCTAGAAAAAGCAAGACTCAGGGCTTTTCTGGAATCTGGTTTACCCCCTACAGAAGCAGTGGATACCAACAGCAGCCCTGCTTCAGTCTTTCCAACAGTGGGCTGAAACCGCAGCAGGTCCCACGATCAGCACAAACTCACAGTGCCTCGAAGCTGCTCAGTGAAGAGCAAGGACCACAGTCACTCGGGTCCCAGGACCCCATCTCCAGCACTGCGGCCTGTGAGCACTGGCACAGCCTCTTCAGGGCCCAGGTGAATTCGGGCTTCCTCTCCTAGAAAACGTTTTGAAGTTCTGAATGTCAGCATCTTGCTCCTCCATCCTTCCCTATCTCTGAGGGGGTTCTTTCTGTACCAAGCTGCAGGAAGAGAGCGCAAACTCTGGCGCAGTCACCGCATACAAAAGATACGGGAGACAGCCCCCCTTCGTCCAGCACTAGCGGAACTCTGCTTCCTGGGACCGCTTCAACAGAAACCCAGCACGTCCCGACCCCGTGGGCGGAAGGTGACCGTCCCTGACGGGCCCAGCGGCACACACACAGCCCGGCGCGGGGACCGGCAGCTCCTCCAGCCTCAGCCCCGCCTCAGCAGAAGGGCCCCCACAGCCGCGGGACAGGCGCTGAGGAGCCATCTGAACCTGGCTGCACCGCAGCACGGCAGCTGCTCGGGGGCTGCCGGCGCCCGCCGCTCCCCCCGGCCGCAGGCCTGTCAGCACCCGCCCCGCCGCCATGACACCCCCTCAGCTCCGCGCCTGCGCGCGGGGGTCGTCACGCCCCGGCCCCGCCCCTCGGGCGGTGGCAGCCCCAGCGCGCCTGCGCGGCCATGGCGGCGGCCTGCGCCGAGATGGAGCCGGCGGCGGCGCCTCCTGCCGCTGCTCCTCCTCCCGCCGCCGCGCCGGGCTCGGCCGAGTTGGTGTGCGCGCAGGGCCGGAACCTGAAGGCGGTGCTGTGCCAGCGCTGCGGGTCCCGGGTGCTGCTGCCCGGTGCCGCCACCTTCGCCCAGCGTGAGGTACCGGGTGCGGGGGAGGGAGCGGGCTGAGGGGGGAGGCGGGCGGAGGGCGCCCCCTGCGGGCGGGGCGGTGACCCGTGTCTCCCGCAGCTCCTCCTGCCCGCCATGAGGAAGAAGGCGGCGGCGGCGGGCGGCGGCGGCGGGGACGTGGTGCGGGAGCACTGGCTGGTGCGCGACATGTTTTCCTTCGAGAACGTGGGCTTCACCCGCGACGTGGGCAACGTCAAGTTCCTGGTGTGCGCCGACTGCGAGGCGGGACCCATCGGCTGGCACTGCCTCGACGACAAGGACAGCTTCTATGTGGCGCTGGAGCGCGTGGCCCACGAGTGACACCGGCGCTGCCGCCTCGGCTGGGGACGAGGGCCGTGGTCCCGGGCGGGCGGTTCAGGAGCGGGGCTCAGCCACCAGGAGCCCTGCAGCCTGGCTGCCCCGCTGCCGGGCAGCGACAGACTGGGCCGAGGCCCGGCGGACTGGCGGCGGCGCAGCCACCCCACGGCCCGGCTGCCCCACACCCGACTGACCGCAGCCTGGCTGCCCCACGGCTTGACTGACACCCTGCAGCCCAGATCCACAGACTGGCCAGCGCCAAAAGCGTGACACTGTTGCAGCCAGCTCCTGGCCTGAGCCCACAGGGAAGGACGATGTTGGTGGTGGGTCCCCTGTGACCTGCAGGGACAGTGCACCACGGAAATTTTGCCAAATAGCTTGATCCGCTGTTTTTGCTAGAAGCAGCCCCAAGCCTTCCTGGCTGCTCTCTGTCGCTTCCTCCTGTGTGGCTGCTGTTTTACAAATGCACTAAGATGTCTTTCAGGCGGATTGGTTTGTGACGCATCCTGTAAATGTGGGTGCTGGCGCAAGGGGAGGACAGGACTGCTGCGTTGAGTCATTGTGGCAGCTTAAACTGAACTACAGCCAAAGCAGTTATAGGGTTTGAGGCTGTATCTTCTGTTGATTTTCAGAAGAAATATTCCCTGTCCCAAACCATTGCATTTAGATTCTCTAAAACCTCATCCTGCGTGACAACTGTAAGAGTATATGGCACCTGAAGTGTGTGTAAGGCATTTTAACTAACATTGTGGTTTTATTAACTGAGTACTTGGAAATAAGATACAGGTACAGTTTGCAGACAGCATAGGCTGACAAAACGGCAAATAAAGAAAATGTGCAACATCATAGTATTTCCAGGCAGCAAAGAAGGAAAAGATTCCAACCTGAAAAGGATTTGAATGATTGGACAAGCAGTGTCCAGTGACTGTGTGTCTCAGTGCTGAAGAATGTCAAAACATTAAACAGAGAAGTCAGGAAGGAATTTCTCTTCTGTAAAAGCAGCTGGTAGGAGCAATGCTGGGATATTGTGTCCAGTTTTGGTCTCTGCCTTGTGAAAGACAGGCACAAAGCTGGCTGAAAATTGAAGGAGACCGCAGCAGCCATGGTTCTCCCTGTATTTATCTTTTGGTAATGGTAATGGTGGTCCAGTTTGCATTCTACATTTGCAAATCTACATATGAACAGTACAGCAGCTTTACAGCGATAGTCGTGGGTCACAGCGGACGGGCCTTACTACAGGAGGTGTATCAGTATGCTATGCTAATAAACACTTGGTGCCAATGCGGCTGTACAGGCACAGCTGTCATTCTGCTGGCACGATGGAAGTTGTATTTGCCGCCAAAATCAGGATGGGTTGTACGCAAAGATCAGCAATGTTGTGCCACAGGGCAGGGAGAGAACCTTTCCCTCGCTGCTCTACTAAAACAGTTTTGCTGGCAGGAGTCTGTACGGCAGGCACAGCCTCAGGTAGATCTTCCAGAAAGACATCCTGACAGCAGGTGAGGGAGAAACAAGTCCTGCTTCCAGTGCTTGAGCACCTGCACTTTTAAGATTTGGAGACTCTGCCTTAATGTAGAACAACCAAGATGTTCGCTGTTTCGGGGCTTCTCTGTTAGAAAGCTCTGCTGTGGGCAATCAGGATTTACTAATGGAGAGAGGCGTTACTCCATAGTCGGGTGATTAAGGCTCTCACTTGGGTAGGAGGTGAGTCTTGTGCTATGTCCGCGCTAAATGTGTCAGATGCACATTTGACATGGAAACTGCGCTTTCCTCCTGCCCTCCTTGTCTTGTAACCCTAAGCTCAGTAACTGAACAGGTTCACCAAGGAAGGAGGAGGGCAGGAGAGATTCATTTGTGTTCTCCCCAGGCACAATGAAATAGTGGGATCGTGTCACTTTGATTTCACACTTTCTCTTAGATTGTTGTCTAGTAGGAAATGTATTTTGACCTGTAATATCTAGATCATAGTCCATGTTACTAAAATATACAATGTGCTGCGCAATAGTTTCATTTTGAAGACACTACTGTGCAGAACAGGCTTGTGGATATCAGCTTGATTAATGCTGAGTAAATGACACTTGTCAAAAAAATTGTACATGTGGATTCCTGGTGTTGGGGAGTAGAGGTGGGTGGCACTGGGTTGGAGCTGAGGTGGTGGCGGCAGCTTTTCCCAGTCGGTAGAATGCTTCCTGGAGGGATGGGAGACCACAGGTCAAAGGCCTTTTTCACATCTGCACTGCAGCGATTGGAATCCCCTTCAGTGTGGCGTTGCTCGGTGATGGTGAGTAACGAAAGCTCCTCCTGCCCTTCAGCGTGAGAGGAGATAATGTGCTGAATGGATATGTTCCAGGGGACCAGGTCTGGTTCCTCCTGACTCTTAAATATGAAGTAGGATGACACAGATTGTGGAAATGCTAAGAAGAACTGTACAGTCTGTTGGGAATTAACTGGAGGAAACTTTTGTACCATGAGATCTTGGGATGTTTCGGCCACAGGTATGGATCTTGGCTTCCTGCAGCTTGGAGAAACCATGAGGTAGAACCTTGAAGTCCAGGTAACAGGCAGGGACATGGTGCTGGTGAAGGTGCAGCCATACAGTAGAGCTCTGCAGTTCGACTGCTGATGCTCAGGAGCCCATCACCTGGACTGATTCATATCCCAAGAGCTGAAATGAAATTATGAGGGGGGGAAGAAGGAAAAGGCAGCATCATTTTGTGGAATTTGAGCCCAGACAGTTCCACTGTGGTGTTAACTGAGCTTTAGAGGAAGAATGTCTGCAGTCAGCAAACCTGGCCTTAGCGTCTGCTGTGTTTGTGCAACAGACAGCAACATCAGATCTGGGAGCATCTGATGAAGCACTGAACAGTTTTTTGTGTTGATGGGAGCTAATAAAAATGTGGATGGTCTCACAAATGCAGTTTTCTCACTGCTCTTTATCTAGCATGTTGAAAAACTGTTTTCCAGTTGCCTGCAGGAACTTCTAGGAAAAGGACAGACAAGAGCCAACCTTCAGGTACGAGAAGTGCTTGCATAAGATCTGTTAACACTTACCTCGCAGGCCATCTTTCTTTATCATCAACAACAAGACAGCAGGAACCCTTATTTCCACATGCAGGTTGCTTTTAAATTAATTTGAAAGTGGATTTTTTACATAAATAGCTGCATAGACTTTACTCATAAGGTCCGTTCTGGGTTAACAGAATAGACTATTTCAGGTGGAACGGACCTACAACCATCGTCTAGTCCAACTGCCTGACCACTTCAGGGCTGACCAAAAGTTAAAACATGTTATTAAGGCATTGTCCAAATGCCTCTTAAACACTGACAGGCTTGGGGCATCAGCCACCTCTCCAGGGAGCCTGTTCCAGTGTTTGAACACCCTCTCAGTAGATAACTGCTTCCTCATGTCCAGTCTAAACTTCCTCTGGCGCAGCTTTGAACCATTCCCATGTGTCCTATTATGGGATACCAGGGAGAAGAGATCGCTTGGCGGAGCTACAGCCGAGGGAATAGTAACAAACCTGCTCCCCTTGTGCTGGCCAATCCCACCGGTGAGGTGGGTGAGGACTGGGCACGGCAGGACGCAAAGCCTCCAGCACTTGGGGCCTTGCTTCAGTGCTGCTTCTGGGTAGGGGCAAGTGATAACAATTTTGTCTAATTGCTTCCTAATCTGGATTTAAGGCATGCCTGTTTGTATTGCTTAGGTGTTTATATACCATAGATATAAATGTGTTTAGGATGGTCAAAAATCTTGCTCCACTCTTACTTGGGTATTGAGCCTGGTTCACGGCCCCAAAACCATGGTCTGGGCTGAGGCTGACACACCTTGTGTAACTTCACCTCTGCTCCGTTTCCCACCCAAACCTCTCCCTCGGGCCAGCTGCTGAGCCCTTTGCTGAGACTGTTCAATTTGCTAACTTAGTCTAAAGCTGATTTTCTTGGGCTGCTGGATTGAAACATGAGAATTTGAGCTCTGCAGGCTGTGCGAGAGGCAATGGCAGGATTAAAATATTCCTAGTTTTGGCAGCAAGGAAGCTGTGAGATCTGCTGAGCTGTCCTGGGTAACTGTCGAGTCAACCCTTGCTAAGAGGTCACATTCACCCTCTTCCTTCCCTAAATTAAGTGCATTTCACTGAAATAGGTAAGTGGTGCTTGGAGCCGGACTAGAATTCAAGGTTCCCTCTCTACCCAGCTTTGCAAGTCAGTAAGAAGGTCTTCATTTCTGGGCCCGGCAACACCCAGGGTCTCTCCATGAAGAAATCTTTGGCAGAGCAGTTATGACAACATGGACTTTGATGTAATAGCTTGGAGGAGGACTTTGCTGTTTGTTCCCCTGCTGTGTTCTAGAGCTCTGCTGTTCAGCTCATCCTCACGCAGGCATGCAGGAGGACCTGAGGTGG
The DNA here is from genome assembly GCA_011057875.1 of Pterocles orientalis. Lineage (NCBI taxonomy): Eukaryota > Metazoa > Chordata > Aves > Pterocliformes > Pteroclidae > Pterocles > Pterocles orientalis. The sequence goes on from WKFP01014739.1 coordinate 796,655, forward strand.
GATCTTTGAAATTCCTGCAGCTCAGTGTGTCTGCGGAACCTGCTGCCACCATGTATGGAGATGGGGAGCTCAGCAGAGTTCAGCAAAGAGCTGTGGATTGATAAAAACAAGGCCAGTTTTGCTAGGGGAGGTGTTTTTGGCTTTATATCTGCTACGTATCTTGCCTTGCTTATTTCCCTAAACCACCAGCACTACAGAGGAGAACTATTGCGCAGTGTGAACAGGTTCTGCCAGATCAGCACAGGCAGTTTCTACAGTGTGGGTGTTTGGGAGACAAGGGATATCTGAAGTGTATTATGAATATTCTCTGAAGGTCATTTTACATGACTGACATTACGCTTGCTGGCACGAACAAGAAAAGTAGGAGGGAAAGAAACAATAGAAAGGAAATAGCTTCGGGGTCCTTCACCAAACAGTGCAGGGGAGCGCTTCCCTGCCTCCCACAAAGCCAGGTTAATAAAAGCCAAGCCCTAGAATCAAAGGAACACTAAACCACCAAGTATTTTGCCTGAAACCACTGAGTATTTTGCAGCTGCTGGGGAACATGGAAAGAAACCACAGCAGATGAGTGGAACTTGCCATAAAAGTGCAAAGAGAAAATGAGGGCTTTGATAAAAGCCAGCTTTATGCTCCTTTTAACCAATAATTTCTGCTAAGCTTTTCAGCATAAGTACTTTTGTGCTGAGCTGCAAGTCAGACAGGTTCTTGAAGTGCAGCTTTCTTACAAGTGCAGCTGGACCTTTTCTGTGGCAGTGAGGGTAGAGAAGAGGGAGATGGTAGCGTAGGAATCCAGATGAGAGTTACTCAGCTGTGGAGCTGCACCCCACGATGAGTGAGAGAAGCCAAGGCTATCTGTGCAGGAGTGTGCTTCAGAGGAAGTGCGCTGGTGTCTGAAAATTATCTGACCACGCACAGGGTAAAAATCAAGTGCTTTGCTCCCTAAATGCAGTCACTGAGGAGGAGTGAGCAGGTTCCTGGGTCACTGAGATAGTTTCCATCTCCTGAGAGGGGAAGCAGGAAGCTCTTCAGAAAAATTGTTTCTTGCATCTTTGCTAAAACTTCATCCAGAATGGCACAATCCAACCTAGGGGATGCTACAGTCAGCTTTTTAAGTACTGTGTGTCCAAATCCGAGAGAGCTACAGAGAAGGTAACAGTCTGTGGCAGAGGATGTATCCCTTCATCATCACATGGGGCTTCAGTTTTATCTGCATTTAAAATACGAACTGTTCAGATACAGCTTCTACCTGGAGAAGTACCCGGTTACCTTCCCTCCTCGGCACAGTTGTATCAGAGGTCTGCTGGGGGTGGAGTGGAACAGCCCAAGGCAGGCTGTAATCTCCTAAGTGCAGTTCAGCCCGAAAGTGGGGCATGTTCTGACCAAAGCAGCTGCCATGCAGCCGCCAGAGGAGGCCAAAGCAAAAGAGCTGGAGCTGTGTTTTTTCCAGCAGCCTGCTTTCCTGGCGGGTGCTAGTCTGGCAGGACAGGTCAGAACTGCAGGCAAAGTCTGTCCTTGGAAAGTCTTTCAGGGCAATTTGTGGCATCGATAGGAGCCACATATCCCTGGGGTGAGCTCTGCTAGGACAGTTCCTGCATGGATGTGGTTATCCACGCTTCTCCCCGCTGGGGAAGCAGCAGGGAGTGTGTGTGTATACTCAGCTGTGCTTCTGCTCCCCCTTTTATGTTCCTTATCTTCCAGGAGTCTCTAAATTCCCCCAGAGGAATGGAGACAGTTGCTAGCCCTAATCGCTGTGCATGCAGAGGCAGAGTGCTCTTGCCTGAGTGCTGCCAGGAGTCACCCTCTGCCATTCTTCAAACCCAGCTGGAAGAGATGCCCTGAGAGCAAGGGAAAATAAGCAAAGCCATGTCAGCACAGGTATCTTCCCCTCTTTGAGCAGCTCGCTCTGCACGCTGCCTGGAACACTATTCACAGCATGCTTTTCCATGGCAAACATCCAGACCACAGCTCATTGCAGAATCCCTGGTTATTTTGGAATCTCTGGCAATGGAGCATGAGGATGTGGCTCCAAGTACTTGCTGCCTTGTGCTGTCCTGGGGAAGGAGCAGTCTGTGACTCCTGTTCGCTAAAACAGGCAGAAAGACTTAGTTCTCTTTGTCAAACTGTGGCAGGTTCTACGAGCCAGCACCAAAAAGAGTAGGAGGCCAGGAATGCCTGCACTCAGCAAACACAGGACCCAAGCCCTGAGGAGAGAAGATGCTGGGAGAAAGGAGCACCTTCAGACTGCGGTGGGAGGAACCTCCCTTGGTAAGGAATAACCATGAGTGAGAGATGTAGCTGCAGGTGTCAGCAGGAATGTGGAGGTTCAGTGCCCTTGGCAGCTCAGTCACTGCTAAAGCCACAGGTGCCGATGCTGCACAAGGCTCCACAACGGCAGCACCGCTCAGGGGGATCTGGTTCCATCCCTTCTCTCCAGGCCCCTGCTGGGACCTGGGGATTTCTGTTGGAAACCCAGTAAGCTAGCACGGAAAGGCAATGTCTGTGTGCAGCTGGCCTCTACCTGAGACACAGTTCCTGATTTTGGGAGGGGTGAAGCCACAGTGCCCAGTGCTGCACGTGCTTGGAGCAGCACAGCATGAAGTGTAGCTTCTGTCTGCTGGGACCCTCTTGTTCTACTTCTTGGCATTCCCTGCCTTCCAGACCATAGTGCTGCTGATCCAGCTAAACTGATGTTTCATTGATGTTGACACAGATGTCAGTGTGGAGGGGCCAAGCAGTTTAACCAATACAGGCAATAGTTACCGAAGTCTGACATAATTTGAGATGGAGGGGTAACCAACCAGCACAGCAACACAAACTCACAATACAGAGATGGCACTGGGAGCAGGTGAGTAACTCAGAAAGCCTTTTAATTGTAAAATAAAGGAAAAATAAGTGGATTTGATGGAGAAACAGCTTGATGAAGAAACATCGGAGAAACAGCTTGATGAAGAAACATCGGAGAAACAGGACTTGATGGAGAAGCTGTGTGATGGAGGTTTGTTACCGCAGACAGCAGGAAAGCAGGCAGGGAAGAACTACAGTGTGAAAGTCACGGGTGAAGCAGCATTTGAAACAAGCAGGACACGGAAGCAGCCTGTGCAATGTGGCCTTGCAGAGAACAAAAAAAATAGGGCATGTAGCCAAGTCCATGCTTGTAGGAGCAGGATCAAAACAGTTGGAAGAGCAAATGATGTAAGATTTAAAAACAGGGAATGCATTTAAGGCCATTAAAAACAGGATCTCATTTAAGGATTACCTACAAGAAGGCACGCTAATAGCACATTAAGGTTACAAAGTCAAATGATCAAGGTAGCGAATGCTGGTATTAAACTTGCTTGTGAAATGTTAATCTCCCGTGTACTTACGTTCTGCTGACTATCACATAGGAAATCTCGCAAAACAAAAGGAGAGCCCAGCCCTTTGGGGATCCCATCTGGCAACTCAAGCACATCCTTCCACTTACTTTGACACTCCTTGCAGGGGGAGGACCAGGTGTAAACAGGGTATAATCATATAATTAGAGATATACCTATTACACATGCTCAGTGTTCAGGAGAGGAATGATTCCTTCCCTTGTATGAACTATTCTGTCTTCTGCACTCATCGTTCCAATATCTAAGGATTTCCAGACCATCTGGAACAGGGAGTATTTAGGTCAGAAATTAATTTAGCCTTGTCTAGTTGAATAGTTTTCAGCTCTAAATGAAATATATTTCTTGGCACCCAGCAAACATTCCCCAAACCCACATGGAGAATCCATGTCTCCCATGGAGGTTTGGCCTGAGATCAGTGGATTAAGCATTTCCATCTGTTGTGCATTCTCCCTAAACTGTTTCTCTGTTTGCTGCATGCAGCGTTTGAGATACAATGTACAGGTATGTGTGACAGGATAGACATCCTGCACTGCAAACAAAGCTTACTGATTTGAACTGGTTTGTCACAAGCTTTGCAGCATCCCACTCAGAGCTGTGCATCCCAGGAAGCCACGTGCACCTCCACTTGCACAACCAGTTTCTTTGCAGAGCCCTACCTCATCGCCTTGATGGCGGAGCAATGTTTGCTTCCCTTTCCTGGCAGGGCTTGTTGATACTCAACTTGCAGAGCAAATGGAAATCTGCTGTGTACATACCTTCTGCTACAGGGTGACCGTGGTGTACCCTCGGCATGGGGCAGGGAGAGATCTACAGAGAGAACTGCAATGGTTTCCGATTTTAAACCAATCTAGCGAAACAGAGCATTCCATTCTGGTTGTCTTCTATTGATTTGCGCGATTCATTTAGTTCACATCAATACATTCAGGCAGAAAAGGACAGAGTGCTGTCTGCTCATGCAGTTGTACTGACATGCAGTCCATAAGTGACATCCAGACCTGAATGGCCAGATGAGCTAGTTTAGGCAGTACATGACCACAGCCAGTGCTAAACTAACTAAAAAATCTCATCCTGCAGCACAGGAAAGTACTGCTTTTCCTCATTCGTGCTAGCTAGGCTTTATACAACAGTCTTCCTTACCCACCATTCCCTTCCCAGTCTACAGAGAAAAAAAAGAACAAAATCCCTGTTTCTCTTCGCCTTCCACCTCTCCAAAAGGCTAACGAAGGTGCTGCTTTTACTTGATGTTAGGAACCTTGTCCCTCTCCAGCCTCTGCAGAGCTGAGAGGATATTTTGCGATAGCCAAAGGTCGGGGCTGTGCAATAGGAGGCCCCATAAAACTCCGCAGCAAGCTGCTCTAGGCGGGGTGTCAGGCCTGTCTTCTAGAGAAGAAGGATTAGACCAGATCAGATGATCCCAAGTGAACTGCACTCAGTGTTACAAAAGACATTTAAAACAAAACCAAATTACACAAAGATCACTGTCAAGACAATTGGGAAGAAATTCCTCGTGAACACTAAAAAATACCTGTTCCTGTAACAACCCAAGATTCTGAATCCAGGAGGAGACTCTGTTACCTTCATGGACTTGGGCAAGGCTTTCAGCAGCCTGTGGGGAACGGGGCATGATAAAAGAGACAAGCAAAAACCTGTAGCCAGATGATAGTTTGGGATGACAAAATACAGGCTAGTGGTTCAGGAATTCTGTGAGACAGGAATCTCTGAAGGTGGGGAGAATATCCCGGGGTAGCGATGCTGTTCCACTGGCCCTCTCCTACATTCTTGCCGGGGCATTTGCTATGGGCCACCACAAGAAAAACAATACTGAGCTCAGCAGGCACGTTTGCTGCATATTTATGTCCTTAGCAAGTTCCTCATGTATAGTCACCTCAGGATTAAAAAATATCTATCTAAAACCAACCTCTTGTTCTCTGCCACACCACCAGAACAGCCAGGAGGCACTGACGATGCAAAGAGGGCCCCCACACTAACACAGCAGCACAAACATTCAACCCAGGGCTAATTGCTCTTGTGTCAGCCTGGGACAGATGCACCCGGGATCAGCACAGACGTGGGCCCTCACTTGCAGAACCCCCTTGTTGTGCAGTCATCGAGGCGATCAATCCCTGCTTTAGAAAGCACCAACCCTTCTTGCCCTCAGCAGAGAGCCCTGCAGCCTGACAAATCAATAACTTCCCGGCAAACCCTGCGCTGGGAAGGGGCCGTGTTTGTGAATGATTAACTACGTTACACCTTCCCTCCCTCTGAAATGCAGTCCTGTCCCCGATCCCAGCCATGTGTTTTCCTGGTGCTGTTTAATCTGACCTGACCAAGAGAAAACCTGGGTGCTTGTTTTGGGAAAATCCTGAGGAAAGAATGTGAGCAAGGAATGAAAGAAAGCACAAGGGGTGACATTAGTGTCTAGGAGCTGTCCTGGGTTACGCTGAGACAAAGTTAACTTTCTTCATAGTAGCTAGCAAGAGGCTGAGGTTTGGGTTTGTGCTCAGAAGAAAGCTGATAACAGTGATTGATGTTTATGCAGCTGCCAGGGTCTTTCAGCTTCTCTGGCTGTCTGCAAACCAGAGAAGCTGGGAGGGAGCACAGCCCCAGTGACCAGCCCGGGATTTGACCTTAGGTTCAGGACTGAGACCCAAAGTGGCCAATGCTCCATTCCATAACATACCTGTCATGCCCAGTGTATAGGTGAGGACCCTCTGGAAGATCAGCCCTTTTGGTTCCGGATCTCTGGGATGCTCGGGCTGTTCTCTCTGTTCCCTGAGTACGGTTTCGGGACTGTCTCTGCTCCGGGATCGTTAGCTGGGAACAGGCTGAGCCTTGGTCTTTGGGTGGGGGGGCAGTGTCACTGTATATCACTCATTTGTATATTTGTATATAGGATTATTTTCAATATCATTGCAGCTCAGTTATTAAGTTGTCCCTATCTCAACCCACAAGTCTTTTTCCCTTCACCCTTTTAATTCTTTCCCCTATCCTTGGGGACGGAATTGCATGAGTGGGTGTGTGGTTTGACCCCCATCACAGAACTAAGAAAGAACGAAGATTTTAGATGGCAAATGACATAGGGAGTCATGAGCAGGTGGCCATAAAGGCTGCAGCCAGCCACAGCCGTGCACTGCTGCAATGGGAGAGAGGTGAGAGGAGTGACTAGATCCATCCCCACTCACCTGGGTTATGCAATTCACCGCATCAGCAGGTGGAATCCATGTTAAGGAACCGGCTGCTGCAACATTCTAATTCCCGCTGTAAGCTGCTGTGAGCACACCACGTCCCTTCACCAGCTCCCAAACCAATGTCCAAGGTCAGCTCCAGACCTTACATCTAGAATTTAAAGTAATTAATAAAATCAATTATATTAGACACTAGAAGAGTCATTCGGAGCCATGAAATAAAACCTGTCCCTGAGGAGCATGGCTCTCACCCTGATTAGGTACCCCCTCAACCCTGGCCTCAAATGGGCTGAAACATCTTATGGTGCAAGGCTGGTGGCCATGGGGCACAACTTAAACCACAGCAGGAAAAATTGCACTGCCCAGGGACATGCAGAGTCCACATCTAGTCTCACCCTTGTCTGCTGTGTTGCCATGTAGGAATTTTCCAAACATGCATCTGGATTTGGTTTTCTGGGCTTCATAAAGAAGCCATTTGGGAGGGAGAGTCTCTCTCCCATGAAACATTCGGAGGGGCTGTGCACTTCTGGGAGGAGCCAGATGAAAAGCTAGAGTGAGGTACACAGGACTAAGGATGGGTATTTGAAATGGAATGGATTTGCACTCAGAGAGGAGGAGATGAACCTGAGTACTGAAAAAATAAAGTCTTGGTAAAGCATTGTCCCCTCAGTGATGAAATCTGAATCTAGCTGTACACATGCAGTCATCAATCCTCACACCCAGCTGAGTTTTCTGTGGCCTGGGAATGAGTAGGAGTCAACACCTCACTGAAGTCTATGCCGCACGCTGCTGTAATCAGTCTGAGTGCTGGAAAATGGTGTGCGGAAATCCCAGGTCATCTCAAACCCAGCAGAGACTTCACTGATAGAAGTGTAGGTGCACACATGATTCGTCCAAAGGAAGAGCTGTGTAATTGTACATTCAATGAAGATTCATCCAAGCCGTCGAGAATCCCCAGACCCACTGTGCAGCTACAGAGACCTTCTCACAAATGCACAGCAAGCCCAGCATTTTCTTAAAGTGTCATATTCACTGAATACATGGTACACAGCCAAAGCCTGTGCTTGATAACGTTACCAGACATGCAGAAATCCCGGACCAACGTAAAAAGACTCTCATTCAGCATGCAGAAATAATCTCCTGCAGGAAAAGAGAATGTGTTCAAGAAACCCTGGATACAAGATAGCTCCTTGGACCTCAGATTATTGTTTAGTCAGATAAAATCAAATGCAGTTCATTCCCCAATAAAAATTCTTCCAGGTTTTCAGCAACAAAATCTTCTGTAAGACTTGAGTTGCTTCTCATCAGTGCATCAACTGTGGAAGGGCACACGGAGGCAAACTCAGCGTGAAGTGCCAGCTGCATGGTCCCACTGTCTTGGTGGCCCCTTTTATGCCATGTGAGAAGCACTCTGAAGCCCGGTGAATGAACACTGTAGATGGTGTGACAGAGCAGATTTCAGCTGCGCAAGTGGCTGTATGAAATTTGACATAGTAGCTTCAAAACCTGATTTTCTCACTGAAGTTTGTCAAATACTTCATGCAGCTGGAGCAGTCCTGGTAAATCCAGATTAGCCGGGATAACATTGCTTTTCAGAGCTGAGGAATGTGTCAAAAATCCATTTCCCAATAACTGTTAAGACAAATCAGACCAGGTAATTAGTATAGTTAAGTATGTGAAAACCTCAGTTTAAGCTGGACCAGGGCATACTTTAACACCCCAGCCTGAATCTCTAATTTTATTTCCCAGCTAAGCTGAAAAGAATACTTGCTGCACTCATAAAATGATATTAATTTTCTGCAAGGTGCCTTCTAGTTTCATGCTCCTGTAATATTTCTAAAGGAGAATAAAATACTACAGTGAGGCAGAAAAACTCCACAACTCGTGGAAGTTGTAAAGTAGGTGCTGAGGCGCATGGGGGATAGCTCCACCAAAGACATGTGCCCCTTTTTGCAAAACCTATCCCTATATTTATTCCCCAAAATGTTGCATATGCATTAAGTTGCGTGATACATTCATTCATTTAATTACCCAGCCCTGCCTAGCCCCACTTTGTATGATAATGAGCTAAAGAGTCCTTCTGCACCTGCGCAGTGCTCCCTGGTGATCGTCCGGTGGTCAACGGGATGAAGTAAAACGGGTCTTCATCAGAGTTGAACTTCTCCCCTCCTGGTCTCTTGGTCTCGCCCACAGAACCAGGCCAGTTCCCAGCCTGTTCAGAGCCCCGAGCAGTCTCCTTTATCTCCGCGGCCGTGCAGGTGTTTTATTCTCTCCTCTCGGTTGGGTCAGCAGTTCCTCCCCTGTCATCACAGCTCTGATCTTCTCTTCCTGTCTTCACAAGCACGGCAAACGTTCATCATCTATTGTCCCAACAGCTATTCTTAATCAGTTATTCTTTGATCCCTTGTTAACTTTAAATCCCCCTGTCTCAACAGTGTCATTTTGTACCTCTGACAATTCAGGGTCTGCCCCACTGCTAAACTGCATTGGCAGAGTTGAAAGGACGGTTAGAACATTGTGAGTGTTATTTCAGGTCAGGGCATTTCAAAAGCATGAATCAAATCTTTTTTAAATATCATGAGATTTAAAAAAAAAATCATTGTGGGCACGTATTTTGCGTAGGTTTTAGAGCTTAGGTCAAACTTTCCTTATAGGTTGAAGATCTTAGTAATTTGGAAGGGCAGAACCAAATCTATCTTTTTGAAGGAACACGTGAAATTCTCACAGGTTCACCTGATGCCTAAAATGGGAGGCTTTAAGGAGAAGCAAAAAAAAGAAAAAGCTGAAATATTTGTTACACAGTCACAACACATGGAAGAATGAAATCCCATTTGGCCTGTTTTTTATCCTGCAGGAAAGGGATTCCCAGAGCTGGTTTGCAAAGGTCCAGTCAGTCACGTGGTGCTGGTGAGGAAAGCACAGCAGATGACAAGAGGAGAAAAAAAGAACATTTAACTGTTTTTTTTTTCTCTCCAAAAAGAACAAAAGAAACTAAAATTTTGTAGCTATTTTCCTCTTTCAACTTCCATTAGTAGTTGCTATGAAGGCTCATGATCACTTCAGGTGTGATCCCTCCCATCTGAGCATGAACACCTCCGGCTGCAGATTTTAGTTCTGCCTTTCTCAGACAACTAGGACTGTCCTGGTCGTCTTTACCAAGCAGCTTCACTAAGGAGACTGAGCTAAAGGCGCTTTGCAGCCAAGGTCATAACCCAGCAAAGTTAGGCTAAGCAATTAGTATAAAACAAAGGAGATGAAAAAACAGAACGACAAGTTATTTCAGGTCTCAGAGCTGACTAGAGCATATTACAAGACATGAGCTGGAACAGGGGCGGGGGTTATTAGAAGTTTAACGTTGATTGGATTTTTCAAATATATACCAACTTGATAGCACTACACAAATAGTTTGTGCTTGTTAAGGATTAGATTACATACAAGCAGAGAAGACTTATTTTTAAAAAAATAATTGCAAAGCTGTGTGTACTCCCCTGCTGTCAACTGGCCTAGCTACCCAGCTCATGGTTCAAAAAAAAAGGTTTTGTTTCATACTCACGGTATGTTTATTGATCAGGAGCAGGAGGAACTAGACCCTGCTGAAGCTTGCTTCTTGATATAGGTACCTGTACGTGTGCCCACTGCCAACCATCCCTCTAGCCTTAGTCAACCTCCCTCTGGTGTGGAGACGGACAAATTCTCTAAATACAGACAGCTTAGTAGTCTTTAATATCTTACCTGTTTTTCAGCCCCTCATTACTTCTGGCATCATTCTTTGGAAAAATAAGCATATCAATATTATTGGTGGGTTTTTTTCCTGCCTCCTCCATCTCTGTCCTTCTCCCTCTGATCCTTGCTTTCTGGAGAACTTTTTCCTTTCTTTTCTTTCAGTAATTCTGAGTGTGCACCCATGCATGTTTCATTTCCACACACTTTGTTGAAACGATCACAGTGGAATTGAGAATAGCAATAGTACCATCCCTAGCAGGCTTCAGCTACCATGCCCTTGAGATTAGTAGGAGTAAGGGGCTCCATCACTTCCCACCATTCCTTCCAGCTGCTTAGAGACCCTGCCTGAAACTGCTCCCATCACACTCGCTCCCAAAGCATCGCTTTTGTTCAGGCAGCTCACAGGATGGAGATCCACACAGGAAGAGGAAAATGTGATCTCCTTTGTTATTGTTCAACATTGTTTCACATATCTATCCTGCCGGCAAAAGCTTAGGTCAGCAGGGGAAGAAGCAACTTCCTGGAGGGGTGCCTGTGCCGCCCTGGGAAGGACGGCCACCCTGGAAGCACGTTTGTCAATCCCATTGATATCTGTTAATATCACACTTAGGACAAACCCCAGGGTTTTACACTTCCCATCTAAACACCCAACTGAAATTGGGGCATTTAGACACCAAAGGTGCGAATTTCAGTAGGATCTACAGGGCTTTCCAGGCCTGGCCCTCTGGCTCTGAATCCTCCGCAGTGTGTGACCACTCCAGTAACAGCAGTGCTTTGCCTGGTGGCTGCAATGGAGCTGTCTCCTCCCTCCCCAGAGAGAAAATACACAGATTTGCCCACACCTCACTCTTCCACCCTCAGGCATGAGCCCTCCCGGAGAGCCTGCCTGCAGGACCGGGGGTCTCTGGGGGTCCATGCCAGGATCCCAGCCTTTGCCCCCCACGGCCCGGCCGTTTCGCTGGCTACTTTAACTGGACTCGGTGGGCACAGCCAGACCTGGGAGGCCTCTCACCAAAGCCCAGGAGCCCTTCGGGTGGAGGGCTGAGGGCAGCCCCCCGGAGAAGCCCGGCTCTCAGGGCAGCTGCCACCCGGCTCTGGGCTCCCTTGGGCTGAGCTCTCGACCCTCCACCTGCCTCAGGCCCTGCGAGCGGGTAGCGCCGGTCCTGCCCGCAGCCAACAGCAGGCCCAGGGCTTTCGGGGGGGGGCAAAGCTGCTCTCCCCTCTCCTTCTCCGCGCCAGCCGCTAGCTCCGTGCACAGCGATCGCCGCCCGCCCAGGGGCCCGGCGAAACCCCCACCAGAGCCGACACCCGCCCGAGCCTGAGGAGGGATGTGCGGGCCTCCCTTGGCGGGAAGGCTAAGTCCCGCCCCCTCCCCGGCCCTGGTTACGAATAAACCAATAATTAGCCCACAACCGTGACATTCATATCTGCGATCCAATGGTGCACAGCCGGGCGTATTCCACGCGGCCACTACCCGGTCCCAATTGGGAGAGCGGACGATCTTAGAGCGGAGGCACCCAATAGCGCCGCGAGGAGGGTACGCCTCCGAGCGAGGCCTAGCCAATGAGCAAGGCGCGGGGAGGCAGCCGCACCGCACCTTCTCTATATAAGGTGGGCCCGGGAAGGGCGGCTGCCCTGGAGGTGTTGTCCAGGCTCGTTGCGCGTTTGCTGCTCTCCGCGTTGCCGGCCGGAGCTATGGTGAGGGGGTGCTCGGTGCAGGGGGGCTCCCGGTGCCGCTCCACACGCTGAGGCGCTGTGGGGGCGGCCCCGCCCGTGCGCGGTGGGAAGCGCGGGTCCGCCAGAGCCCGCGGTGGAGGAGGGCGGGCGGGACGGGCCATGCTCCGGACCACGGTCACCGGCGGGCACCGAGGCGCGCCTCCCGGGCGGGCATTCGCGATGCCGGGTCCCGCCGCGCGGCCTCGACCCAAAATGGTGGCAGCTTCTCCGGGAACATGGCGGTCCGCGGCGGGGCGGCTCTCGCCCTTGGCGGCGAGACCCTCAGCCCCCGGCCGGCTCTGAGGTGGCGGCTCCCTCAGAGGTGAGTCCGGGAGCTGCGGCCCGGCCTGGGGAGGCCTCTCCGGCCCCGGGTGCAGCCAGCCCCAGGGGGCCGCGTCCGGCCCGCGCAGCGCGCTGAGGGGGGTGAGCTGCTGGGGGCTCTCATGGGAGCCTCTTGAATATAAAAATGGAGGGGGAACGAACCTGCTTGGGCTGTGTGGGGCCTGGGGCGCCCGAGAAGGCCCTTGCACCGGGATTAAGCGCCCTCCTGGCCCTTGCCCCCGGGTCAGGTGCCAGCTGTGGCCAGAGGTGGGTTGGAAAGGCTGGGGAACGGGCTGGTGGGGAGGTTTCCTGGAGGGCTTTGAGGCTGGGTAAGAAAGCTGGGGTGGAATGACCACCACCCAGCTTTCCTGGGGTGTCTGGAAGGTGTGATTAAGGGCTGGGACATCATAAAGAGGACAGAGATCAGCTGTTGGGCTGGGCAGCGCAATAGGTGGGAGCTGTCAGCTGGAGTCTGGGCCCAGTGTGAGGCCCTTCTCCGTGTGTGTGTGTTTGCCCCGTAGATCTCTTCAGAGATTGTGAATGTCAGAAGGTTACATGGATTTGAAAGATGTAGCAGACTGCTTCTGTAGGGTTGTGAATGTATAGGAAATGTTTGTTGAACTGCAAATGGTTAGAGGTTAGGAGACTATTGGAGGGATGTGTTGATGTCCTCATCTTGTTCTTAGCCTTCCATGGGAGGCTGGTCACATTTTTTTTTTTTAAATGAAGCCAACTCAGGAGTGTGAATGCAGTCCCTCATCTCTGCAAAGGATGCACTTTCCCTTGAGTTTCATCCTAGGGAAACCACATGCCTCATTGTGGTATGTTGTTGGACTTGGTCCGAGCTGGTACAGCTGTTCTCATGGAACTTGACTTTCCATCTGCTTCACGCAGATGCAGCTGTACCTGCAGTCCTGTGCTGGAGAGTACAAGGGACCTAGAGCATGATCCACCAGTGCAGCTGGAGAGAGATGGGCTTAAGCCTGGCAAAGAACACAGGAAGGGGCCACCTAGGAGCAGTCTGCAAATCCTGGTAGGGCAGTTACGAAGAGAAGCCAGTGCTCTTAAGCTGGAGCACATCATATAGCAAAAGGAGACAGAGGTGATAGGAGCTGGAGAGGTTCAGGCTGGGCTGGGAAAATTCTCTGGGATTTTTCACTGAAACTGCTTCTATGCTTGAAAATAATGTATGTATGTGAGGGGAAGCATTTAGTGTTAATTACTGGAGGATTCTGTCCTGACTTGTGGCTTGAATACAGCACTTAACAGTACTGTCTGGAGTACATATTTAAACCTTATTCACTGTGAAACTTCTATCAGTGATCTGTAAAGGCTCAGAGTTGTAATGAGTGTGGCAGTTGTCTCCTGCATGTCTTTAAAGCTTGGAGATTATACTTTCAAGGCTCAGATTTTGTTCTGTTCTTCAGTGTTCTTGTTACTGTCAGACCTATGCTGTGAAAGACTACACAGAACAAAATAGGCAGAGTCTTAGTGTCTAACAAAGATTTGTGTTTCATTTGTACTTGGTAGAGTTGCAGGAAAGCAGTTGAAAGAGATGGCTCAAAGCAGGGCTAAGGGTAGCACCAGGCCACATTTTTGTGACTGACTTTGTCTTGCCAAGTTTTGCTAACCTCCAGGAGTGGAGATTCCTTCCCACCTCTCTGGTGACCTGTTCCAGAGCTGCACCACTCTGCTGGGGAAGCTTTTCCGAACCTCCCAGCATCCTCCCACCATCCGACCTGAACCCAGAGCAGAGGGAAGGCTCCTTGGGGTCCTGTGTCTCCTTTTGTAGCCTGGCACATTGTTTGCCTTATTGAGGATGAGAATGCTCATTGAACATTTGGGATGGTTTCCGTGGTAACCCCCAGGATCTTTTCAGCAGGGCTGTTTCTGGGTTAATTGCTGCTTTGTACTGATGGAGGGAGGTATTGTGCCCCAAGTGCTGAACTTTGTGCTTTGTTAAAATAAACCTCTCACTTGCCGAAAATGGTACCTGTAGGACCTGGTCTGTGGCTACCTTGCCCAACTTGTACTTTCAAAGACTTAAATATTCTTTTTTGAACGTGAATATCATTGTTAAAGTAGTGGTGCCCGTTCGTTTTGATGCTAGAAAGCTCATGTAGTCTGATGTCCTCCTTGCTTGGGCATGCTAGTGCCTACACACTTCTGTTCAGTGACCTTCCCCAGCCGCTCGGGAGCCTCACTGTCAAAGCTTAGGTCACTGGTGGGACCTCAGGATGGGTGAGGCTCCCGACTGCAGTGGTATGTCTCTATATTCTTCCCCTCTTGCTGCAGAAGAGTTGCAGGCTGTTCTCCTGCTTTCCTGAAAGGATGCTGTGGCCTGGCTTCTCTGACAGTGCAGCCTTGTTGGGCTGAAGGTGCTTTTCCTGTTGCCCTTTTTATGGCATGTAGGCTGGCTGTCCTCTGCTGTTGCAGTACCTTACCAAGCCCAGCGCTTCAGCCTGCAGTGGCCTGGGACAGGAGTAGTGTGGCAGCAGCTTTGAGAAAGGCTGGATGTAGAGAGGAGGTGGATTGTTCCCCTGCAAGCTGTGTATCTGAATACACAGCTTAGATGGAGGGGAGCTGAAAAACAGCAGCTTTCCTCTGTTTGGTGCTGTGGTTGAGAACAGATGATGGGGGTTCTTTTTGGCAAATAGAGATTTTAATTTGTTGGGGTTAGCAAGGAAGTTGAACTGTGCTCCTGCTTTTCTGCATTGGCTATTGATGGGGACTGGACAGGTAGTTCCAGGTCCCACTTAGCCTGGGATTTCAGGGGTCAAATTAACTGTATTAGGCAATCATAGGGTCTGAATGTAGTTCAATGTGACTGTTATTCAAAACTGTCCTTTGTGCAGGCTCCTCTAGAGTCTGTTTAACTTTCACTCGAAACCAGAAGTTATATATAAAATGCTGCCAATGAACCAGGAGTTTGGAGATGGTTTCATTGTGGTTTGGCTTTTAATATTAAAAACCCTATGCTGAAATATTAAGGAAGCTAGGTTTATGCTCTGGACATCACAGGCAACTTGGGAATCCATAAATTAGTACGAATGCATCATTCTGCTGTTGTGAACTATTTACTACACAGCGTAAAGGAGGCAGAGGTTTGTCTAGTGTGAAAGAGTTTTGTACTTTGCACACAGCAGGGTGATGTGAGGCCTGATGATCCATATTTAGGAAGTGTTACTAAGGGTTTGGTTGGACGAAGATGTTCTTACAGAATGGCAAAGATCCCTAAAGTGATCAGGAGAATATTTTTTTCTCATTTTATATATATTAAACAAAATGGCTTGGGATCTTGCAGAAGGTTTTGCTCCCTCTGGTGGATGCGCTTATGTGGCTCCTGGGGCTGGAGTCCTGGGATGATGCATTTCTGGATGCTTAGGCCAGTGACGAATGTAGTCATCGGTTTTTCTAGATATTCAGTGGCTTGTTACAAAGAGAGGAGTTGGCTGGAGGATTTGGAATTGTTGATTAAATTTTTCCTGTCTGGTTGAGGATAAGAACAAGGAGGAATGCGTTGGTAAAAATGATGTCTAAAAGGGTCTTCCTCGGTGGAGGTGGGTGATGACTGGAAGAGGCTTTTGCGTTCTGTTGTATTTTGTGCCAAATGCCCCTAACACCAAGACAATAAGGCCAATGTTTTAATAGCTTTGCAGTACGGGAGTTAAAGCTGTGTGCTGAATGTTTTCTAAACAAGGAAACTGCTGTTTCTGCTGAGTGATCCATTTTTTTCTCCACACAGCGTGAATGTATCTCAGTCCATGTTGGTCAAGCTGGTGTGCAGATCGGCAATGCGTGCTGGGAGCTCTACTGCCTGGAGCATGGCATCCAGCCCGATGGTACCATGCCAAGCGATAAAACCATCGGTGGAGGTGATGATTCCTTTAACACGTTCTTCAGTGAGACCAGTGCAGGAAAGCATGTCCCTCGTGCTGTGTTTGTGGACCTTGAACCAGCAGTAATCGGTAAATACAGTGACCTGTGGGAGGGACTGCAGAGCATGCTGTGGGATTTGATTTAACTTCTCCTTTTTTGACTAAGGGATCAATTTCTCTAGTCCTGTAAAATGCTTTGGGGCTTTACATTCTTACTATGTAAAGCTTGCCTACGTCTTCCTAGTGATGGAAGATCCTTGGCTTTATGTTCACGGAGACTGGTGAATGTGCGCTCTGGAGCTCTAAAGAATTTAAGTATTACCTTCTGCCAGTCTGTGGAACTAAATGGGTCTTCCGAGTATGACTTGTGTTTTGCTGTGCAAGGAACTAGTTCTAACCTCCTGAAACAACGTGGCATGAAGTGTACAGTAGTCATTGGGAACACTTTTAATAAATGGGATATGTATCATTAAGCAGATTTCTTGTTGTACGTTGGAATGATTTCTATGCTTTCCCAAAACAATCTTCTGCTCTCTGTAGCTTGTATAATGCTTGCAGAAATGAGTCTTAATTGCTCCCCTAAATTCTGGGACTTTCAACCTCCTGCTGCCTTATCTTTGAATAACAATCCACTCTTATCTTGAAAGCTGGTTGTATCCCAAGCTCTGGCAGTGCTGGCTCTTAGTGTTCAGATGTGACCCCATGCACTGGCCACTGACCAGTCCCACACTCTGGCATTAGCTACACTGCCAGCCCAGTTTAAGACCCTTGTTCCTTGTGTCATGAATCTTGTTTTTGCTCTCACCAGTGTGTGTGCTGAATGAATTCTGCTGGAGCTGGTTTTGTGGCTGTCTTGCCTTAAGGAGTGATTTGGGGCTCACAGAAGAGGTCTGTGTTGCCTGTGCTTGTGCAGTTGCTGTGGTTTATCTTTCTGCAATACAGAGCTGGGAAAGGGAGATGAGTGAATGGAATGGACTTCGTCTGTTCCTATATAACCCAAACTGTGGATCTCTCTTAACTTATTTTCATTGTAAAACCCCAAACCACTTTCTGCGGCTAGTTACAGTAGGATGAACTTCTGCAGGAGAGCAGAAGGCTGTTGGGCAGGGGTAATGGTGGGTGTGCTGGATGGATAACTTTGAAATGAACTTGAAGCATGCTAATATTCCCAGGAGCTGTTGCAGGTCTGGCTTCCTGTTTTCTTGAGCCCCATGGCTGTTGCTTCCTCTGTGGCTGGCCGGGTGGTGGCTCTAAGCAACCAGAAAAGGCTGAGAAATGAGGTGAGGGAGAGCAGGTGGCAAAGCTCTTACCTTGCCTCTGGGGATGAGTACCTGGTGAGTCTTGGGACAAATGGTAAAAGGGAGTGTTCCAGCACTTGTAATGATGCAAGTACAGTCTGGGGAGATGGGTAAAAGGCTGTCTTATGAAATACTTGGTAATACTAAAAAAGTTACAGCTTTTTGTTAAGTTATGTCATGTGCCTTTCTGGGGGTTAACCTTTCTTTTATTCCTACCCTGCTTATTTGAAAATTATTAATCCAGTTTCCTGGCCTGTGTTTATGAAATAAAATATCTGCTGTGCGTGCAGCAGCTCTGGAGCTGCCATGTGTGTACACCAGGGATTTCTGGAGCTTCCAGGTCAGTGCTGCTCTTAGTGAAAGCAGCAGGACTGCTGTACACGTACACCAGCTCTGTGGAGGTGGTGGTAAAATACTGTCAAACTTTCCACCAAGAAACAGGGCTGTAATGTGCCTGGGGATTCAATGCAAGTGTCTTTAAAAATCTATCCCAGATAGACTTACAAATGTGAAGGAGAGCATGTTCAGAGGAAAGCTTGGTTTTAGCTGTTCTTTATTCCAGCACACTTTTCATAGTCCAGTTTTTGAGCCTCTTAACTCTTCAAGTTTTGTTATTTCCCCAGGACCATCTTGACTGATGTTGCCCCTACCAGCTGTGTTTTTCTTTAGGTTCTATGTTTTTCCCTTTTACCCATATTTGTCCTTTGTAACTTAGAGTGAAAATGCAGAGAGTCTTAAAAACATGTGTTTTGAATGGTAGACTTCTCCAAATTGTTTGTCTTGGTGCAGCCTTGCAGAGGCTCTGCAGTGCTGGATTGCAGGCTGCAGTGGTAGCTGGTTGATACAAATTAGTTCAAACACTAACTGTATTTTCAAATCCTGAATTTTGCTTATCTTTCTCTTGCTCACTCTTTTTCAGATTAAAAAGAATACAGGCAACTTCATCTGTAGTTAATAAAAGCTGTCTTTGCTTTCCACCTGATTTTAATTAAAGGATGCAATACTGCTTTAGCATATGACTCAAGAATGGCTTGAGCTCAACCAGAGACAAAGCTATGCTGAGTGGCTTTGTACCTTTCCTGTAGGACAGAGCTTTAGCCTGCTAGATGTAAGTGCATATTTCTGATAACTAGTGGAGATCATAACTCTAAATCATTCTCCAAATCTGTAACTGCTGGGGTATGCTGTGTGTTTCTTTGCATGGTTTCTTTGACACAGCCATTTGTGCTGGAGCTTACAGCTCAGTATTTTAATAACGGAATATGTCTGCAAGAGCGTCTCCTGTTCCTTTTGAATGTTCTTCTCCAATCTTGACGGAAAGTACAATTAAGGGAAAAAAGGGGACGGCAAGCACTGCAGGCTCTGGCTGCCCACAGCTGCAGAAGCAATAAGGCAACATCCTGGAGGGCTTGGAAAATGAGGGGGGAAGGCAGTATTTCAGATGCTGATCTGCAAAGTGGGCCTGAGGTTGTCTAAAATGGAAGAATGATTCTGTTGCTACAGTCCAGTTTTAAATTGTTCTTGCAGGTCAAATTTAAATCTGTAAAATGGGACAGTTTCTTAAGCAATAATTTCATTTTTCTTAGGTGTTCTCAAGACTGTACTAAGTACTGTTACCTACTGATAGGTAGAAATTGAGCTGCTTTTTATCTCTAAGGGTTTAGGTACCTTGTTCTGGGCACTCTCAGAAGTTTGAAAAACCTGGTCTATGTAGAAAAGCTAATTTACAATATTTATCTTGTCTCCCCAGATGAAGTTAGGACTGGGACATACAAGCAACTCTTTCATCCTGAACAACTGATATCTGGTAAAGAAGATGCTGCAAATAACTATGCTCGAGGTCATTACACAGTTGGAAAAGAGATAATTGATCTAGTTCTAGAACGTATCAGGAAAC
Organism: Pterocles orientalis; assembly: GCA_011057875.1. Classification (NCBI taxonomy): domain Eukaryota; kingdom Metazoa; phylum Chordata; class Aves; order Pterocliformes; family Pteroclidae; genus Pterocles; species Pterocles orientalis. Next base: position 816,047 of record WKFP01014739.1, read on the forward strand.
TGGTAAGACTTTTCTTCGCTGAAGGCTCTTTAACATCTTTCTTCATCCTGTTCTACAGGATTTGGAAATAAGGTTATCAAAAATACATAGGCCTATAAATTGTGCTCTAATATATTCTGTGGTAAGAGAATCTGGACTGAGTCTGCATCTGTTTTAATTCTTATCCAGCTAAGAATGGTTGGATTATTCCTGTCACAGATGACTTTCAAATGTTGATGAGGCACCCAGAACTTTAGTTTCATGTTCAACCTCAGAAAGCCAGGACTGCAATAATTATGATTTGCCTTTTCCAGCTCCTGCTGGAAGAGCATTGGTCTCTGGCTGGGCTCTTGCAAGGAAGTTTAAATAGGAGTATTCTGTGCTTTAGACCTGTGTTTGCATTTCCTGGTGTTATGATTTCTGAATTAATTTTGTGGTAATAACAGAAAAGGGGAATAAATCTCAGTAAGTTGGGATGTTTCAGGCTCCTCAGTACTTTGATCATGGCAAACTTATGAAGGTGTCAGCTTAGAGTTCCCTTTTTAGGGCTGCTAAGCATGTAGTTTACTGAATCAGTGTCACATAGGTAAGGAATTCTCACTGCATAAAAATCCAGGGTATACATCTGGTGCTTTGATATGGATTGCCAAATGAGTCTTGCTGGGAAGTACACCTTTTGCAGATCAAAACTGGTATTACTTGCAGCACTTGGCCGCCACTGTCTCTAATTAAAGCTAAGATAAGTTTGCAGCAGGCTGTACTTTGACCTGAAAAATATGGTTGTAATTTATTCTTACAAGCAGTTGGAAGTCCCTGTCAGTCCTGGGAATCAAGCTAAGCATCATGTGGCACTTCTTTCTGAGGACACGGCAGTCTAATTGTTTCATCTCGGAATACTAAATGGGAATGGCAGTGTAATACGTTCTGACAGCTCACTGCCCTGAACCAAGCTAATGCTTGCAGCTCTGAGAGGATTATCGCAATAGTTCTGGGATGGGGATTCCTCCATTTCTGTGCGTGTGGAGAATGTCAGCAGTATAAGGAATAGATGGGCTGTAGTTCTTTGAATATTATTACTTTCCTTGGTCATTGTTAATGGCCTTGGGCTGAGAATTGGGGGTCAGAGAAAGCTTTGAGGTAGTAATTTGAAGTGGAGAGGTCACCCTTGTTAGGGGGCTTAAAATAGCTAAGAATGCCATTGTTTTTATGAGGCAGTTCCTTGATTGTTGGTGGATGGATCAAATTCAGTATCACCTTCCCAAAGCTTGAACAGTTGTCAGAATGCAGAACTGTCTGTCTTGAGCTTGTTTGGGGATTCTGAATGTCTCCAATTGCTTTAACATGTGTATCTTCTCTTTCAGTCTGATCAATGCACTGGCTTGCAGGGCTTCCTGATTTTCCACAGCTTTGGGGGAGGCACTGGCTCAGGTTTTACTTCACTGCTGATGGAGCGCCTGTCAGTTGACTATGGGAAAAAATCAAAATTGGAATTTGCCATCTACCCTGCACCACAAGTCTCAACAGCTGTTGTTGAGCCATACAACTCCATCCTGACTACCCACACCACCCTGGAGCATTCGGACTGTGCCTTTATGGTTGACAATGAAGCCATCTATGACATTTGCCATAGGAACCTGGACATTGAACGCCCGACCTACACTAATCTCAATCGCCTTATTGGTCAGATAGTCTCTTCCATTACGGCTTCCCTCAGGTTTGATGGTGCCTTAAATGTGGATCTTACTGAATTTCAAACTAACTTGGTGCCTTACCCTCGTATCCACTTCCCATTGGTAACTTATTCCCCGATTATTTCGGCAGAGAAAGCCTATCACGAGCAGCTCTCTGTGGCAGAGATAACCAATGCTTGCTTCGAGCCATCCAACCAGATGGTGAAGTGTGACCCTCGCCATGGCAAGTACATGGCTTGTTGTATGCTCTACCGTGGGGATGTTGTCCCCAAGGATGTCAACGCTGCTATTGCTGCTATCAAAACCAAGCGCACAATACAGTTTGTGGACTGGTGCCCTACTGGTTTTAAGGCAAGTCTTGGTTGCATCATCTTTTTAAACAGATTTCTCATTCGTTGTCATGGGTTTATGAAGTATATTTTCTCATGTTCTGCATGTACCTGATTTGTATTTTCAGCAATGGAGACGTAAGTTTTTATACAGGGCTGTTTTCTTGGGAGTTAAACATATTTAACTACCATCTGACCTATTTGATTATAGTCACTGTCAAATGCTGCAAAGAAACTCATGGTCTCCTCTGCTTTTCACATAGGTTGGCATCAATTACCAGCCACCAACTGTTGTTCCTGGTGGTGACCTAGCCAAAGTCCAGCGGGCGGTGTGCATGCTGAGCAACACTACAGCCATTGCTGAGGCATGGGCTCGTCTAGACCACAAGTTTGATCTGATGTATGCCAAACGTGCCTTTGTTCACTGGTATGTTGGAGAAGGGATGGAGGAGGGGGAGTTCTTAGAGGCCCGGGAAGATTTAGCTGCACTTGAGAAAGATTATGAAGAAGTGGGTACAGACTCAGTCGATGGAGAAGATGAAGGTGAAGAATATTAAATACAACAAAAGTGAATTGCAACTCTTTGCGATTTTACTGCTTCTTCACTAGTGGTGTAAATCATGTCAAACAATTGGAATAAACTTCTTTAAGCAAGACATTTGGTAGTGTCCAGAACACTGTACATTAATTAACTACGTGAAAGTAGTCAGTCTAGGAGATATTCTGTCTTTGAGAAAGAGCTGGATAAATCAATCATGCTGAAGTTTGAGTTCTTAAGGCTATTCAAAGAGCTAACAGTGCACATTTTCCCTCCAAATACAAGATCAGAATGTGCTTGAGCTTTTCTGGAAGATTAGTTACCTGTACTTTTTCAAGGCTCTAAAGCTGGTGTCGCAAGAGGCAACAGGAACTAGTCTTGTATTACCCTTAAAATACACAACACCTTTGAAACCAAAGGCTATTTAAATTTTTCTCCTATACTTAGACTTAGCATGGGCCAGTAACTTAGAGATGCAGTAGCCTGGAAGGGGAAGATGTCCAGAAAGACTGTGCCCATAGAATGAGGAGCGTGCTGCTGCTCTGTCAGGACCTGTGTGGTGGTTGCCCTGGTGTTGCTTTGTCCCTGTCTGCCAGCATCTGTGGAGTCAGCCTTTTGCTGGAAGCTGTCTGGAGCAAGATCTCTGGGTTCACTGGCCAGAGCTAAACACCAGTTTTCCTGAAAACTAATTATTTTGCAGAAGTGGGTTCAGATATGTAAATTACATTCTCCTTCTGCCTTCCATGTAGGCTGATATAACAGGAGAGGATTTGGCTAATCAGGTTATCTTCTGATGTGGACAGCCTCTGTCTGAAACCTCCTTCTACGTGGTCTGGATTGGGGCTTGGGGACATGGGGCAGTAATCCACAAACTGCATAACCTGACTGTTCCTAGCTGCCTTGGAGCTGGGTGACTATGAGGAGTCTCTCCCACAGAAGCAGCAAAGGTGGAATAGGCAAATATGTTACGATGACTGAATCCTGAATGTGATTACAGGATACCGAGGTCTGACTCCAAGACTAGATTTGAGCTGCAGAATTTCTCCCTGTCCTATTTCAACCTTATTTACATTCCTTCTGATTTAATAACAGAGCCTGATTCAGGCTGTGCCTTGAAGCCTGTGTTAGCTGATCAAGATGCACATACCTGCTTAGCAGGAGTCTTAGCTGTGATATGAAAAATGCTGGAACTTCCTCCTGTATGGGAAACCTGCAGGACTCGGGTAGTGCTGCACTATGTGACAGCAACTCATAAAGTGGGAATCTTTCCCTAACCTCAGTTTTAACTGACTTGGGTGTACTTGTTCTACTAGATGGGGGTGTCACTTTTAATTTAGATGAACAGGCTGCTGCTGTTGATTGAAGGTCTGTCAACAGGCTGGTCTTTAAGGGCTGACCAGTAGTTTGTTTAGGCTGAAACCTATTGTCCCGAATTGCTGTTCTTGCTGCCATGGGCTTGAGTCAATCTGATTTAAAATTAATCTGATTTATTGGGGATGGAAGTTACTGATTTTGTATAGATGGGGAGGATAATCTTCAGGCTTCATAACCCCGATGAGCTCTTCAGACTGTTTTGTCACTCTGGTCTTGTGCAGAATATACAGATGCTGTGTGAATCGGAGCTCCTGCTGTTCAGCGCAGCTGAGCGTGTCTGAAGTTTCAGTGAGTTTCCCATTTGCTTTTGCTTGTGTTTATGTTCTAGGGTAGACGTAAGTGTAGAGCATTTCAAGTACTGTTGGCTAACTTATTTTCCTACTTACTGGATGATTAAGCAAATGTGTGAGGCATAACCAAGAGACAGTCACATACATTGCAGGTCAGATTGACTTCATTTTGGTGCGTGCATTCAGATTTTAATGTAATGGGAGTGCCCACAAGAGGAGTATGCAAAGGACTATTTCATGCCTTGCAGGTGTCTAGATCTTCAGTGTGAAATCTTGGACAACTAGCAGATCATGAGAAAGCTGTGTGACTGCAAGTGCTAGCACCAGAGTTTCCTTTAAGAGTTGAATGTAGCCGGGGGTTGTGTAGGAGTGGATTTCCAAACTGGCCTTTAGTGTGATCTTTCAGCAGTGATTTGGCTCTCCTATCTGGGATTCTTCATGTCATTATTTGGGGCTGGCATGCTGTTTCCTGCTGATACTGTACATCTGGATTCCCCCTATTTAGAACACTGCTGCTTATGTGATGGGAATGGGTTTGCAGTGTCCAGATGTGAGCATGCGCAATGATGAGTCTGTGCAGGACCCAGCAATCTGCAAAAGGCTTGTGCATATTGAATGCTGAGCTCTTTGAAAAACCTGGCCTGACTCGGGAATCACATTGAATGTAAGCATTTGATTTGAGATGCATTATGCTTTTAATTTTTAAAAATAACATGTAATGCCACTTTGAGAAGATGGTAAGCTGAAACATGACAAGTATCCCTGGTGGAGGGCTTCATGAGAGATGCTATGTCACCTGTTAGCCATTGGATTGATGCTGAAAATACATTACACATTCTCAGCCTATGTCACACTCAAATTTTCTTTATATTAGTATGAAGAAACACCATGGCATTAGCTAGTGGGCAGTTAACTCTTGGTGTAAGGCATCCACATACTGAGCTCAGATATGAAGCCAAGATAATTCCAGCAGGAAAATCCTGCTAAAACTGCTCTTGCTTCAGCTAGCTGCAGAAATCTGTAAACATGTTATAATTACTAGCTGTATGGTTTGAATTAACAAATGGGTGGCTCAGGTGTTTTCCTGAAATGTAGGGAAGATCCTCCACTGAATTAAAATTTGGGTGTAAGAGTGAATACCTGACACTTGCAGAGGATTAGCTGTCAGTTAAAAGGAAATGCATTCTTTGCATTTTGATGGAAGCCTTTCTTTAATTCTAAACTTCAAACGCCTGTTCCCTTTGGTAAGAAATCCCCATCCTTCTGCTTTGGAAAGTCATGTGCCTGTTTGCCCTGGCAGCAGTGCAGGCATTATCCAGTGGTAACTAAATATATCTTTACCTGTGTAGTGACACAGCTTTCTCTAGTATTGGGATTGGCAATAAATAGCGATCACCTGATGCAGAATAACTTCTGTGACTCATGAGGTGGAGGAGGAGGAAGTGAGCTGGAGCCCATGCTGGATTGCTATGAACTTTGTTGTAAATTACTGGTCTTATCTGGAAGGATCTGTTCTAAGATGGTTCTGATGCCATTCCAGGGGAAAGGAGTGCAGCAGAATCTGATTTCCACCCACTCTGCCCTCTGAATAAGCAATATGAATACATTTGATGTGTTAATGTCTATTATATATATAATTATGTACATTTCTAATTTATGTAGTAAGCATGCCACAAGGTAATTGTACAATAAAAATCTCTGGTGTAGCTGTGTGGACAGTGTAGGTAATGTAAGTGTACAACTGCACGTGCAGCCACCTTCCTACAGAGCAAACTTTCTCAAGTAAAATTCAGAAAGGGCTTTTGTGCCTCAGATACTTTGAACCCTGTCAGGTGAATAGCATTCACCCTAGCAGCCTGCTGCTGAAAAACATGAACTTGTTTGGGAGAGCATAGCTCTTTGGAGCTAGAACTGGTGAGATTTTAATTGCAAGTGAGTAAGTGAAGAAACAATAGTGTGAGTCCCTTATTCTGGGGGAAAAAGTAGAGGTAAGATTGCAAATCATAGTGCTTTTGGCAGTGCTTTTGGAAAAGACAAAGCTTTATCTGAAAAAAGGATACTATGACTTGGTGTTAAAGATTCTCTGGCTTTACCTTCTGCCTTTCTCGACAGTGTGATCATGAGGAGTCAGAACAATGTCTCATGGTCAGTTCAGACTGATTTCTTGTGAAAATTGAGGAACTAGAAAAGAAGCTAAGGGAGTAGCAGTGTCAATTCATTAATGCTGCTGTAAATGTGCACATAGCTTTGGATTGCTTTGTCCCCAGCCTTCAGTCTCAAACCTTCTGTTGACATACTGCTTCCACTCTGTCTTCCTTGTCTCAAACTCTGCCATTTCTGTGCTTGTCTCTGCTTTCCAGTCACATCTGCATGAACATTGCAACAGTGGAGATCTTGACATCTGAAATACGATGCTGCTGATGTGCTTCCCCATGCCTTTCTCTTCCCATGTGTTCAAGTGCCCGTGTTTCTGCCAAATACAACTGTTTGCCTTTGCACAAGGTCATGTTTTCCTTTATGTAGGAGCTGCTTCACAGAAGCAAATCTGAAGTTGTCATTATTTATAATGCAGAGCTATTTTAGTGGGATGGCTTTTTCATTCTGCTTGCTGAACTATTGCAACAACCGAAGATTTATATTACTTTTGTGGATGTTTTCAGTCAATGCATTTGTATCTTTGAATTTGTTCCTTTTACATGTCTTAAAAGTTTGGGAGGAAAAAATCAGCCAGGATACTAAATGCAGAGATACTGTATCTGTATAAGAACTGCTTCCCAGAGGTTGGGGAAGTACAGAGAAGTGTAACTGAGGCTCCTGCTGGGAATAAGATACTGGGTTAAGTGACTCCTGATCTCACCAGTTCTTACATCATGTTTATAAGGAATTATTTCAAAAGAAAATGTTTTTTATTTGAACTCTGAGAACAGGGACTGGGCTTATAAACAAATTTGGCAATAAAGAGCTGAAGAACAAACTTCCATCATGTTGCAGAACTCCTTAGAAGTGCTGTAGGGATTTGTGTGTGTATTGGCAAGGTGATCGTGATTAATCCTGTCCTGTTGTGCTCTGAACTAGAGGGAGGACTAACTATGTAACTTCCAGACTGTGCAAAGGCTTTGATCTACAGATTTCTTCAAAAAGTTGGGCAAGAGGATTAAAGGTTTGTAGTTTCAACTGGCTATTAATGGAGAGAAGGAATGAGAGTGTGACGAAGGGGGAGCAGTTGCATTGCTCTGAAGGTGGTGTAGGTGCTGGCTGACAGGAGGCTGAGAAGTACCAGGAGACTAAATAAAAAATAAAAAAAGGGTAGGAGTCACATGAGGAGTGGTGCCTTCTGTGGAGGTTTTTGGTGAACTGAGTCAGGGCACAGTCTCTTCATCCTCCTGATGCCATGTGCCTGTCCGTTGGCTTTCTGAGGACCCTACTTTCCATGGCCAACTTCATGTGATGTAAAACATGTTAATGTGTTTAAAGAGATTCTTAGTTCTTGTGATACTGTCCTGTTTTCTCCATGATTTTTAAACCTTCCAGTTGTTCTTCAGGAGCACGTTTCACGGTTTCTCTGCAGCATTGTTTTGGGTTCCCTGGTCTTTGTCAAGTGCTTGAAGTACTTGGGCACAAAAAGTTAAATTCTTCTTTTCAAATGAAAACAATAGCTGTAAATACAAAGTGTGAGGGTCTAAAAAACATTCCAGAAACACGTAGGAAATACTTCTTTCTAATATTTGACATAGATGATTAGAAATGCAGGGAGACTTAGGAAGTCTTAAGTGAATTAGTCTTGAGGAGAAAGAAAGTGCATCTTACTCTCTTTCAAATGAAGTATCCCAGCCTGCCAGGTGAGCTCTGCTCTGCTTTAAGGTCTGCTCCAGGCTTCCCAGGTGATACCAGTGTTTGTGAGTGGTCCCTCAATTTTGGCCACAGTAATTGTCATGTCAGCTGCAAAATTGAGTGGTTTTTGAAGCTGAAGGAAAAACAGGAGTTTAAGCCTTTCTTTGTGGGCTTCAGAAAGTGGGAAGGGAGTCCTGATTGTAGGCAGGAATGTTTGTTTTGTAAGATCAGGACTGGAGATCAGATGGTCATGGAAAAGTTGGAAAAGAAAAAAAACAACCAAAGCAAACTTTCAAAACAACTTTACAGGCTTGAGTTTCTGTCCATATGGATACAATCAGGACTCCAGGAAAGCTCTCCCAAATGTGTTGCATTAATACTGGGCAGGCATTTCTCCCACTTCAGCTTTGTTACCTTTTGGAGGTGATGGGAGATAAGTTTAACTGCTGTTCCAGGGTGGTGAGGGCCTGTTTACAACCCTTCCTAAAGAGCTGCGGTTCTTTTCTCTCTAAATATTTGAGGATTGAAATGGTGAGATGCTGTTGCTGATCTCTGTCTGCATGCTGCCACTTCAGCATCCGTAGCTTTCAGATACCCGGGCAGTTCATAACTCTCCCAAACTCTGTGCCTTGTGTTTGCTGGGTAAGATTAATTTTTCCAGACACACCTGAAAGTGAGTTACCTATATTCTGAGCTAGGTGTACTTGTTATTCTTTTTCCCCTAATCCCCTTGCTATTGCAAAAGAATCCTAGAACAGGAGCTTTTTTCTGTCCATTCTAGACAGTGGAGTCCAAATTGTTTTTACCCTGCACTTGTAATCTCTTTTCTGTGAATTTTTCTAAGATGATAACCTTTGAGGTTACTGTTGGTGCTGAAGCTTTTTTCAGAGGCATTGCTTGTTGCAATGCTTCCAATTAAGGATGAATTCCAAGCAGTGTTCTGCAAGAAGACTGCAAAGACCTCAAGTATCTTCTTGTTGCTTTTTCTTTTGTTAAAGCTCTACGGCCACAACTGTCAAATGCATTTCTTACATCATTACTACTTGCAAAAGCTACTTTTCAGTTGGTTATACTGAGAGTTCAGATATTTGTGGCTTTTTGGTTATTTAAAGATTCAGTTTGTAGAACCTACCTTGGGTGAACACTGATACGCATTGCTTTGAAGAGATGCTAATGCACCATTTTGAGCCTGGCATTGTTTTCCAGCAGTTCTGGAGCTGATCTTGTGCAATTCTGCACAAGTTGTCAAAGCTGTGTCGCTTGCAGACTTACTTTCAGGTTTATGCCTGTGTTTGTAGCTGCTGTTAAACCAGTTTAACTGCTGGCTATCGCTATCCCAGTCCTCCCTCTTTTCTCACATGTGCAATCATGTGCATGCTCTCGCCCTGCCTCTGGCACTGAGTTTTGTGTTAAATTGGTGAGAAAACTGTGCCTTTCTCCCCCCAGCAAGTTCAGCTGTCATGAACTAAGATGGCTTGGTGTAGGATCAGCTGGGTGCTGGAACGGGGATCAGGGAAGTGTGGGGAACTGTGGGGCAGCTCCAGCCGTTCTCTGACTGGGACAAAATGCTTTCTGCCTTTGTTCCTCACAGCTTACACGGAGTGTTTATGTGGAAGGCAAAAGCATGTGCATGTATGTATGGAAGTGTCCCGGTCACGTCTCAAAGTACATTAAAGAACAGTTTCTGCAGTTGTCCACAAATGCTTTTGAAAATGGTATTAACGTCTTGCAGTGAGCACATGTGGCACCCAGAAATGGAGGGTTTCCTTTTCTGTAGCTTCCCTCGTAATTCAGGCAGTGGTTACAGGCAGCTCTATGTGAAATACTCTTCTGTTTCTTGTTTTACTTTTTGCTGTGTGTTTAGTGTTTATCTTCCTTTCTCTGTTTTCAAATTCTGTGTCTGTTTCTTTACTTGTTCACTGCTGTTGCAGATACCAACAGCGTGTGTGAGTTCCAGCTTTGTCTATTCCAGCATATGTGCACTGGCTTCATTCTCTTGCCTACAAGTATTTAATGACTAGTAAGTGTGTCTGTCTGTTAGATTTGCCTCATGAGGCTGAGTGGGGCAGGGTGACTTCATGTTGATTTAGACCATGTTTATTTTTGATTAGATGTATGAAATACTGATGTGTTTACTGCAGACACTTCTGCAAAGTGCCTGTATGCTGATACACCCAGTTTTTGCTCATTGCAGGTGCTGGCAGATTAAGAGTAATCCTTACTGTTGTACTTGTGGTCACTAGAAAGCTTTTCTTGTTCAGTCTTGTACTTCCTTGCGAAAGATGCTCTAAATCCTGTTGGAGATCTTGAAATTTTTGCATTGTCTTCATCAGCTGTATGGTTCCAGATATGAACACAGTGAGCCAGGTTTCCTTTGCACAAATACCTCAGAGCATTTTGAGGGCCTCATTTCTGTTTCCTTTGGTAGTTTATTGACTGTAGAGCTCCTAAATTATTTCCATTGCCAGGTTTTTTAATCAGATCCTTTCCCCTTTAAATGCCTTCTGGCTCCCCAGCTGGTTTTAAACCTACGTGCCATCTACCAGATTCTGTGTCGGTCTGCCTTGTATGATTCATGTGGTTTGTTACCACTTTTCCTTTGCTAACAGTCACCTTTGTCATCGGTATTGTCTGAAATATTTTCTCTGCCTTAATTCATGTAGCTCGTACACATTCTCCAATGTACCTGAGCAATCTGCAACTGTTTCTGCATGTTTAAATCCCTTCTAGGAGCAGTTTTTCCATGGCTCTTCCTCAGTCGATGGTAGTGGTTTAAAACCAAACCTTTCCTTACACTGACTCCTTGTCTATTCAGCCATGGACTGTACGTTTTTTGTGTGTTTTAAGTGACCCACAAAGGCTTAGATGTCTTTGTACATACTTGCCGTTTGAAACCTGGATAGTAGCTTGTTGAGGGTTTAGGTGGTATCTGCATGTTTGAAGTAGGTGTGTAAATCCATCCCGAGTGAGGCAGCAGGTTACCCAAGCTCAAGGATCCCCTGAAACCTGTGCTGTTGCACAAGCAAATAGTCTCCTCATTGCCTCTTTCATGTTAGCCTTTATGTCTAAAAGCAAGTGAATCCTGGAGCATCTGTCAGGGTAATCGTGGGGGATTGCAGCTGTTGCAGGCAGGAAGCTTGACTAGGAACAACATTTGTTAATTAAACACTTTCTGCAAAACCAGCTTTGCTCCTTGCCTGGGTCTGTGTAGCGTCACCAAGTGGTGGAGAGGAGGGCAGTGGGTTTATCTGTGGCTGTGCAATGCATCAGCGCTTTGTGATAGTGAGTTTTGCAGGATAGGCAGAAGGTACAGTCTTCTCTGAGGGTTTTTTTAGTGCTGCTTCCACTCACCCTGTGCAGAAACCACAGCTGAGCTCAGATGCTTTTGGGTGAACAGTTGTGATGGTACTCTGTTTCACTGCAGTCAAGAGGTTAGGGGTGGAGAAGCTGCGTCTTCATTTCTGAGAGAGTTTTATCTAAGGAAAAAAGATGCGTTTGTGGTCTTGTGCACCATGGCAAGTTGTGTTTCCCAAGTTGCTCTGTCTTGCCAGAGCTTCCCAGTGGGGTTTACTTTCCTCAGCATCGGTGCCTGGAGCTGAATGAGTCACTCGAGGCTCCCTGTGCAGTCAGTGTGGAGAAGTAAGGTGATTTTACACTGAGGTCACTCTGACCTGTTTTAGACACGGGCTTTAAGATAATGAACCTCACAGCCTCGCCCTCCCTGGCTGTCGGTGCTCCACTGGTGACTGGTCCCTTGTCAACCTCGACGCGTAACCGGAAGAATCCCACCCTCTGCGTGTCCTGCCTGCAAGCAGATTCTGTCCCACGCTGCTGCCACTTGCCATTAGCATGCCGGAGAGCGAGAAGGTACAAACCTCATTTGTTGAGCGTGAGTCAGCAGCTGCCTGAGAGCAAAGTGAGGAGTGTGAAACAGCACCTCAGCTCTGCCTCTCCTGTTGCTGCTCACAGCTGTGGTTTGCTTATCCTTGTGCTTATGGCAGTCTGGCCAAGGGTTTGGAGTGAGGCTTTAATAGGAGCTAATGATAGGGTATGGGACTCTAATTTTATATTAAAAAAAGTAATGGCGAAGGCAGTTAGTTGCACAACTGTGGAAGACTTGCCATACTTGAGCAGAAGTATTTTAGTCCTCCACATGCTCACCAGCTGTTTGTACCTGTCTATTGACATGGTCCCCACTAGGAGCTGTGTGCAGCTGTGGGACTTCCGTCCTCGGCCAGCTCAGTTCTAGCCCACAAACAAGGCTCAGGTTTCCTGCCTACCCCTTCAGCGTGGCCCCTCTGCATGGTTTCCTGTAGCTGACATCTTCAGCCTGCAGTCTGAAGAGTTAAGAGCTGGTGGGACTTGTTCGGCTTCCCCAGAATGAGGCATCGCAGAGCCATGGAGCAGGGTGGTGGCATGGAGCGCAGCTTCTGGAAGAAAGGCTGAAAAGTACCAGGCATCTCTGCGTTGAGAAGAATGTTTCTCTTAAAGCAAAAGTTGCCAGCAAAGTACCTAATTCTCCATCTAAGAATGCTTCTGCTGAGACTTGATTAGCCAGGACAGAAAGTGAGACAAACAGCGTGGGTACCTAGTGTCAGAACAAGTGTCTGTGTGATGTCGATGAGCTGGAAGCTCTGCTTATAAAATGCCCGTAGCCTGGTGTTTCCAGAACATCCGTACTTCTAACCAGGGTCCTGAGATTGCAGCAGCTCTACACTGAGTCTTTTTTTCTCAAAGACTGACATGCATCAGCATCCCTGGGAGCAGCTGGATTCTGGATGATGTAAAACTCTTTTCTAGCCTTTATGATGAAACTTAGGCTGCTTTGCAGGTTTGTACAGGCTGCTGGTTTGCCCAGGAAAACTGGTTTGGTTTGATCTGACATAGATTCTGCTTACTAAATCTGTTTGTTCCCAGGAACCTATTTTCTTAAAGAGCTGAGAGGCTCAGCATATTTCCCTTCCTACCCTGTATTGTGATCATCTAAACACTGTACTTTAATTAGGCCAGACTCTGCTGATTAAATGAGTGCTTTGACTTCAGTGGAGTTTCACTTACCTGTGACTTTATGGAGTTTACAGGCAGGTTTTTGTGTGGTGCTGATCATTTCTGGACATCGTTCTCTAAAATTTGGACTCTCATGGGCAGGATCACTTGTAGGTGATTCTGGAGAGAAGCTTCTGTAATATTAGCATCTTTTGTAAGTAGTGCTAATTGCAGAGCCTCTGGAAGCAGTTTGGTTAGCTTTTTCAGTGTCCAGAGTGCAGACACCTTCTGTCTGCGTGGAGGTGCAGGGTACAGTCTTTCCTACAGCTCTTCTCGGTGTTCTGATGTCCCAGGCCAACGGAGCCAGCCCTTAGTGGGTGCCAGAGGATCTGGCTGCGGTTAAAGCTCCTGTGGTGTTACGGGATTAATCTGAACAGGCTCCAGGCTGCTGGGTGAGAGGTGCCCTGTCCTGATGCCCAGCTTCTTGCTAGCTGCTCCCCTTTGCGACTGTCTGCTCTTAGCACTGGAATTGGCAGCTCTGTAGCGTGAGCCTGGAAACAGGTGATACCTGAATGAATGCTGACTTACCTGGGATTACTCTGTCTGAACTGGTACCCAGCCCTTTTCTGAAAAGGAAAGCTGGTCTAGGATAGCGTGGGCGTGTACATAAAACAGGAAGAGAGTCATCTTTTTTTGCAGTGTCTGAGACTTGATGGCTAAACCCAAGCAAGTCAATACAGGCTTTGAGCAAGGTGCTCCTGGCAGATGGTGGCTGGTGTGGAAGAGTGAAGGGGCTGCCTGCACTGGTAGGAAGGTTTCCAGTATGGTTCCCATCCAACAAAACACAAAATAGGATTAGCTAAATATCCCTAAAGGTTGATGGGACTTCCTGCGAACAAATGGTACGTGAAAAAGCTGTGCTGCAGGAGTACATGAAGGGACACAGGGATGGGGAGGATTCTGGATGGATGCTCTATATAGAGCTCACGACCAGGCACAGCTGATTGAGGATGGAGGAATTGCCAAGGAAAAAATCTGACCCGATGACAATACTTGGCTTCCCTCCAGTCAAACTTTGGTACTCCTCACCTTGGGCCAACCTGGTCCCTTATTTCCTCATGTCCCTGCTGGGTCACTGCCAGGACACCAGCTGCTGTTCCTTGGGTATAAGAATGAACTGCAGCAAATGGGGAAATCCTGCTCACTGGGAACAAATATAACAGGCTTGAAGAAAGCCCATCTAATAAAAGGTTTTAATTAATGACAATCAACTGAACCCTGAAGAAGGAATGTCTGCATTCTCATTCCAGCTGAGTGAAATCTGCTTTCCTTTCTGCAGTCTGTGCAGAATTCATCACAGAATCCAGAGCCATTGATTTCTAAGGCAGACAGCACTGTGCCACGTTAATCCTCTGAATGCAACAAACCCTCCGCAGATGTCACAACAGAAGTAGGATACAGAGAAGGCAGCGTGCAAAAGTACCTGCTTGTGTTGGTGAAGTGTTCACATTAGCAGGTAGCAATGTGGACAGACAAGTAAGATGCCTGAGGGGGTAGGCAGACCCTCCAGGGTTTACTGCTTACCTTAAATCTCCATCTTACCCAGACATGAGCCACCTCACCCTCCCTTCAAGGCACCTACTTTTTATCCTTGGGTGATCTCTTGATCTCTGTGCTCTGCTCACCTCTGGTTCTTTGGAGCAAGTGCTTTTTCTCTTCCATCATAACTTCCCCAATAAAGCATCTGTGTCTTGAGTGTTTTTCCATCAAGAGTCCCCCAGGAGGCTTCTGCAGGTGCCTGTATTGGCAGAAAGGGTTCTGCTGAACATGGTTGTTCCAGCTCTGGAACACATCCTCCGGGAGTCATTACCAAAAAGACTTCATTTGCTATAAACCAGAAACCACGGCTGTTTAAGCATCCTTGAAACTCTTGGACCCAAAATCACCAAGGTAGCGTTGGTTGAAGTGTTCCCCTGTGCCTGAGACCCTTGAGTTGTGGACGGGGTGCGGAGTGGCTGTTCCAGGCAGCTCAGTTTTCTCTCCAGGTTGTGGTATGAGACAGGTGATTTATACTGGAGGTTCCCTTGGTGTAAAAGGAAAGTGTAGAACAGATACGGTGTATTTTATGTACATGATTTACGATTTCTGTCTGAACTTCCTCCTGCTTTTGTATAAGGAAAGGGTTCATTGATATCTGCCAGCTGCAGATAAAATTCAGCAAAGGAAATGGCAGGAGCCTCTTCCCAGAGCTCAGGGAAAGCCGAGATGCTCGCGAGGACTCTCCAGGACTGAACCTGTCACCCTGAGGTCTGATGGAGGTGTGGCTGTCCCTGCAAGGGTGAGACTTCCAGCAGAGCTCAGCTCTTAGTGCCCAGCGCTGTGCCTTCCTGAGCCGGGTGCGGATCCAGCGCAGACCCAGCACCGTCCTGTGCTGAGCACTGGTGTCAGAGGGGCTGTGCTGCTGGGCTCGGCAGCAGGATGGGGCTTTGCCCAGGCTGGCAGGGGGCTGACACTCCTGGATGCTCCAGCTCTGCACCGCCCGGGGTGTGCAGCCAGGGGAGCTCCGGGATGGGAGCTGGCAGGGGAGGAGCTCTGCCTCTGTACAAACGCGCTTTATAAAATCTGTTCCCTTTTTTCCCCCGCCTCCATTTTTAAGTGAGGGGAAGAATAAAGTTCATCTCCAAGGGGCTGTGCGTGCTTTGTAATTTTTTATTTATTCTCAGGGCGGGCAGGAGTTCAGAGCTCCTTCCCCCTCCCCTGGGCCGGGGCAGAGCCGGGTGCGCACAGGGACCGGGAGAGGTCGGTGATGTCGCAGCGGTTCCCGCTCGCCGTGGGTGCCGGTAGCTGCTCCGGGCTGCAGCTGACATTTCCGGCCCCTTATCAATGCGAGCCGTTAACAGCTCTCCAAGTTTGATTTGAAATTTTAGGTTGGTTAGTGAAGTTTTACTAAAAACGGCACCATGAGCACCGTGCTCATTTCCCAAGCTGTCCTTTCTTACATTTTTCTAACACCGCTGCGCTTTACTCTCCTCCAGCCCCGGCACTAAACCCGGCAGCGCAGCTCCGGGCGCTGGGGGAGCCGCTGTCCCCGCCGGCCCCCCCTGTCCGTCCCCGGCCCCCCCCCGGTAAATGGCGGCGGGGGGCGGGGCCCGGGGGAGGGGCTGCCCGGCCCCGCACGTGCGCTACGTGCGGCTCCTGCTGCTGCGGCGGGGCCGCCCCCCCCCTCCCCCGGCGCGGCGCTGGATGCGGCACCGTCCCGGTTAACGGGGATGGAACCGCCCCCGGGAGCCCCGCGGGGGGGCAGCGCCGCTCACTGTGCTCCCTCGGGGCGGGGCGGGCCCCCTTATCCCCGTTAACGGCGGGAGAGGGGCTCCCGGGGCTCCTCCACGGCCGCGGGGGGGTCCCCGATGTCCCCGGCCGGCGGCAGGACAATGGGCTCGGTCCCCCGGCGGGACAAAGGGGCCGGGCCGGGGCTGGCGGCGGCCGGGCCGAGACAATGCGTCCGCGCGGAGCCGCTCGTGCCCCGCCCCTTTGTGACGGGCCCGCGGCGCAGCCAATGGCGGCGAGCGGAGAGGCTCTTTAAAAAAAGAAGCGCCGGTCGGCGGCGGCTGTCAGCTGTGGCGGATCCCTCCGCGCATGTAAACAGAGCTGTGGTGGGGCCGCCGGCCCATGTGCCGCTCACACACGGGCCCGCGGCTCCGTGGCGGCCGCTCCGGACCTCCCGCGGCAGAGGGAGCGGCCCCCGGAGCGGGAGGAGCGGTGCTGCCCGCCGGGTCGGGCACGGAGCCCGAGGGCGCGGGGCTGAGGGGCCTCCCAGAACCAGCGGTGCTGGGGGAGCGGCCGCCAGAGGGGCCGGGCGGGCCTGAGGCCTGGGCCGAGGGGCTGCGCACAAAGGCGGCCGGGAGCGGGGCCCGGAGCGGGGCCGAGGCCTGCTGGGGCGGTGGTGTGTCGGGAAGGCTCCTGGGGCCGCAGTAAGAGGCGCTGTCGAGGTCTTGCTCCTCGCCGGCCCCTCAGCGCCGTGTCCGGCCGACGGCCCTAGGGCGCCGCGGGACTCCGCGCTGAGCGGGCCGGGCTCCGGCCTTCGGCGGGGGAACCACCAGCGGGCCGAGGAACGAGCACTGCCCCCGGCCCGCCCCGAGGGCACCGGCCACTCCTCGGGGTCCGGCCCCGACGCCCCCGCACAAAGGCGCGTGACGCGGCGGGGCGGCCCCCGCCCCCTCCCCCCGCCCAGGCCGGGGCGGACTCTTTTTCTCTCGCGCTCCGGCCGTTGGAGGATTGTTCGGAGCGGCGGCGAGCGGCCCCCGGCCCAGGCCATGGCCGAGTTCCTGCCGCCGCCCGAATGCCCCGTCTTCGAGCCCAGCTGGGAGGAGTTCGCCGACCCCTTCGCCTTCATCCACAAGATCCGGCCCATCGCCGAGCAGACCGGCATCTGTAAGGTGCGGCCGCCGCCGGTGAGTGCCCGCATGGCGCCGCCGGGGAACGGCCTTTGTGTGGCGGCCCGGCCCGGGCCGCACCGGCACCCCGCCGCCTCCCGTCCCGCCGCCTCTTCCTTCCCCCTCCTCTCCCCCAGGCCGCCGGCCGCTCCGCTGGCCCCGGGCGCGCAGGTGACCCCCGGGCAGGCGGGGCCGCCCCCTCCGACGCTGGGAAGTTTCACCTCCCCCGGGCCAGGGGCTGGGGGGCGATCGGCCGCCTCCCCCCCCGCCCCGTTTCCCCCAAAGTCGCTCCCAAGTGCCGGAGTTGCCCGGGCGGAGGAAAGTCGCCGGAGCGGGCGACGGTTGGAGCGGTTACCGGCCGCGCTGGGCTCCCTCCCCGGCCCCGAAAGTTGGGAGTTGGCCGGGCCCCGGGGCTGGAGCGGTGCCGGGGGGAGCCCCGGAGGAGGCGGTTGCCGGGTGCTGGCTGCCCTCCATGTTGCCGTTGTGGCGGGGGGCTGGGGAGGGCTCCCCGCGGCGCCTGCCCCCGGCCCCGGCACGGTTTGAGCCCGGTCACCGCTCCCTCGAGTTGCCCGACGCCAAACTCCGCAGCTGGGAGTTGTGGCTGGTGGCTTTGCGAGCTGGATCACGGGCAGACATGGCCACCATTTTAGAATGCAACACACAGTGGGAAGGGTGATAAGCCTTCGTCTTCATCATCATCACCATCATCCCCCCAGCCCGTGGCGCGGGGAGCTCCAGATTGGGGTGTGGATCCCAATTCCCTCGTGTTGGTCGAGTCGGTTTATTGAGAAATGCTGTGAAGCCCTTGGAACCACACTTTGTGTAGTCATAGTTGTTGGTTCGTTGAAAGGGGTAAACAACCCCAGTGGGGAGGAGAGGGGCTGCTTAGGGTAAAAAGCCTCATTAACCAGTGGACGTGAATCATCTTGATGTTGAGTGGATTGCTCTTTCTCGAAGTGGAGGGTGGTGCAAGGCTGGGATGGTGCAGCTGGCTGATGGTTAACGTGGTGGCAACAACTAGAATGCCAAAAGGCAACGGGGAGCCTTAAATCTCCTCCTGCAAGAGGTGAAGCTGACAAAATGTTTCTGCAGGCTCAAGTTTTGTGAGTGAGACTTGGAGTTCAAAGAAATAATGTTCAGAAACACATGCTCCTCAGTTTCATGTTTTGATCATCGCCGGGGCTCCTGTTGGTAGCCATCCTTTTCCTTCTGAATTAAAATAGAACTTGCTGCGTTACTGAGACGATAGACGTGTTTGTAGCAGATTGAATAAAGTGAATCTCATCAGAGAGGAAGATGTTTCTGTCCTCTGGAGGAGGAGTCCCTCTTTGCAGTGGTATGAACGCACACAAGAACGCTCCTGGATGTCTAGGGATGTGCCAGTGCCCCTTTTCGTGCGGTGTAGACAAATGCTGGCGTAGTTAAGGGACTAAGATGGTTTTCATTGTACAGTCAACAGTGAACTTGTGTAATGTGTTTGTGTAGAATAGTCTTCTTGTGTTGTGTATTATCAACAATATTTCAGCATCTGTGAGCAGAACAGAATTTTTCTGAAGTTTTTTTTTCTTTCGTGATTTGTTTTAAAAAAACCTCATCTGTGTTTCTTGGCTGCTCGTACACAGAGCCAAAACCTTATAATAAAGGCTTTTTATAATCTGTATTATCTGTTAGAGACAAATTAATAGCTCTCCTAAGGAATTAATTACTTATTACAACTACATTTTTGGCATACTTTCCTCCTCACTTACTGAAGGGCTAGTATCTGTCTGTATTTATGTTTCACCGAACGTATTTAGAAGTAGGATGAAAATAGTTGGAGCTGCTGAGGGCTGAACGCCTTGTAGTTGCGTGAGGCCTGGCTTTTGTGAGAGCTCAGCTACCCTGGCTCTTATCTGCCCGGGATAATTACTTGGATGACTTGTGCAAGTGCAGTTGTTCATTCACTGGCCTAGAGCAGAGAGGGAGCCCTTCCAAATCGACCAGGGGAAGCCTTGAAGTTGGCGTAGTTGCTGGCCTTCCTCCTGAAAATGGGAGACGCGGTGAATGTTCAGCTGCTGTTCTTTCTGTGTCGTGTAGTGTGTACTGTGAGCTACAAAGCGTACCGACCTTTCCACAACGTTATATACGATCCAGCTGAGCGCGTTGTTTAGCGATGGCTGAGGTTTGAAATCTCCGTGCGTCCGAGAGAAGCTTTTGCCAGTGTTCTTGGTCCGGTTACGTGCCGGTGAGCAGGTAGGCCGCACCGCGAACTGCCAGGATCCGTGCTGAAAGAGGAATTACAAATTTGATTGCTGGGCTTCGGCTATTTTAGCCTAAACTCTGCTGGATAATTACCAGCAAAGGAATTTGTGCTTTTGTGTCTGAACTGCAGTAGGGAACAATGTTGTGCGAGACTGGTGGTTGCCAACTGCAGCTTCATGATACGATTCGTAACCAAGTCCTTTCCCCCGGCTGGTTTTGGTGTTTCAGCACCAGACCACGAAGAGGAGAGCTCTCTGTTCTCTGAAGGACCAGAGTCATCTTTTCGTCTGGTACCTTTCTGCTGGCGTTAGCTGGGCACCCGGTGAGCTTGGAGGAAACCACATCTGTGGTGACTTCTCTTGTGGGGCAGCTTTGGAGGACACTGAGCTGTTTTGTGAGGGGGTATCAAAGCATCTGGGTGGAAGATAGCGGATTCTGGGTGATGGTTACGTGTCCACAGGATGAAAGTATTTCCAGGAATATAACAGGAGGTATAATTTCTGCATAGCAGTTTCCAGTTGAGTTGCTTAAAGGAAGCTTTCTTTTCGTTCCGGTTCGATTTGTTTCAGTCCTCACTGATGACTTAGTTTTCCTCTTTTTTGGGTGATTCTGAGATAGTGCAATGACCGTCTTGTCGAGGGTGCAACAATAACCATGTTCCCTGGTGCTGGTTTGTATGACATGGGAAAGCAAAGTGAAGGCTTTTGTCAGCAGTCTGGAGCATCAGTAGGCAGCAAAGTGTTCGGATGGGATATGGGGTCGCTTCAGGTAGTTACCGTGCTACGTGAATTAGAGACGTTTTGACTTTCTGGTGGTGAACTGAAGGTGGGGAGCTAGATGCAGAAGGGTGGATGGTGTCCAGCTTGCTTGCAGTCCATCACGTGCTTTGTTGTGCTTAGAATTTCTTCAGTGAATGGAAAATATCCTTTATACGGATTTTGTTATTTAAACGGTTATCTGGGACAGTGGTGTATTCCCAAACTTGGTGTGTCAAGTGGTGGCCTGACATTCTGGAAGATTTTATGAGAGCTCTGCAAATTGCTGGGGGCATTTGGAGGAATGAAATGAAGTATTGCTTGAGAATCGTACCATTGTTATTAGAAATAGGTAGTTAATAGTAATTAATGAAAGGAAACAGTCTAACACATCCGAAGTCAAGCTTCAAGAATAAAAGGTAGAATGTGGAGCGTATGATACAGCTCCTGCTCCAGGATTTTCTTGGGAATGGACTCTTGCTCTTCGTTGCGTAGTTGCTTTGCTGCCATGAAGAAATAGCTAATAACAATTAGTTAAAAACCATACTTGCCGTGTTAATCCATTTCAAAATGTACAATATTGTACAATATACTAGAAATACTGTAATTTTCTCATGGCCAAACATGAAAATTGAGAAAATTCAGGCTAAATTTCATTGCTTTAACTAATGTGACTATCTAGGAGTACAGTTAAGGTTTCCAGGTAACCTTACGTCTGCCCGGATAAAACAAAGCATTTTAGGGTTAGAAAGTCTGTATTAATGTCGCTGAACTCTTGAAGGAATTGACACCGGAGTTTTCTAAGTTGTTAACTCACATTCTTGGTAAATCCTGCAATAATGGGAAACTTTCAAAAGGCTGAGAGAAATTAACTTCCTTGTGGGTTTAAATTCTTGATGGATCCAAGAGTTGTTGACCACATCTCACTCCAGGGTAGAAGAATGACTGATACAGTCCTGAATAGGAACTTGAAAGGTAGTAGTATGAAATACAATTTTATGGAAACTGGCATCAAATTAGTTTTCTTGTTTTTTATGAGACAATGTATTTGTTAAGTCAGTTGTGTTGTCGTGATCTGAGATCTGTAAATTAACTGAATGTGTTTCAGAATTCTAATAATTGTTATTGTGCAAAATTGATATCGTACCGAAGGAATCATAGATTATTTCAACTATTAATGAGAAATTGTAATGCAGGATACGTTTCTAATGGTCTTTCAGAACCTCAAGCCAGCAGTATCCAGTTTTCATTAAAAGTCTAGAAGAACAAAAGAAATCATTCCATGTAGATCACAGGTTTACGGTGGGTAGCTCGTTGTCACAGAGGGATCCCGATCACCTGATGAACAGTGGATGTTAGGAAACAGTGATCACGTAAGTAGGACTCCATGTGAGGTTTTACATTTAGGAACAAAGGAGCGTAGACTGGTCTTAGAGGAGGGGGTTTACAGAAAAATAACTGTGGGTCATTGTGGAAACTGGTGGAATGGGTGCTTTGGTTGAATCAGTGAATACAGCTCTTGAGATTCGTGGTAAAAAATAGGAGGCAGCAGGAGAGTATTAAATACTGCGTTCAGAATACTGCCCTCATTTGAGAATTTTAAAAAGATTGGACAACTAGAGAGGGTGCAGCAACGTGTCAAGAAATTTCTGCACATGAAAGAAGGAATTTTGAAAAATTTTACCTAAAGGTCCAGAGCCTCTGAGAAATGGAGCCACTGCTCCAGGGACGTGGTTTTCAGGAGCAGTGTTGATTTAAACTGTCTGTTCAGGCTGCTCCTTCAGCTGCTTGCTTGATTCATTTTCAGTTTTATGGAGGAAAAAGAAAACACAAAGGAAACTGAAAACCCTTAATTAAACTATGGACTGAACCCGGTTCACTTTTGGAACAGCTTTGTTGAGGGTTGTG
Source organism: Pterocles orientalis (assembly GCA_011057875.1). Classification (NCBI taxonomy): domain Eukaryota; kingdom Metazoa; phylum Chordata; class Aves; order Pterocliformes; family Pteroclidae; genus Pterocles; species Pterocles orientalis. The sequence continues at coordinate 838,402 of WKFP01014739.1, forward strand.
GCGATGTCCCGTCCTGAAGTTGCAAACCACACCACTGCCGAGAGGAGAATTATCGCAGAGGGTTGTTGTACTCTGTCCTAAACAGGAAGCTGGTGGTGACGATCCCTCTGGTTTGTAATGCACAGGGTCAGTTGATTTTATCAAAAAGAAACCTGAGAGATAACTCAGTTACAATATGTGAGTGAGCCTCATGGGAGAAGACCCCAGGTCCTGTGCCGTTTGTCTGTTGTGATGAGAAGCGCTTGAGCCGCTGGTTCCTGTTCGGCGTGAGCCAGCTTCACTTGAATTAGGTAACTGGGCATGTGTTTTTAACCGTGAAAGTGATCGGCTGTTAGGGAAGAAAGAAAGATGGTGATGGATTTGCTCCTTTCTGGCACTTTGGAATCAAGATCGGGCGTTTTTTGGGGGAAGAGATGTTGTAGCGCTGAAGTTCCTGTTCACTGCTGTCCAAATCTTGTGCAGGAAGACAAATGGGTCACTGAAGCTCATTAGGATGTTTCCTGCAGGTGAAGAATCTGCTGTGCTCAGTACAGGGGTCATACTGTGAAATGAGTACATTCAGTGTAGATTATTTACTGGTCTCCTCTGACCTTTAATTATCAGGAAAATATGAAAAAGGAGTGTTGCTCGACTAAGGGCAGCTGTCGTGCTGCGGTCACCAGCGTCTGCGCTTCAGAAGCACTGAAACGTTGGCGTGTGCTTGGAGGGTGATGGTGGTGTCCTTTCCTTCACTTGGTCTCTTCCAGTGCGGTGTTTGAAATGCTCTGCTTAGCTCATTGAGAATTTGAGATGAAACAATTTAGTCTGGAACTCCATATGGGGCAACAGTAGTGGCAGGTTTGGGGAGTTTTGTAGTTTTTTTGTTTGTTTAACTTGAGGTAAGCAGTGTCAGCTAGAAACTGAAATCAGAGTTTCGAACTAAACACAGCATTGAAACCAAAGCTGACAGTGAATGGAACTAATCTGCGCCTGCCTATCCGTTAGGATGTGCTTTCTCTCAAGCCCAAGTTACTGGGTTCTGTCTGGGAGCTGCTGGGGCGGTGCTGTGCCGTGTTCGGGAGACCAGGTTGAATGTTTTTAAAAGTCAAAGAGACCTTCAGGGACCATACAAGCTGCCACCCTTATGTGTGGTTGAGTAAGCTCTTCACTGCTTTGCCAGTGAAAATGGATCTGAGCAGCTTGAAGGGAGAGTGGTGTCCGTAGCTGGGCAGGAGACGGTCCCGCAGGGTGACGCTGGGCAGGGCAGAGCCCGGGGCGGCTGCGGCTCCGTGGGTGCCGATGGATGAACGCAGCAGCATTGTCCACGGCTGGTCTGCTTCTGTTCTGCGCTGGCTGTTAAACTCAGATTCTGTCTTAATCCTGGTTACATTGGGGTTAAAATGTAGGTTTGAAAACTGCCGGTTACAGCTCCGGAGAGGGCACAGGCTGTCTCCAAAGGGCTGTGAAGGGAGAGCTCCAGAAAGGGTTGTCTGCGCTGTGCCCTCTGGGAGCGTGCAGCGGGCTCAGCCCAGAGGTCCCTCTGCAGCGTGCTGTGTCTGGAGGGAAGGTGGCCGGAGCTCTTGGGGGCTGGAGCCCTGGGGCGGTGACAGCTGAGTCTGGCCGGGCGCTGGCAGATGTGCTGCTTCGAGATCCCGGCCAGCGCCTCTGGAGTGAGGGGGGGGGATCTTGGTTTCGTTGCCAGTGCACCGAGCCCAGCGCCCTGCGTGTCTCCAGCTGTTTGTGCAGCGCTGCTGGTGCGCTGCTTGTTCGTGCCTCGTGCTGCCAGGTCCTCGGGGTCTGTTCTTTGCGTGGGGTTGCCTCCATGGAGAAGAGACTGGTATCTCCTGTGTGTAAGCCCTGCGACCTGTTCTGTGATGATGCTCCAGCCCTGTGTGTAGTTTCCATCCTCTGGAGGCCTTTGGGTCCCAAGCAGCAGCTGGCTCTGATGCTTGTGAATCGTCTCCAGTTTCCCTGATCTTTTGTTTCTCTCCAGGTTTGGAGCTGGTGCAGAAATACTGCATTCTAGAGGGGTGATTCCCATTGCAAGCTCTTCTTTGGCTCTGGTTCTCAGATGGGGAGGGTTTGTGCTTGTGTTTGTTCTCCTGTGCTAGTCTGCAACACATACAGAGCCCAGGCTTGTCTCCAACGAGATGTGTTCCACCAAGCTGACGTTGCTGAAGGGTCCTGCCTGTAGGGTATCGCACCGCACCCGGGGTGCCTTCTTAGCAAGGAGGAATTTAGTGGTTTTGTTGGCAAAATCGCCTACACTCAGAATGACCAAGCGAGGACTGTGTCACCCCAAACTAGCCGAGCTGATAGCTGCAGTTGCCAACTGATGTCAGCCTTCAGCAGGGTCCAGGGGGATTAGTTCCCTTTCACAAAGAAGCTTTATGGATGACCCACTGACGCTGCTGGGGCGATAACTGGTGGTGTGCATCACTTTTGCATGGATTCTGCTGTCTGAGTTTCTGTGGGGTGTTTTTAGTGTAGTCGTAAAGCCCTGAGACTACAAGGGACCTCCTGAGTCACTGAGGCTGCTCCCTCCCTCTCGGAGGCAGCAATCATCTAACACCTTGGCAAAGGCAAGATCGGAGATGTGGGAACAAAGAATGTAGGTCACGCTCGCAGGGTGGGCAGCCTGGGAAGCGGTGAATCGCTGTAGTTAACTGAATGAAGATGTGTTTCTCTGGCAAGAATCGCTAAGGTATTCTTTTGGATCTTACTATGAGATGCTGTCTAGCAGAATAATGAAAGAGACTTTTGTGTGTGTGTGTGTGTCTGACACTGGAGAGATTGCAACTGAAACGCTACTTGCAGTTTTCAAAAGATGGTGAAAAAATAAGAGAGGTTTCAGAAAAAAAGCCCGAGGAAAATCTTTGTTTGTGGGGTCCTGTAAAGAGAAGAAAAAAGATATTTGTATATTGAAAAATGCCTCGAAACGCTGCTTCCAGGAAGTGTTTGTGAATAGCTTCCTGGGCAGTAAGCAAACAAGGTATTTGGTTAAAAAGCAATGGGGATAAGGGGAAGAGAGAAGTTAAAGTTAGCTGACTTGTAGAACAGCTTACCAGCGGTAGTGGTGGTTTCTTGTTCACTTGAATTCAAGGGGTTGGGGTGGTTAAATTTCAATTAGTGAGTTTGGCTGAGGTGCAGGTTTGCCAGCTGAACTGACACGAAGCTTGCTGTCCCTGGAACAGCGACTCTGGAAGGAGGAGTGTAGAAATCGTTCTCCTGACCGTTTGTAGTTTGCATAACTACTGGAAATATGAATGTGATGCTTAGAGTTTGCCTTCTGCACAGCTAGATTTGTCTATAAAGTTTACAGAAGAGTTTGAAATCTTGATGTCAGTCTGATTTTTTGCATGGATGTAGATTGAGGTTTGTTCTGCTGGATCTGGTTGACAAATGCGCGCAGATGACTTTGCGTGTCTGTTGCAGGCTTCTGACAGTCCTGTATGGACAATTGCAGCAGTCATTTCGGGTGAAGAGCCTGGGCCGTGTAAAAACTCCTGATTTTTTAGGAAGTTCGGGTTTTGTTGCTTTTTGCATATCCTTAATCTTAGTTTTTATTGTGGTTGTTGAAAGAAACTTAAATTGATATTTTAAACTTTTTTTTTTTTTTTTAAACCAGAGAAATCCAGACCAGTTGCTTTTGAGGACCTTGAAAGCGCACACTGGATGGGGATGGGTAGTCTCTCAGATGTACAGGAGGCAGGCCTGCAGGGCTGGTTCGGGTGTGCTTTTCTCTTCCACAGCAAAGCTCCTCAGGCGGATCAGCAGCTTTGCAAACGATCCCTGCCACGAGGAAGCTCCCTCTTGTGGTGCTGCTGCCTTTCCAAGGTGCATAAAGGCTTTTCTTTCACAACGTGTATGGCTTTTAATATTCCTTTTAGTGAACATCACATTTATCTCAGTGTGTTGTGCTTCAGAATGTGTGCAGGCTTCTTGTTGAATAAATAACATACTCACTAAAGAAGGGTTGAAGGCGTCTTGTTTAGGAATCGAGGAACTTGCCATACCCTGGAATGTAAAACAATGCATGTTATTCTCGTTGGTTATATCAACTTTGAGTAGTTCAGCTGCTCCGGAATGAACAGTTTGTGACTTTAGAATGACTCGGTGACGGTCAGGATGGGCTGTTGGCCGCTGTAACTCTGCGAATGGTGGAGGGCTGTGTGTCTGAAACGGGGACTAATGCCGTGTGGAGCAGGTTGTGATAAATGGGATGTGCGGCACTGTGCTTCTCAAGGCAGAAGGCTTTTTAATAATAATCTAATATGACCTATTTTATAATAGATTGCATGCTTTTCCCTGAGCTCTCCGTGCTTATCGGTGTCAAAGCCAGAGTAAATCTGGTGTTACTTCTCGTGAAGCCAGTTTGCTGTATCTCAACAGCAGTTCTTGCAATGCCTTTCTCCTTGCTGAAACTTAAACACTTTTAAGGCTGTTCAATCTTTGTTTCTAGTTAATGGACTCGTCTGCCTGATAGACTGAAAAGCCATCTGCTGAAAGTCGTGTATGGAATAGATGGAGTTTCCAGAGGTTCTGTTTGTAAAACAGCTGGCGTACGGTCAGAGCGTGCGTGGTGTCCATTCAGTATCATGAACCTTCAAACCTGCAAGGTGTAGGAAGTTGTTGTGGAAGCTCGTCTTGTCTGGAGTTGTGTTCCTTTTTCCAACAAACCAGGTAACTAGTGCTTTGCTAGAGGAAGCATCTTTGGCCAGAAAGGAGAGAATTTCCCAAGATGTATGCCAGTCGGTAGTAAGTAGGAGATGTAGAGAGCTAATGGGCTCATTCTGGAGCAGTACGTTTCAGGATGCCACGTTGTGAACGAGATAACGCACATAAACGGCTTCATTCGCTTTCGTGAGCGGACAGGACAAGCTTGCTTCTGTCCTGGCTGAAGACAGGCTGCTTGCTGGCAAGGAGTCCTGCGGCTGTGTCTGTCCTGGAGACCCTTGGGTCTTTATTTCTTTACGATTGAGCGTGGGCTGGAACCTGAATCCTGTTCCTCCTGTTGTGCCCCAGTGGTACGGCGGCTTTCCTCTGGGCTTCTCACGGGAGCGGCAGACACTGTGCCAGGGGACGTGTGGCCCACCCAGAAGAGGTCCCTGTGCCCCTCTCCCCCTTCTCGGGCTTTACTGACCATCTGCAAGCAGTTGCCCTGGAGCACCGCGTCAGGCTCAGTAGCGGCGTTAGAGATAGTGTCATTGCCTCTGGGAGCCGAATTCTTGTTCCTGTTCTTCTTATTCCTGTTTCGTGTCCTCTGCAGATCCTTACTGCAGGATCCTGGCTTCGGGTGGTACCAGCTGGAGACAGCCTTGCCCTATGCCTTGGCTAAGCAGTCCGTCAGCACGCACCTCTGCTTTCCTTCACTCTCGCAGCCTGAACAAAGCGCTCGTGATCTCATAGTTTGGTGGTTTAATGTGGTCCCCAGCAGGTCCCAAGGGTGTCGTGTATCATTAGCACTCTTTCCTCCCCTAGTTTGGTTGCCTGTCCCCCCTCTCTTCCTTCAGGGATGGAGCAAACTCCAGACTTGTGAGTGATGATGTAACCTCTTGGTTCAGCTTGAAAGTCAGATTTGTCGTGTTGAAGTTCAACACTTCATATTTGCCCTAAACGTTCCCTGTTGGGTTTCTCATTTTGCACTTTGGGGGCCACAAATGATGCGTCAGCTAGCAGGACGTGACACCAGGATGCCAAAGGTTTTCTTTGTCAGACTGGCTGGGGTTTTTTTACATTTGGTGTTCTGGCAAACAAAATAGAGTGGGTAAAAGTAGGGTTAATTTTACCTAGTTGTTTAAGAACATCATGCGATTGGACACCAGTCTTAATCTTGTGGTTAAAAGAATGAAAATGACGGAGAAGTGTGTCCCACTGGTTGGGGATTGACCATCCTCTTAGTAATTTGTCATTGTGACCCCCCCATGGTCATCTCATTTCCAGTTAAAATTTTAATTTCAACCTGACCTTGCCAAAAGCTTCTTTCTTGTTACTAATTTAGAGGTCTGGATTAGTCAACATATGTTTGATAAAACACATAGATTTGCTCTTCGGGTTTTCCACGCGCTCAGTGACGGTCGTGTCCGTTCTCTCTAGTTGGGAAAAGACCTGGTTCTGCCATGGGCTTGCTCTAGTGGCAGGATGAGGTTGTCATCGTATAGAATGGAGCCTGGATGTCTGTGTGTAAGATAATTGCTTTGCAAGTCCTTTATGGTTGTTTTTGATACTAGTTTTTGTATTAAGTATGTCTGCTAAAATAACAAGTGCTCTGCCTGTGGTGCTTGTCTTGCTTCAGTCCGCAGGCGCTGAGGAGGTGTTTTCTTTCTCCTGGTAGAAAGCTCTTGTCTTACTTCACTATCAGTAGCTCTCATGTGTTATCTTCATTCCGTAATTAGTGATAATGAGATAGCTTTATATGAAATAAATTGCTGTCAAGTTTAAATCAAATCTGATTTGGTGAAGCTGTGTATTGCCAAACCAACTGCCCGGGATAGATGTCAGAGATGGAAAAGATAAGGTTGCTTTATAGTTGTATTTATAAATAACACTACCTGGTGCAGGTATTTTGTCAAAGTAATTATAATCTTTTTTGAATTGGTCATATTCCAGCTGTTCCTCAGTGTTTGCAGACAAGGAATTCCGCAGTTTTTTCTGTTTTTTTAGTGCAGTTGCTGTTTGTTTTGGAGACCAGCGTTCATGAACGCTAACCGCTGTGCTTGTCCTTCCCGAGCATTTACCGTCTCTGCTCTCAAACGTCAGTCCCCCCGGTCGAGGCAGGCGTTACCTGCTTTGTGAAACTTCGCTTTGTTCTGTGTCTGCATGGTAGCACGACTGGATTCGCCGATGCCAGTGCCATCCTGTCTCAGCGTTGTGACTGCGTTCCGTTGCTCCCGTTTAAAGCTCGGGGGGTTTGACTCGCGCGGCGACAGCACGTCCCGTCCCGGGAGTTCTCCTCTTGCTGTCCTCAGACCCATGACAGTCCCACCAGGGGACAGTTGTGAGACCGGCGCAGAGCCTGTGCCGCACCTTTAGCTGCCCGGCGTGGGCCGGGAGAGGATGGACTGACGGCGTGTGCGGCTGAAGGACAGGTCCTCAGTCCCTAGATGTAATTTATTTGATGGTTTCATTATCTGTTTATTTTAAAGGCAAAATGAAATATTTGAAGGGGTAGTCAATGAAGCTCACTCCCCTTAGGTTATTCTTGTTGCTTTTCCATGCTTTGGGCTCACCTGGCTTTCGACTGCCGTATAGAGACATTTCCTTCGTTTTCCTGGTCTTTTGATGAAGCTGTTCTGTTTTTCCAGGACTGGCAGCCACCATTTGCGTGTGACGTTGATAAGCTTCACTTCACGCCGCGGATCCAGAGGCTCAATGAACTAGAGGTAAACTGTAAAGCTGAGCATTGCTTCTGCTCCAGAATGTTGAAGTGTTTTTTTGAGAGGTGGTGTTTTCCAGTGGATTGACCGTGAGCTGTGTTTGACTTGAGCTGACAGCACTTGGGACCTCTGAGCATCAGGTTTTAATTAGCACAGGAATTCATCTGTTTCAGAATGGAGTTAAAAACATGCCAAGCATAAAAAGTAAAGTGAATGCTCATTAAAGGAACATAATTCAGACCTTTTCCACACGGAGGTGCTTATAAGTGGTTAAACTCAAATTCTCAAGCGCCACAGGTCTGTGTCTGCCTTTTGCATGTGTACAGCATCTTTGAAAAGTAGAAGAGATGAAACATTTAGAGAGTGCTTTAAAAATAACAAGCCATTTGGAAGAAACAATGACAAAATCTGGATTCGGTTGGTGGAAATTTGCTGTTTGCAAGCACTTTCATTCACTGCTGTCATGAATTCAGACTGGAAGAAGGGAGTGGTGAGGAGTCCTGGGTAGCTCACTACTGCTGTGAACTGGGATGACAGTGACTCTGCCGGATTCTTCTGGTGCTTCCTGAAGTCCTGGTGTCGTTATGTGGGTGCCACGAAGGGCTCGGACGCTGGCTTTGGATGCTAAGGGAGATTGGTGTGGACATGAGCAGGTTCAGAGCTCTCTGGAGTTTAAGAGCTGTATGCACGTGACCGTGTTTTTACCTTAAGAATAGAAAATGTGATGAAAGTAAAATGTGTCAAAATTTAAGACTAAGCCACTGCCCTTTGACATAGGAACAGCCCAGTTATCTTACTGTGCAAACTGTCGGCTTTCCCTGCCCTGACCGGTTTGTATCCGTAAAAATGAAACAAATGCAGTTGGGAGTGGAAAGGGATTTTTAAATTATTTTTTTTTTTTTGTAAACCAGAAATATTGGGGTTTTTTTGGTTTATTACAAATAAACCAAATTGTAATAAACTATTACATTTATAAATGGAATAAATCCTAGCAGTGCAGCTAGTTTAGATAGTTTTTGGCAGTAATAACTCGCTGCTTTTCTGTTCTCAGAAGGTACTTTTCCAAAGGCAGTAAAAGTTAACAAAAAGTGACATGAGAAAAGACTGGTGGTATCTGTATGGAGGTTTTTTTTCCTGCATGTGATGAGAGGGGAAAAATGCAACCTTGCACTTGTAGAGGGAAAAGCCAGGCAGGCAGCTGAGGCTGCCACGTTACAGACACCGGGATACAAAAGCTTGATCTGCGTCTAATATGCAGTTTTTTGTTTTTGTTTTTCCAGGCCCAAACTCGTGTAAAGCTGAATTTTTTGGACCAGATTGCAAAGTTTTGGGAGCTTCAAGGATGTACGCTGAAAATTCCACATGTGGAGAGGAAGATCTTGGATTTATTTCAGCTTAATAGAGTAAGACTGTTACAAGGGAGAAACACGTCCTAAAGAGACGTTGTGTTGTCTCAGGTTCTGGGATGGTATCAGAGCAGCTCGAGGGAGATTTTGGGGTGTATCTAAGCTGAAAAAAGTGTTACTTTGTTTAACCTAACACAGCTAGTGTGACAAAATAGTCACACTCACTCCTGTGAGCTAGGAGATCAAATGAAATTTCTAGCTCTTCTTTAAAGATCACTTGGATACAAGCTGGTCAAGAATAAACCTAGGCTTCACTGGAGAAAGCTTCTGAACAATGACAACCATGAGAAAAACATTTTTCCATTAGAAATAGGGGAGAAAATCACAATTGCTTTTAGGATGAGGCTTGTTAAACTTCTAGAGAAGTTTGTGTTCTGATAGCAAGGGATGCAGTTCACCGACCCCAGGGGTACGCTCCCTCCGTTTTCTTTATGGCTGGGGTAGCTTTTGTTTGGTTGCTTTTGAGCCTGTTTCGTAGTGCTTGTTCCAGTGAGGAGAACTGACTGTACTGTGTTAGAAAGTAGTGTTGGAACGCAAAGTGGAGGCGTGACAAATTGCAGCCAGCCAAATTCCCAAAAGTAGGCTGAATTACTGCCTGGTCATCTAATGCAGGTGCTGACTTGTTTGCAAAGTAATTCAACAAGTTTACAATTCCTTTATAGGTTACATATTGTACGTTCCAGTTATAGCTTTTAAACAACTTTCATGTTCTGTGGGGTTTTTTTAAATCTATACTTTTCTGGTTTAAAATAGTACTTGTGTTGTCTTGCCTTTTAGTCTAGCAGTGCTTTCCTTAAATGCTGGTAATTTTAATATTAAATGTATGACCGTTTTGTTTTCACTTTTTAGCTAGTTGCAGAAGAAGGAGGATTTGATGTAGTTTGCAAGGAGAGAAAATGGACCAAAATAGCCACTAGGATGGGATTTGCTCCTGGCAAAGCCGTGGGTTCACACATCCGTGCGCACTACGAGCGCATTCTCTATCCTTACAACTTATTCCAGTCTGGAGCGAGCCTGTTGGTAAGTAATGTTGAAGCGAAGTTGATTTAGCAGCCAGTCTGTTTGGCTTTTTTTTTTGTTTAATTGATGGAACATTTCCATTTTGTGCTTTATGGCATGCAGGTGACAAGATGCAGTCTGTGGTGTTCATGCAAGCAATTCAGAAAGCCATAGGCAAACTTTGAATCAAAAGTAAAGTTTTTAGGATTACTCTTCAAGGTGGTCTCTCAGTGACTGCTTTGAATACAACGTTTTTGTATTTTCTCTCTACGGTTTTACAGGAGCATCGTGAAAATGGTCATGAAACACTTTCTGAGTTCCTGTAACAATTTCTTAATGCTCTTTTGTCAAATGCAGAATGCTGCTATATTCACAGATCGTTACAGGTCCATATCAGACAGGACAGGAGTGTGTTGGGTCTGTATCACTTGCACACAGAGCGACTGAGGAACCGTATCAAACCAGGGCAGTTTTGTGGCTGTAACTCATCTCACTTTCATTTAAGGGTGACTGAGTTCAAAGATGTTTCATGGATGTTGCAGTGTAGTTAACGGTACGGCTTATGACTTTTTTCGAGCTTAGATCTTCATCCATCCTGCTTAGATTTGGCCATTAAAACAAAATTCAGGGTTGGTCGGGAGTGGAAGCAACACAATCTCTAATGAAGAATAGAGCTGCTCTTTTAGAGCAGGAGTAATTTTTTTGGAAAACCCAAACAGGTTGCCTTTGTCAGCATCCATTTTTATTTATTTGAAGCACTCATTACCATGGTGATCTTTCAAAGAGAGGAGTGTTGACCTTTTTTAAGCAATGAAAGCCCTAATCCTGTTACAGGCATGTCTCCATCTGCAGAAATCAACACTAGCCTTTACCTAAAGCTACCCAAAGGAGGGAGGGATTTGACATAGGGTGGAATTGAAGGCTCTTTACTTAGTGGTACTTTTCTGTGAAGAAGAACTAGCCTCTGAACACCCTTCAAAAAATAACTTGTGTAGGTTTGAGTGATTTGTGAATGGAGCAAAAGAACAAAATAGAGTTGAAGAAAACCGCTGTAGGGAAACTGCTGTACTGGAAATATTTTGCCTTGCCTCAGACACGTTCCTGTCAAGCAGTGGAAAGCACCATTTTCTGAAGGCATTTCGTTGAAAATTTTGCATTTTTTATTAGTTCCAAAAACTGCAGATTATCTTTTTTTCTTTTTGAAGGTGGTGTGTTTTGTGACATCTTGCTTTGCTTTCATATTTTTGAGGTGCAGTTACACGGGAAGGAGCAAGTGAACCTGGTGCCACACCCCCATGCAGTTGGCTGTCACTCAGTTGATGTTTACATTCATGGTTTTCTGAGTTGGACCATTTCGGAAGAGAAAAGCCATCTCAAATCGGGTCATGCTCCGTCTTAAGTGTAACTTTCCAAGCTCTCTCTTGCAGTGGGCACCTGACTTTGTGTACTTAGTGGATGCAGTTCTGGAAAAGCTGTATAGGTGTGATGGGTTTGTCCTTGGCTAGGGGCCAACTCACGCACACGCACTCACCCAATCCCACCCCCCCCACGCAGGGACAGGGGAGAGAATTAAAGGGTTAAAGGGAAAAAGGACTCATGGGTTGAGATAAGGACAATTTAATAACTGAACTACAATAATATTGAAAATAATCCTATATACAAATGTTCAAATGAGTGACACAGTAATACTGCCCCCCCCACCCGATGACCAAGGCTCAGCCTGTTCCCGGCTAACGATCCTGGAGCAGGGAGAGTCCCGAAACCACACTCACGGAACAGAGAGAACAGCCCGAGCATCCCAGACCCAGAGCTGACCGGGGTGGGGGGGGAAGGCCTCACCTGGAGCGAGGTGACCCGGAGCAAAAGGGATCCAGAACAAAAAAGGACAAGCTTCCAGAGGGTCCTCACCTATACACCAGGCATGACGGGTATGTTATGGAATAGAGCATTGTCCACTTTGGGTCTCAGTCCCGAACCTAAGATCAAATCCTGGGCTGGTCACTGGGGTTTTGCTCCCTCCCAGCTTCTCCTGTTTGCAGACAGCCAGAGAAGCTGAAAGACCCTGGCAGCTGCGTAAACATCACTGTTATCAGCTTTCTTCTGAGCGCAAACCCAAACCTCAGCCTCTTGCTAGCTACTATGAAGAAAGTTAACTTTGTCTCAGCTTAACCCAGGACAGTAGGTATGGCTAACATCATTTTAACTCCTGCCCCGCAAAAGCTGTTAAAATATTCCCCTCCCATACGTGGCAGAGATGTATACTTTTGATGAACTGATAGAATCCACATTTTTTTGGTTTAGTTCACTTTTTGCTCTAAGATGTGACTTTTTTTTTTCTTTTTGACAATGTTGTCTTCCAGCTGAGTTTGTTTTGCAATGTATTTTTTGAGGGAGAATCTCATAGATGAGATTCTTTTTGGCTTTCTTCCATGTGTTCTCAGTAAGTTGGGCTTTCCCAGGTGCTTCTTGTGCAGGCGTCCGTTTTATTCTGTCTGTTCAGTGCTTTACTGGGAATCTAAGCATCTGTGATTTTTGTTTCTGGAGAAGATCAGCTATTCGACTTGACAGCTGTCAGTTTGAGATGTGTGGTTCCTTCTTCGATATTTCAGCAAGCCTTTCGAGAGGAGCTCTTCATGTAGCCAGGATGATCATCCATAAAAGATTAGTGCTTGTATTCATTGATGGTTTTTTTTACATTGGTAGTACTTGCAATATTTTTTTACTTTTATCTGCGAAAGCTGAAAATATGGAATGATGTAGTTTCCACTGATGACTATGCCATAACTTAAATCTCATCCAGATCAGTGTATACATCAATTCTTTGTATGTGGCTTAGCTATCTATATTAAACTGGCTTCAGGAGTTTGACAAGTATCCCAGCTGGAGATATTTCTGTATACGTACCAAAATAGTGAAACTCTCTGGAGCTGTTCAGAGGTGAACAGATAGCAATCTTGTTCAGTCAAATGGCAAAAATTTCTTAAATCAGCCAGTTTCTAATTCTCAAAGCAGCTCTCCTCAGGGGTGTATTTATTTTCACCTTGAAACATTGGACTAGACAGGTCTTGGGTGTTTGTCTCCACCGTAGCTTTAGCAGACCTGTTCGTGTGCAGGTTCTTAGCGCCTGCGCCTTGCTTCCATCAGCCGTGGTACCCACCAGAACGATGCTATAGAATCACGCCATGTGCCCGGAGGGATAAATGTCCCCCTGAGTGAGTTGAGGTGTTCAGAATTTTCCGTCAGTGCATCTCCTGTGACACATTGCTCAGAGGTTTGTGTGATTTGGAGTGCGGCTGGAGATGCACTGGCTGGTTCAGTAATTCTGGATCTGGTCTGCTTTCCAAACGAAGGCTTTAATGTCCTGAGTGGGATTCACATATCCAAAGATCTATATGTGTATGCCTCTAATAAAGATGTTTGTGTGTGCGATGGTTCCCTAGGATCTGTTACTGTTACTGCAGAAGAGTAAACATCTCTGGAGTTTGGTGGTTCTTGTCCTCAAGTGGGTACATATGGAGGTAGACCAGTTGTATTCAGTGAGTACAGGGAGCCTGGGGGACTAGTTTATGTGTAAATTACTGCTTCATGAGCATCTAAACGTGGAGGAGATGAATAGATGAATTGTATTGCTTTCCCCCCCCCCCATCTTTGGACATCCTGGAGGCCTTGTGAACATTCCTGGTGTGTCCTTCAACGGCTGAAGGAGCTGCTCCTTCATGGTTTCAGTTGATGGATTTGTTATCTCCTCTCTGCCGCCATTTGGAGCTCAAGGATTGAGTGTGCAACCATCTTCTCAGAATACATTGAAATGATGATCACAGGCTAGGTCACAGTGTGCAGGATGAGCTGATGGTAGATCACGGATGCGTGTTACCAAACAGGCTCTGCGGGCTGGGCGAGGAAAGGGCTGAGGAAGTAGCAGCCAGTGTCCTTGGTTAAAGAACCGTGTTTGCAGCTGATCGGGTCAGTTTAGGAGGTTCAGAGGAATTCCCATCCTTAAGACAGGACTTAGACTTCCAGTTCTTCTCCGTACAGTTGAGGATGTTAATTAACAGCCATTTCGTATTACTGCTTTGCCTTGGGGTTACTGAGGCACTGGGAAATGTTTCTGCTTAAAGAGTTGTTGAAACCTCACTATTTAGGAAATGTGTTCTGGGCTTTTTTTCAGTGAACACTGCTTTTTTCTTTTTTTTTTTAATTTTTTTCCTTGGGCACTCCGCTGAAGCGAGGCAAGTTGTGCTGTTTGTTGGTTTTCTCTTTCCAGGTTTCATTACTTGTTCACGAGAAGCTGTTTGCTGTCTAGATGTTTGCTTTCAAGGATCGTATGTCCTCTGTTACCAGGAGGAGTGGAAACTTTTTAATTTTTTTTTAGTGAAAGATTTGGGTTTCACAGGAGGACACGATTCAGGGAACCAGATTTTATTGAAGTCATGAAATTTGGCAATGTTCTGTGTAGCATTAATCTCATTTTGCTTTTCTCTTATTTTCATGCTTTTCCTACTTGATTGTCTTTTCTGCTTGTCCGTTTTCTGTCCTGGGCAGTGGTTATTTTTTTACTTTCTCCCACTGATGTTAATTTGAAATAATTCACATCTTCTTGCAGCGTGAGCTTTGATGGAGCTCTTTCAGGATCTGGCTGCAGCGCTCGATGGCCTCCGAGAACGCAGCACGGGCTGGTGCCCACCTTCGGGTCTCAGCCGGGACTTACTGCTCCTGTGCACAAGCTGCAGAGTTGGGTGGATTTGTGTATTTAATGTTGAAATTAACTCAGACGTTTGCTTCCAAAGAATAAATCTAGAGTTTGCAAAGTCTAAGATTGAAGGCAGTCCTGAATAAAGCAAGTTCTGGAGGTTTCTTTGAGCCGTGTTGTGGACTGTGTGTGACAGTTAATTATATCCCGCTGCCCTTAACTGATATTTCTTTTTTTGTTAAATACATATTTCTTTCGGTGTGGACTTTTCTTCTAAAATACCACATTTTCCTCCTTTTCCATCCTGTTTTCTGACCGTCATTTTTTTCTGGAAGTCTGATTTCTGTGTTGTTTGCAGAGCATCAGTCCGTACGCCGCGGCAAGTTCTCCTGCAGCTCCTGTCCTGTTCCTCTCGTGTGCTGGGAACAGATTAACACAGCCGAGGAAATGCGGGTTCAGCAATTCGTGTGAAATACTTTGTGACAACACAGACTTTTTCTTTCTTTAAGATCCGTTGTTACTCATTTAGAAACTGTTTTATTTTCTCTGCTGTTGCTGTGTGGGGCTTGACAAACATGGAATTGTCATTAATTATTTTTCTTCCCAAGTGTATGCACAGGTTGCGCAACTAAATCTGTTTGTTCAGCAGCTTGAAAGAACTAAAACTGTTCTTGGATCTTCTTCCCTTCTGCCCTTACTTTATGCAGCAGAGTTTTCCTCTCCAAAACAGAGAAAGAGCGTCGCTTCTGCAGTGTTCTTCAGACCAAATGGCATTTCAGTGAAGGCAGGGATGTGCGATAGGCTGTAATTTACTTTCCTCTCGCTCTGCATGTTCGCATTGCAGTGATGCAACCTGAGGACACTGCAACAGTCTCCAGCTGTTAGTGTGGTCCCCAAAAGCACCATCTAGAAGAACTGGTGTTCGGTACTCATCCTGTAAATAAAGGATGACTTCAGCGTTTTTTAAGATAATTTATGGTTATTGTGGTAAAAAGGCAGGATGTGCAAAGTGATTTTGTGACTTATTCAAATAGGTAATGTTACAATTGTCATAAATACTATTCTTATTAACTCAGCCCGGTAATTATTAAAGCTCTGTCTACATTATTTCACGTTAGCCAGGAAATTTTTCTACATGAAATTTGTATTAGAAGTGGAGGCAGAAGTGAAGTAATCAAATGGTGTCTTGTTAGTGCTTGCAGAAACCGGATCTCACCAGTGACACGAAGGACAAGGAATATAAACCCCACGATATTCCACAGAGACAGTCTGTTCAGCCATCTGAAACTTGTCCACCTGCTCGTCGAGCAAAACGCCTGAGAGCAGAGGTGAGAGAATCTGTCTGTACGCGGGCAAACGCTCTGCGGCGACCGCGCTGGAAGCCGTCATGCCGTGATGGTTTGCCTTGCACATGGCACAGTGGGCTTCAGTTACAGGACAAATGTTATTTGATCAGATCGCTAAATGTATAGGCATGGTAAACATCTGTTTAACTTTTTCTTTGTCGCTGTTAAACATACCTAAATACTGATCAATGCGTACGTGATAAATGAAATGGTAGGGATTGTGTGCTGCTTGAAAAAGAGCGTTTCTGAGGTTTGGGCTTCTGAGAGGCTCTTCTGCTGAAGCTGTTCCACTTATACATTAGTTATGAGTGTGTCTGCTGTAAGAATGTTTTAGCATAATTATAACTAATATAGAATCACCAAGGTTGGAAAAGACCTAAAAGATCATCCAGTCCAAAGGCTGTCTCCATATGAGGCTCATAGATTAAAATATGGGCGACAGCTTCTAGAAACGAAGCTTGTCTTTTGCAGCTTTGATCTCTGTCACTTTCTCAGAGGATAGCCGCTGAACAGTAGTTGCTCTTTAAATGTGTTGGGAGGTTTCTGTAAATCTTTCATGAGTTGAAGCCAGAGAAGGTTTTTGTTACAACATTAGTGTTCGTGTGTTTCATTTTTTTACTCTGAGTTCTGTCGATTTGCAAAACTTCCCCTGGGCTGTATAACGAGAAATACATAACAAGAAGTCAGTGTGGTTTTGTATGATCAAACAGGATTAATCTTACGTGTGTTTAAGAAATATTATTTATTGGGATAAGCATAAAATTTATTGACTACATTGCATAGAGTTCTCCTGTGCAGACACGTTATTGGAGGTCACCGCGTGTCTCCTTTGCTGGAAAGCGGTTCTGCTGTACCTTCAGTCCTTCCAGACGGATGTTCCTGCCTTCAGAGAGTTTACTGTTTCTTTTGTTTGAGCAGATGGAGCGTAGAGGGGGCTTATTCCCAGGAGATGATCTTATTAGTAGTGACATCATGAACGGGAAAGGTCGTGATCGCCTCTCTTTGGTTATAACCCAGATTTCTGTTGAAGTTCGCTTTGGACTCTCCATTAACTCCCATGGATCTAGTCATGGTCTTTGTTATTACCAAGGAGTACAGCTTAGTTGTTGCAAATTCTGCTTATAATTATTCTTAGTTAATAAGTTGCAATTAAGGTTTTTTAAAGCGTTTCCTCTCAAATACCCGGTTACAAGTAGATTTCTAGTTCTGAGAAAACCTCAGTGGTTTGATCTGAAACTTTCCATTTGAAGCATCTGCCTTTGGGTGGAAGATGTTGGTTCTCCCGTGTCCTTTAAAGACAGGTAGATACTAACATGTTAGCTGTTTTCTCTAGAGATGCTGTCAGATGGCGCTAACAAAGGGAGCACGTTCCTGTCATTTCTGTGGAAACTAACTGCTCGTACTTACCCAATGCAAGGCCACCCTCTCGGCTCTTTCCCTGAGCGCTGCTGGTGCTGTGCACCTCATCTCGTGGAAGGAAGATGCTTGATCAAGAACAGAATTGAACCATACACAGCTAAGGCTGGATGAAGCAGCACAGACTGATTTGCTTGGGAAGCAGCTGTAGTGTTTTAAGACCAATAACTTCCAGAAGTTGAGATTTGTTAACGGGAGCGTTCCATTTCAGTGCAAAGTCAGCTCAGTTGATTAAATCCATTTTGTTCTACATTGCAGCTACAAGCAGCTGATCCTTGCACTGACCTGGTTGCAAAGTAGTAATGTTTGGTTTGGTCTGGACTTGTTGCTCTAACAAGATACACGAGGATTTGTCAGTGTCCTAAATTGTAAAACCCGAGTTCATTCCCATGTTTCCCAGTTGGACATTTCCCACTTTTCCACAGCTAACCATCTACAGTAAACCGTTAAAATAAGTGAACTACAGGAAAGTACTGTAAATTGTTCTTAATAACAAAAAACGCAGCCTGCAGGATCAGCGTTAGCTTGCTGTTGTTAGTCACATACTGTTTTACTTGCCCTTTCCTCCCTGGAGGGTGAACGCTGGGGAGAAAATGTTCATAATTAGAAAGGAAAAGGGCAATGGCAGTCACAGGCTGCTTTTGAAATGCGAAGGATTTAGGTGATTGATGTAGAAAGATAAGTGTAAAAGACCAGAACAATGCTGTGGAAGTGAGATGAATTGATACAATAAAAGGCTCAGGCTGCAAAAAAGAGCTGGTGAAGCTGGGTATAGGCTCAACAGGGAATATGGACACAAACTCGTAGAAGTTAAAGATGCGGAAGGTGGGGCGTCCGTTATTGCGTTGCTTGAGGACCAGCGCAGACTGGTGCTGGTTCAGTGTTGCTCAGCGTCATCCTGAACAGCAGTTCTTTTCATGTCTTAAGCAATGGGATCTCTGCCTGGTCTCATGGAGACATTTGGACAAAGAGAACACAAAGTGAAGGGAAAAGAATGTCAAAACCACCTCTGTAAAAATCCAAAGCAAACAAACAAGCCTACAAAAAAAACCCCAAACAGAACAGCAACAAACCCTCTCCTTGATGCCTTCAGGCGGGCAGTCCTGCGTTCAGAGCGCGGCCAACAAGTCCCAGTCTGTGGGGCTGAGGGAGTGGCTGGCAGTGGACTGACTGGTGGGAGTAGGAAGAGAGGGGTTGCCTGGCCTCATTTCCTTAAGAAATTAGGCTTAAAAAGTACAGTGTTGGAGAAACCCGTCTTTATGCTGAGGGATTTGAGGATTGTTCTCCCACAGTCTCAAAACTTTGGGGAAGAAATAAGAATGAAATGGAAAAACGTTATTGTGTGTTGAAAGCTGCACAATACGCGGCGTTCCTGCTTGGAAGACTGGAGTGTGTTCTGCTTCTTGAGGGTAAAAGAAAACCTATGAAAGGCAAAGTTCCTTGCTCCTTCGCTACTTGTCAAGTTCCACTGAAATCAAATGGAAAGCATGGTGTCGTTATTGACACGGGCTTTTTGTAGGATTTCCTTTAGGTTCTCTCCCGGTTGGTCCCTGGGTTATTTCTCTCTGACCTCTTTTTTAAATCATGGAACACAAGTATTGCAGAAACTCAGCTTGCCTTTTTAGCTTTATTTGTTTGTAAGTGTAAAATGGTTCTTTGAGTTTAAATGAGGTGCTCAAAGTGTCTGACTTCCCTCTGCCCGGCTTTTTCCTAAAACACGCCGGGTTACAAGTTTCAGGACCCCCATTGTACCTCGGTGAGGTGTTTGTGTCTCACATCAGCTTGTTTGCTGAACCTCTGCGATCCTCTCTTGGCGTCTATCGGAGTAGATTCCGATTTGTGTGCAGAAATATTTTTTTGAGTTTGGAAATAAAAATTGTCTTTATTTTCCCAGTTCTTTTCTCAGCTCTCGAGAGTGTTGAAAAGTGTGTGTTTAAACCTTGCAGGATCTACCTCTGACGTTCCTGAATTGCAGAGAATTATTTAGATTTTTGGTTAGGACTCTGGGTGTTGGACACAGCTGGCTGCTTCCCTTCCTCGCAGCCGAAGCGGCTCAGAGGGGCAGGAGGATCCCGTTGGGCGTGCAGCCTTTCTGCAGGAGGATCCCGTTGGGTGTGCAGCCCTTCTGCGGGAGGATCCCGTTGGGTGTGCAGCCCTTCTGCAGGAGGATCCCGTTGGGTGTGCAGCCCTTCTGCGGGAGGATCCCGTTGGGTGTGCAGCCCTTCTGCAGGAGGA
The DNA here is from genome assembly GCA_011057875.1 of Pterocles orientalis. Taxonomy (NCBI): domain Eukaryota; kingdom Metazoa; phylum Chordata; class Aves; order Pterocliformes; family Pteroclidae; genus Pterocles; species Pterocles orientalis. Next base: position 857,849 of record WKFP01014739.1, read on the forward strand.
TCCCGTTGGGTGTGCAGCCCTTCTGCAGGAGGATCCCGTTGGGTGTGCGGCCCTTCTGCAGGAGGATCCCGTTGGGTGTGCAGCCCTTCTGCAGGAGGATCCCGTTGGGTGTGCAGCCTTTCTGCAGAGCTGCACCCAGCGCCCTGCTGGGTTTTCCGCCGTCATCAGCCCGTGCTTGGGCCGGCAGCCGTGGGTTCAGATGGTAGTGGGCGTTTTCCCAGGTACAAAGTGTTCCATCTGAGGATATTACTGATGTTTTCCTTTTTTTTTTTTTTTTTTTTTTTAAGGCAACCAATGTTAAAACTGAGTCTGACCCTCCAGAAACCAGAACTCATAATCTGAGACGTAGAATGGGGTGCGCACCTCCAAAGTGTGAAAATGGTGAGTGGCAAGTGGGGAGTGAGACAGAATGCAAACACGGTTTCTCTTACTTTGTACAAACTTGTTTTAAGACCAGACTTTAATTCATCAGTTGGAACAATTCAGAATATATTTTTTTTAATTACTTCTGTTAACTTCATTTTAAAATTGGAATTAATTGTAAAAGGTTTTATGGCTTAGAAATTCTTTTGTTTGTTTTCTGAGTGGTTGAATTTTCTTGGAGAAGAAGATATTTTCAGTTGAAAAAAAATCCTACTTTTTTAAAAACGTCAGTGTCTATTGTGGAGCAATCAGAAATGAGATTTGAGCCCCATTTTGATATTGTGTATGTTCAATGGCTACCATCAGTCCTGGCTTTCAATAGAGGAAACTCTCTTAAGAAGGTTCCAGATTTCAGATACTTTTAGGAAAGAATTCAAATTTGAAATCAGGAGATGAAACTCATGAAAGCAAAAGATACCATGTTGTGAACTTAACCATAAAGTTCCCATAATACAATTTTTTTTTAAAATTGCTTCTGTCCATAGTCCCGAGTCTGTTGTTAATCTGTCCTTAAGAAATAATAATTTCAGACTGAAGAAAAAATGAATTCCATCAGACAGAAGAATAAGCTTATTGACAAATTTGACAAAGCAAATAGAGGAACTATTTACAACTATGTAATAATTGAAATGAACTAAGCCATTTGCCAGTCTTGCTTGTTTCATTCAAAATATTTTTTTTTCAAAAATTCGTGTAGATTTGTAGTTCTTTTTTAATTTGATTATTTTTTGGTTTTGTTAAGGAACATCTTTAGGCATTAACCTTTCTTCTTTTTCCCCCTGAAGAGTAGAAGGAAAAAGCTCTAGGCAGTGTTTTAATGTTTAAGTTTCTGTTAGATGTAGCCATTCTTCTCTCTGATATCTTTGTTAGCTCTTGGACTCCAGGAAATGCTTTGCATCGTCTCATGCTCAGGTGTAAAGGTCTCTAGCGTACTTGTAACTTTAGCTGAGAACTCCACTGCCCCCGTGTCCTCAGCACCAGCCCTGGGGTTCTGCGCGCCGCTGTAGGGTTTGGGCGTGTTGTGGTTTGTAATGTCAGGAGTGAAGATGTGAGTAGAGACGTGCGCAGGTTGTGCAGGAGTGTGAGACTGTAGAGGAACTGCTCCGCTGTCAGGCTGTTTCTGCTGCCTGCTCGTCTGTGATGAGGCGTTTTCACGAAAGCTGCTGCTGCAAGAAACTGAAGTGTGGAGATGATCGTAGGGAGCTATCATCTTGTTTCGTGTCCCCATGTGACATGCTGCTGCAAAACTGATGGAGTAATTCAACCAGATTTGTTAACACCACAGGGAAACAAAATCTTATCTTACGAAGGTCTTCGTAATTTAATTTAATTTCAGTGGGGTTTAGAATACCCACTCAAATAGCGTGGCCTGTGGTGGTCATTGCTGGCTCGTGCTGGCATACGTGGTTTGTCTGATGATACCAGCTGCTGTAGGCATCTCAGGGGTTCAGGTCTTGCCTTAAGTGAACTGAAACAAGTGTGTGTGGGATAACGAGTAACTCAACAGATAACTTGGAGTGATGCAGTTTAATGAGTAGTAACCAATAAAATAAATAACAAGTAATGCTAAGCATTAAAACATTTTGTAATACCTTCATTTTTTTTTCTGTTGCACCAGAAAAGGAAATGCATAGCACAGTGAAACTTCCCGAGAAGAGAGAACACACTGGCGAGCCAGAAAAGGACAAATCCAAAGTTCGATCTAAAAAACCTACTAATGCTGTGAGTATGCCCTGCCTTCCTGCTGCTTCAGACCCACTGCAGGTGTTTCTGGGTTTCTCTTGGGTGTGCTGTGAAATCTCACGTCATTTGTGTCACACGAAGGACTCTTCTGTTACTCTTCATGTAAGGTTGTGGCTGAAACAAAGCAGTATCTCTGCCTGCTGGAGCAGACAGACTCCTAAAGCTTCATCCTGTTACAAAGCTGAAAACAACAGGATAGTTAAGTTTCACTGCCTGTGACTCCGGTGACTTGTTTTCTGTCTCTGAGGTACAGGCTCAAAATAAGCATTTTGAAAGAAGAGTCCAAATAGAAGTGGCTCTCCAGCACACCTGCTGCTTACTCCACAATTCCATCAGTAACTTGAAAGCTTTGTTCAAATGCTTCTTAAAAAACCCTGTTCTTGCTCTGACTCTCCGCACACTACCACCCCCTTCCAAAAAAACCCCAAACTGAAAGGGATGGTAGCTAGTCTCGCTGCTGAGAAGATACTGCGACTCTTTCTGACCTGGGTCCTTCCTAAAACCAAAAAAGTTTTTTATTTAATCATAGTCATGGAGTCACAGACCTCTGCCGTGGGCATCTGAACCTGTGGCTAGATACACCCCAGGATGCAATGTGCAGATGCTGGAAGCCTGACACCCCCACCCCAAACAAAAAAAGGCTGTGGGGAGGAGCAGGAGATGCTGCTTCTTTTTTAATAACATAGGACAATGTTGTCCGCTTGAACTTGCAGTTCTGCTCTGTGTTTGAGAGCAGCCTTCCAGGCTGCGTGTAACGAAGGTGCGGCGTGGGGTGGGCAGCACACAGCCACCCCCCCGATGTTGGGGGTGCCTGCGCCTCTTCCGCGGGGCTCTGGAGCTGCTGGGTGGAATTGGAGCTGCTGGGTGGAACTGCCCCCAGACTCATTTACCAGCCCCCCCGGCCCAGCACGCAGAGCTCTGCTGGGAGGCTGCGCGTCCCAAAGCAAAGGGAGGTCTTGGCCAGTATCTCTGGGGGAGAAAGGAACAGTCCCGTGAGGAACAGCCCCTCTCTCTTCTGAGGCTCCAAACAGTTGGTCTCGGGAGGATGGGACGTCCGCGCGCACATGCTGCACGCGAGAGCAGCAAGAAGAGGCTTTGTCAGCCGTCAGAAGATGTTGCCGAAGCCGCAGTGCTGCCGATTTAAACTGTCCTGGCCACTGAATCCAGCCTTCCGTCATTTGGGAAAAACCCACCCAAATACAGGGAATGGCTTGCAAGTATTGTGGCCCTTCCGTAAGTGACAGAGGGGGTTATTTAAACTTGCATAAACGTTCTGCGTTCGCTTGTCCCGCTTCTGTTTCAGAGATAAAATAAAAATTCGCTTTGGCAGGCGTCACCAGTGACGGAGCTACGAAACTGCTCCTTCACCGTGCGTTGCCCTCGGTGCTCCCGTTCTCACTCGCCTGTTTTCTGTTCCAGGTGGATTTGTACGTCTGTCTCCTGTGCGGCAGCGGGAACGACGAGGACCGGCTCCTGTTGTGCGATGGCTGTGATGACAGTTACCACACTTTCTGTTTAATTCCACCCCTTCACGATGTTCCCAAAGGGGACTGGAGGTGTCCCCAGTGTTTGGCTCAGGTAATCTGACAAACCATAAAAGATAAGCTGAAGGTTATTTTTTATTTTATGGGGATTTTATTATTTTTTTTTTTCAACCTTCATCCTAGGGATTGAAAATACAATGTGTTATCACTTAAGGTTGTGCAGACAGGGTCATAGAGGGTAAAGCTAAAACGAAGGATGGGCATGCTTCAAATAACAAAGCTGTGACTTCATATTTTGTGGGCAAAAATTGACCTGCCTCAGCATTGCTAAAATTGTAAAGAGTACATTGGATTTGAACTGGCGCCTTTCCTCAGTATTTGAATTGGAGTCTCTCCGGGTGCTTCGGGGGGAGGTCTGTGCGTCTTTGTTCCGCTTAACTCCACTAGCGGAAGGAGAAATGAGGCGTATTAGGTCATTAATGTTTATTGTTACGAGGCGAATTAAGCCGAGCAGCTCTGTTCTCTGGCTCCGTGTCCCTCGGGGCAGTCAGGTCATTTCGTCAGCTGTCCTGCCCTCCTCCCGGGAAGGTGCTGACACGGTAGCCTGTGTGTGTAAAGTCTGAGCACAGATTGTCCTATGAATATGTTATAGAAATAATGACTTTTTTCAATGGCAGGAGTGTAACAAGCCTCAGGAAGCGTTTGGTTTTGAACAAGCAGCAAGAGACTACACGCTCCGCACCTTTGGGGAAATGGCAGACGCGTTCAAGTCGGACTATTTTAACATGCCAGTACACGTATGTTCCTGTGTTCATCCTGATGTCGTAATGTAGACTTCAGTTTCTGTGCTAGTTAAAATATGTAACTTCTGAGAGGGAGGGGGGGTGTCCGGTTTTGAATGGGTTGAAATCCCAAATCAGAGATTCTCGTTTACATCAGTGAATCCTCGTTCTTGCTGGTGTCATGGTTTCTTGTTCCACTGGCTTCTTGGTTTGTTGGTGAGTTGTTGTTTTTTTTTTTTCCCCTCCACTTTTGAAGAAGTGTCTTAAGGAAGAGAACACTCTCTTGTCACCCGTTCCAGAGAGGACAAAGCAGCAGCATGTCCTGGGTGGAACCACATTTCTGCTGCTTTGTTATTTTTTTCTCGTGTTGAAATGATTTTGAAATGGGGAAATGCTTAAAGCTAATGGAGGTTCCTCCCTCAGATAGCTTTTATGCTCCCACTTCTTATATACCGACTCCTGAGCATATACTCCTTGTTTTTTTTCTTCTCGTACCTAGATGGTCCCCACCGAGCTGGTTGAAAAAGAATTCTGGAGACTTGTTAGTACCATTGAAGAGGATGTGACAGTAGAATATGGAGCTGATATTGCTTCAAAGGAATTTGGCAGTGGCTTCCCGGTTAGGGGTGGGAAATTTAAAGTCAGACCAGACGAAGAGGTAGGTCTTCATTTGTTCACTGTGTATGTTTGGATTGCAGTTCTTGATTAAATCAGTCTTTTTGGTTCAAAGCAAAATAATGGAACTGGATTGCAAAGTGTTTTGTGTATCTGGCACAGTATTTGAAGAGGAGAATTACATTGGGGTTTTGAATAAATAAAATTAGCTGTGATCAGACGTTAAAAGCCACAGTTTTATCCTAGAAATTATTTGTTAACTTCCAGACTGAAAAAAAAGAGAGAGTCTCATTTTAACAAAGCGGGTCAGATAAGGTTTGTGAAAAGAGCAAAGACAATGGAGGTTTTGTTCTTCGATTCATTGACCTGTTTTGTTGTTTTTCAATTGGGAAAGATGCTTTTCTTGCTTTACTCTTTTAGCAGTGTTACCTTCTTGTTTTGTTTTTGGTTTTTGTTTATTTTTTTTTTAATTTTATAGTGTATAAACCTGTGACTGTTCTGCTTAATTTTCAGGAATACCTTGACAGTGGCTGGAATTTAAACAACATGCCTGTGATGGAGCAGTCTGTTCTTGCTCACATCACTGCAGACATATGTGGAATGAAATTACCCTGGCTATATGTAGGAATGTGCTTTTCTTCATTTTGTTGGCATATAGAAGACCACTGGAGCTATTCGATTAATTATCTGCATTGGTGAGTTTGACGAATAAACTCAGCCTGAGAAGCACTCTCCCTTTCATTCCCCCTTCCTCTTCTTAGTTAGCGAACTAAAACCAGATTCACAGAGTTCAGGCCAGAATAAACCTCGCAGTGCTCTAGCAATAGGGTTAAATTTGACACACTATGATTCCTGCATTGATTTGCTTTCGGACAAGAGGTCATATTTTGGAAAGAGACATCCATTCCCAGTTTAAAAAAAAAAATCCATGAGAGATGCAGCAGATACTTCATCAAGTGTTTTATTATGCTCAGTGTAAAAAAAACTTGCATGGTTTTCAGTTTTAAAAATCATCTCGCTTCAACTAAGTCTTAGGATCCTGCATATTTTTTGTCTGCTAGATAGATCATTCTGTCATAAATCCTCTCATCAAGCGAACACTTGTCAACTGTAATCAGGATGGATCTTTGCCATCTCTTTGATATTCTAAAGAGATTGAACTTCTTAAACTTTTCACCTTACAACAGCTCTTCTAGAGTTTGAATTATTCTTGTCACTCTTCCTGAAGCCTGCCCAGCTCTTTCCCTTTCCTTGTTCACGTAACTATTCCAGCAGAATGGTAGAACCACAACCAACTGCTGTTCAGTAGGTTGTCTTTTTGGCTGGTTATTCAGTTGCTGCTCCTTGAAGTAGCTGGTGTTGACTTAATTCACTTGCTTTCTGAGGACCTGACGTGATTAAAACAGATGTTTGAGGCTAGGTAAATGAGTGATCAAGATTATATTGTAAAAATGACCGTCCTTGTCATTTGTTGCTATTTTTTTTTGTCTGGGTCTTCAGTCAGGACGAAAGCTGTGGGAAGGAGAGGAGGCTTTTGTTTGCAGTAGAAACTTCATTTCTCCTAGGAGAGCTTCCCTCGCATTGTTGGAATGGCAGGATGTGCTGCATCATTAGTGCCAAATCGCATTGGTGTTTGCAGTCGAGGCCAGAAAGATGCGTAAGTGCGTACAGGTGTATGTGCACACACGGACACGCATTCACAGACATGCGAAAGCAGCCCGGCCCGCTTGTAATTTATTTCTCCTTCAGCGTGAATGTCCTTGACGTCTTTTCGTTTGCAGCTATTCTTCTCTATTTCCCTTCAACTCGGAGGCTTATGTCTGGGTTTTTTAGCCTATCTTAGTGACCTGCTGCGAAGAGACAGTGGTATAAACTCTGCAAAGGCTTCAGAAGGCAGGACTCGTCCTTGTGAAGCACTAAGGATGGCATGTCCATCTTCAGTGTTCCCGTATGCCTTGAAGGAGCTTCTGTCCTGGTGAGGTGTTTGAGCAGATAGTCCCAGGCTACGGCAGCAGAGCTTTCAGGGCAATAGTTCTCCTGCACGACTAAATCCTGAGTTAATTCTTGAAATGGTAAAAGGATAAAAAATAAATCTTTGCTTCTGATGGTGCTTGTAAATAAATAAATAAAATGTCAGTCCTGGTCAGAGGAAGAGTTGCCGTCCCTGATGCTGTATTTCCAAAGGCAGGAGTGTGTAGCTGTCAGGTAGCAGTGCAGAAAGAACTGTCGCCTTCATCCGTTCTGCAGCTTGCTGCTTTCTTAAGGCTGACACCTGAACACGTCTGTTAGAATTGTCTTTCTCTGTTCTCCTGAAGTCCAGAGACCCCTGGTACCAGTAAGTATCCTGCTCCGAGTTCAGCACAGTTTGTAACCGCTGCATCCGTTCCTTGGCACTGACACGTATCGAGGAGCAGAATTCTTGACTGACCTGGTATTGCCTCAGGAGACAGAGTTTTTAGTTGCATCTATGACTTGTTTTCATGAATTCTTAGAATTGTTCCAAGGTAATGACCAGGTCCAAGGCTGCGTAGTCATTTAACGCTGCGTAGTAATGACTCTGCTGGTGCTACTCCTTGTGGTACCAGTGGAACTGCCCTTCCACGGTCCCTCCCGCTCGCTGTCCTCTCCACTGTGACAGAGGGGCTGTTTGAGCACGGGAATAAATTCCTAGGTAGGAGAGATACACTTCTTGAGTCATACTTCACTCTTTGCTTCCGGAATCCTCCCAATTGCTTTACAATTTATGAAAAAAAAGAAAAGTGTTGATTCAGCTTAACACTGCTGGCTCTTCAGGAGTCTTGGAAGAGAGTGATTTGTCTGTTACTTTCTTTTCTAAATACCTTTTCTAACATCACTCTTTCTAAGGGATTGAAAGGCATTTTCATCTTTGCGGTTCGGTGAGCCGGCTTCATGGTAAAACGTGAAACAAGACCTACTGGAACGCAGGCATAACCTTGATTTCCTCAACTGGCTTGCGTTGGGCCAGACTGTTGATGAAAGTTCTCCCTACTCTGGATATGGATTTTGGTTTTTTTCTTGATATCTTTTGTGTCTCTTATAGTTGCATAATTTTGAAGTTTAATTTCTACTGACTATATGTTGCTTTTCTGGCAATTATGCACAAGACAGAAAGAACTGGCTTTGGTGGTTAGACCCAAGAGGGAGTTCGTACTCGTGGTAAAAGACAAACAGCTTATATTTTGAAGTTGTGTTGGAATCAGTGGAACTTCACTAAGGACTTCTTCAGTCTTTTTTTTCCCCAGAATATTTTAAGTATGTGCTCAGAAGTGTAGGCAGTTGAAACCTTAGGTCTGGAGGAAGGGACCTGCATAAAATGTGAAGGCGCAGGACACTACGTAATCTTTGCATTCCTTCCTTGTGATATACCCTTCTTTTGACATGGTGTATTTTAAAGCAGAAGACTGAAAATGTAACTTAACAAGATTGCTTGTATTTAACTTTTTTTAATGATCTTGCAGGGGGGAGCCTAAAACGTGGTATGGAGCCCCAGGGTATGCAGCTGAACAGCTGGAGGATGTAATGAAGAAGCTTGCTCCAGAGCTATTTGAATCTCAGCCAGATCTCTTGCACCAACTTGTCACCATAATGAACCCGAATACTTTGATGGCCCACGGAGTGCCTGTATGTTGTTGGACTCCTGTGCTATTCCCCCAAACCCACCCCTCTTCCGTTTGCACTGAATTCTATTTCAAAGCTGATAACTGAAGCCACTTCTGTTGCAGAGGTGGTGTGGTACTTTCCATGTGTGTTGTATCTTCCTTGTCTAGTGTAACGTGCCAGGATGAGCCAGATGGGCAGTGGAGTCATTGCTTTTGGAACTGCTTGGCAAAGTCTTCTCTGGAGATCTACCTTAGTATATTTCTATTTCTGTATCTCAGCTGGAAAGTTTAGTCTCGACCTTTGAAACAATGGCAGGAGCTCTTCCTATGTCTGTCTAATCAGACACAATTTTTTTTGGCATAAGAGTTTCTGGCACGGGGCTAAAACCCATTCTTCTTTTATTTGTCATCCACATCCTCTTATTTTTCCTGGATAAGTTTTTAAGTATTTAAAAACATTTTTCATCAGTTTCCATCATGTTCCATGCTAGATTGTTCATGGGAATTATGTCCCTTTACAACTTAATTAGCTTTTGACTAACTGACCTTGGGACTTAAAGGAAAATCTGGAAAAAATGGCAACAGTTGTGTGTCTGCTGTGCTGTGAGACTCCAAAATTGAAAGGTGCAGGAAGACCTGCCTCCTCCTGTAGTCCAGCACAAAAAGTATTAGTTTTACAGCAGTACAAGCAGGTTCCAAATTTCTCTTCCCCTTCAGCTGCACGTTGAAGAGAGCCTGGCCTGTGCTCTGCCCGTGTAACTGCCGACAGAGCCAGCGAAGTGCCGGAGGCACGGGCGGCTGACCGGGAATGGCTCAGGGTGCGGGTATGGCCGGATGGAACCCCTCTGCTTTCTGGGGTTTTATAGGACAAGTTACAAATGCCAGTTGTAATTCTCGGGCTTCTGTTTCAAACCTATCCGAAGTCATCATAAAAGTTACCAGGAATCGGAAATCCGTGTTTTCTTCAGAGCCTTCGGGTCTGTTGTGGTTTGACCTAATGCTTGTCTGTCTGTTCTCTTAGGTTTATCGAACCAACCAGTGCGCTGGAGAGTTTGTGATCACCTTTCCAAGAGCTTATCACAGTGGCTTCAATCAGGGTTTCAATTTTGCTGAAGCTGTGAACTTCTGCACGGTTGATTGGGTATGTGCCTAAAGCAGCTTGTCATGAAGTTTGCAGTTCCAAAGGTGTTCCTAGCTGATGCACAGCTCTCCTTTACTGCTGACGTGGAAATCTAGTCCACAGATCCGAAGGAGCCCGTTACTGGAGGCATAATGTTTTGCTGAAGATATTTCCTTTGTGTTGTGAGCTTACGGGCTTTCTGTAGTGCCGCAGGTTTGGTTTGAAGTTAGACACTAGGGGTGATGAATCTTCACCAGCAGGAGGTAGGCAAGGTCCTGTGCGTGCCTAGAATACAGGAAGCACCAGCACTGCTGGAATCTGCTCCTTTTCTGTCCCCAAATTCCATTCACATCATCAAGAGCTGGAATTAAATCTTTGTTGCACTTCTTTTCTACTTTAACTTCTGTGATTAAAACAGATGATACGTTTAACACGCATTAAGAACAGTTAAAGACTTCGATAGTCCTCTATCGAAAAAATAAGAGTGAGCACATCCTCCTGGATAGCAGAGGTGCTGTGGGTTTTCAAGGAAGAATACCTTAATGGCAAGGGAACAGGAAGCTTTAATGTTCAAACAGGTTTACAGACCTGTGCTTTATTCCCAGTAAGCTTCACTCAGCTCAGTGAAAAGAGAGAGGCACACATTAATACATTTTATGACCTATTAATTGTAATTTTTTGGGTCTTTTTTAAATGAAAACAAGTGGAGGATAGTTGCTTCAAAGTTAAAAGTGATCATCCTCCTTCCCAACAGATTTCTCAGATGCACAGTGTTGCCTGATCTCAGAAAGATCCTTTGAAGCTAGTGATATTTCAAATTACTCTTCTGATTTTTTTTTTTCCCCCCAAAAAAATTTGTAAACGTAGCCCATCTAAAAATGTTGCTAGATTTAAAAAGCATCACTTGGAAGTAGGAGTTGACTAAAATGGAAGAAAGCTGTGTGCAATGTGACTGTGTTTGCGTATCGGATGGTTTGGTTTCGGTTTTCCTCTTGTCCTTCCGTGAGTTTTGTGCAGGACTCTTCACACGTAACCTCATTGCAATGTGAGCGTCGCTCTCCGCCTGGACAGCGACAGCCTTAAAATAAAGCTGTAAGTAACCTGCCCGGCTCATAGTGGATTGTTTACTCTGCTTGAGGTTAGTTAGGAGCTTCAGTGGTTCGTGGAGTCAGCGGTCTCTCACTCTGCAGCACAGTTCATGCCCTATGGGAAGCAGCCGCATTGTTTGGGAAAAAGGTCCCGCGGCCTTTGTCGGGACAGCCTGGCTCTTCCCTTTGGTGCTTCTCCGGCCTCTGGCTATTTTTAGCTTGGGTCTAACTGAGCCTGCTGTGGGTTAGTGATTGTTGCCCCCAATTCTGGTCTCCTCCAGACAGTGGATGCAAATTTTTAGCTGGGTTCCCGGGGGAAATGCACCGTGTCCCCTGTAAAGCAGTTACAGGCAGTCCTGGTGTACGGGAGCTCAGGGTCTGGATTTCTCTGGTTCTCCATTCTGAGTTATGAATGTTGTTGCTAGAAGGATTTCTCTTGGCCTTTTGTTGGGGTAGTTTTTGGTTAGTAGCATAAAAAGTCAGTATCTTAATATAATTTTCAAAATGAACTCCATTGGTGGGATGTTTTTCAACGCAGCTGCCGTTGGGTCGCCAGTGCGTGGAGCACTACCGCCTGCTGCACCGCTACTGCGTGTTTTCTCATGACGAGATGATCTGTAAAATGGCTTCTAAAGCGGACGATCTGGACGTTGTGGTGGCATCGACGGTTCAGAAAGACATGGCTATTATGATTGAAGAAGAGAAGAGATTGCGTGAGAAGGTTGATAAACTGGTGAGTAGTAGGAAATTTTTCACTATCGGGGGGTGAGGCAGTGGCCCAGGGTGCCCAGAGAAGCTGTGGATGCCCCATCCCTGGAGGGGTTCAAGGCCAGGCTGGATGAGGCTTTGGGCAACCTGGGCTGGTGGGAGGTGTCCCTGCCCATGGCAGGGGGGTTGGAACTTGATGATCTTTAAGGTCCCTTCCAACCCAAACCCTTCTGTGATTCTATGAAATTAGTGTTATAGTGGCTGAAGGAACAGTGAAGCAGTGGTGGGACTGGGACTTGGACGGTGTTGGCAGCAGCTTAGAGCTCCATAGGACCTTCCTGAGCAGCACTGCTGATTTCAGAGGACCGCTTGGCTGAAGAATCATTTCTCATGCATTTTGTTTTAGCATCTGCCCTTTAATAATGTTCAGAATGTCTCTTTTAAAGTAATGTTTGTTATTTCAGTAATTTAGGCAGAATAGCTGATTTTTTTCGTTAACCAGGATTTCTGTCTGCCTGGTTTTAATATCTTATTTCTAAACTTCATTATTCCTTTGATAAATTTAGCTTCTGATGTTTTAGCTTGAAATAATCAGTTCTTCATTAGACTTCGAAGTGATGTAACATACTCTTTTGCAGGGAGTGACTGACTCGGAGAGAGTGGCTTTCGAGCTGTTTCCTGATGACGAGCGACAATGCTTGAAGTGTAAAACCACCTGTTTCATGTCTGCTGCCTATTGTCCCTGTAAACCGGGATTATTGGTGTGCTTGTACCATGTCGAGGATCTCTGTTCCTGTCCAACCTACAAATATAAACTGGGGTAAGCTTTAGACAGCGAATAACCCTGTGTTCTGGAGATATTTATTGTGGTTTGATAAGTCAGTGCCTGCTGTTCTGTCGACGGTGCTGGTCTTGGTATTCTGTTTCTCTTAGTCCTTTGCAAATACAGAGCCCCAAAACAAAGTGCCTTTTTTGTGCTCGTATACAAAGACTCTTTCTTTTCAGCATTCTACTCTTCTTGCTCTATAATGGTGAAAATTGCTGGATAAGTTAGTTTGCTTTTTTTATTTATAGCAACAAGGTCATCATCCGTTCCATACACTCCTTGCGAGCAGTGGGGTTTTTTGCTTTTGTTAGCCTCCCTTCCCTTTCCATCTTTCTTTTCCTGTTGTTTGCTGCATCTTTGTCCTACGTGAATGCAGCCTGTCCTAAGACAGTGTCACAGTTGCTTCAGTTGTAAAGTTGAAGTTGCTTTTTGAAGCAGTTGCAATGTTGGAATTGTCTTAAGAGGAACATGGTGCGGTTTTAGGTCTAAATTATGCAACCTTGGGTGCATAGTGGACCAACACATCTTGATGCCCCTCCCTTCCACCCTCCTGCTCCCCCCCAGCTTCTGCTGAAGTTTGAATTCTGTGCTGCTTGCAGGTACCGCTACACCCTGGAGGAACTCTATCCCATGATGAACGCGCTAAAGATGCGTGCAGAATCGTACAACGAATGGGCTTCCAACGTTAACGACGCTCTGGAGGCAAAAATTCACAACAAAAGAAGTAAGTATTTTACCTTTTGTCTACAACACATAATTTTAAATGACTAGTTTTTCCGGTTTTAGTTTCTGAACCATAGCAACTTTTATGCTTATGTGACAATCAAAAGAAATCTTACATAGTTTCGTGTTTTAAAGTACATATTTTACCTGTTGTAGTCCCAGAAATTATGCTAAACTGTCTCTGTGAGAGAAGGTTGTAAATCCCTTTGACACAAAATACAACTGTAGTAGAAATCGAAATATCTTTAACGTGTTGTGTTATTCACCGCTTCAAATCCATCACAAATGGGGACTTCTGTTAACTTACGATCTTTCCCAAAGGTCTCATCAGTTTTAAGGCTTTGATAGAAGAATCAGAAATGAAAAAGTTTCCAGACAATGATCTGCTGCGCCACCTCAGACTGGTGACACAGGATGCAGACAAGTGTGCCTCGGTTGCCCAGCAGCTTCTTAATGGCAAAAGACAAACCAGGTAAATGTTCCTCTGTGTGTTTGCAATGGAACCGAGTCACTGAAGATAGCTGCCGGTGGCCACTGATAGATGCTGGTGTTCGGTAAGGCTTAAAAGCAATATTTCTGTCTTTTCAGGAGAGCTCTCTTTTACAGGGAGCTTCACTGTCACTGCAGGTAGTAAGTTAAACATCCCGAGCTTTCAGTCTCTCCTTCCACTTGTGTGCCAGTCGGGCAGTAAATTCTCTCTGTCATTCCCTGAAGAGACAAGCTGGTGTGGCACTTCAGACAAAGAAACACCCGGCAAGATACAGTCCACTTGTCTTTGTGCCATCGGGACTGAAAATCCGTCCCTCGTGCGTGTGTCGTTATGTTCATTATGCTTTACGCCTTGTGAAAAAATGAGGTGTCTTACCTTCCTGGGCTGCTGCTGATGGGAGCGCTGCGTGAGATCTCTGAAAAATACTTGCTCCATCTTTGGAGCGCTTGTGATAAGTCTTTTAGACAGGCTGTGTGCTCGAGGAATTTGGAGACAGGGCAGTGTTTGGGTGGTGCGTTCTATGTGAACCGGGTGTCTGGCTGCCTGCTCCTGCTGGCACTTGCCATGCCTGCAGTGAGTTGAAGGGAATCGGAAGATGCAGAAGGACGAGGCCAGGTCGCCTTCTTGCATCAGCTGGATTATGACTCTGCCGACAAATTACCGTCTTCTGTTGCAGACTTTCCACCCAGGCTTAAAACAGCTGAATCTAGTCTGGCTGATAGGTTTCTAAGAAAATCTGGGGTTTATATATGTGGAGGACAATGTTGCTCAACACTCTTAACAGTGTGCAGTACCTAAGGACAAACTTTCTCTTGTCCCATCTGGACAGTTTTCACCTCTTTCTGCTGCTTTGTACAACGTGGTGTTTGTTGGAGCCCTTGCTTTTCGTGCTGGTGGAACTGCGTGTGTGTGGTTTCGGCATGTTGTCTGCCTTGATAGGAACCTTGTGGCTTGTCGTTCCCTGTGTTCTTGCAGTATTTTAAAGGCTGACTTAGATGAACTTTGTCAGCAGAATATTCAACTACTATTTCAAAATGATTTTTGTAGCTGTGCATTCCCTTCTTGGTCATTGTTGCTCAAGTCTTTGTAGCAAGGACTTGATAAAAATTCACCTTTGCTCTCTTGCAAACAGAAGAGGATGAAGTCCCGTCACAGCAACATAAAAATATTACAACAGGAAATTAAAAACTCAGCACTCCAACAGACAGGACTTCTGCCGGATGGGTAACTTCCACCCCCTTGTGATTGTTGTCAAAAGATTTGTCCTCTCCTGATCTCTTCATGGCGTGTGGAGCTGTCCCCTCTCGTTCTCGCATTCCCCGTCCGTGTGATCTCCCATCGAGACCTTGGTGTTTGCTCAGTTCTCCTGACGATGGACCCGGAGCAGCAGCCTGGCCCGTGATGGCTGTTCTGGGCCAGAGCAGCTCTTCCAAGAGTCTTTCCTGCTCTTAACAACTACCTGACTTTGCTTGGCCTGGAAAGATCAGGGAGCAATTTTTCTCTTCATCTCTTTGACTGGATCTGCTCTTTGTCACCGTGACGGTGCATCAGCCTTTCTCCAGCCGCACTTGCCATCTCCTCCAGCCTTACAGACCGCGGTGAATAACCCACCCACTGCTGCACGGCAGAGGATCAAGGCAGTGCTTGGACTGAATTTCTCATTTGCTCTAGAAGTGTTTTGAGCCCTTCTCTCACCATTTCTCCTTTGATCTTTTGTGGCATGTTTCTCTTGAATGTCTTCATAACTGAAGTTTTAAAAACCCGTGTTATTTGATGGATTTTTTTTTTTCTTAAAAGATTGGAGGGAGGAGTGCTCATGGCCTATGTAGGAAGATATAAAGAAGAGAATAATCTGCTGAAAATCTTAATACATGTTACATCAAATACAGTTTCATCTACGTGAAGTTCTCACATCTGCAGGATGTTGGGCAGCCTTCATCACTGTGTTGGTTAGGAAGGATTGGGGATTCTGCCTAAAGTTTGGTTCCTGCTTTTGACAAACTTTCCTTTATGGACTGAGCATTTTGTTCTGACCCTCGGTTTGGAAGAGGCATGCCATAGGCTTGACTCAACTGGAAAGGTCGTCCCTGTTAGTCACGGTGGTCAGCAGTACTCAGGGATCTTCTCCTGTATAGGACACGCAGCAGTTCCTGGAGAGAGGGGGTCTGGATTGATGATAAATATTCTCTGAGAGTAAATCCTGTGACTCTCGCTCACCGTCTTCTCTGTAGTACCTGAAGGAATGCTGTACCTGCCTGTTCCCTTTTGGTTCTCAGGGTGATGGTGATTGAGCATCCCAATGTTGCTGTTTGGAAGGTTGGGCTGGGAACAGCTCTGGGAATCCTGCCCCGGGACAGCGTCGCCCTCTTCCTCTCTGGCACTAGCGTGTCAGTGATGCTGGAAGGGAGCAGTGTGACAGCAGGACAAGTGCAAAGGGACGTTCTCACCATCCGTCCCCTTCTTTCGCAGGCCTTATGACACCTTTTCTGCTTCTTGAGTCTCCAAGGGCTTGGCGACTTTGTGCTTGATAATCCTGGATGGATGTGGGCTCTTCTTCTGTGAATGGTTTTTTTTTTAAGCTCATGTAATTTCTGGTTGTCAAAAACATCTTGTGACAGGCAGTTTTGCAGTTTAGATATGTGTGTGTGTATATGTGCATAAATATTTATTTTTAAAAATTGTGCCTTTTCCTGGAAGATACTGCAAAAATAGTAAAACTTTGTAGACCACAAAGCAGCCTGTGTTGTACCTGAGGTTTTGAATTCATTTTATCGTTCAGCTTACTGTGGGTTTTAGGAACTCCTGATGTGATCTTGCATATCCTTTAAAAATGCTTATTTTTAACACAGAATGGTAAATTAGAATTTATTTTGTAGCGTTCACATTCTAGTCATGCTGGCATATCCTGCTGGGTTGTTGTTTTCCTCTTTTGTTTAAATGGCACATTGGGGATTAAATCGGAGCCAGCATTGTAAGAGATTTCTTCCCTTTCCTACTCAGGGTGCTCAGCCCTAGTTCATATTGGCTTGAGCTGAGAGAGGTTTTTAATATTAGCCAATGTGTTAACACTTACATGCCACTCATTTGATACGAAGCTTTTAGAGAAAAATGAAAATGATGATTTCAGCGTAAAAAGGATTTTTCAGAGATGCCTACGCGACCTGTGAATGTAAAACCCATTCAATGTTGGGATTTGTTCTTTTTTGGTATGGGCATGGGGAGAGCTTACAATAGCTATTGCAATACAACTGAATAGTTTATCCACAATTGCTTTGGGTTCTGGAAAAAAGCCCAATTTTATTCCATAATAACCAGTGCTCTTCCAAGGCCGAGTAGTTGTTCCAGACTACTATTTAATATGAAAGAGTATTTTCAACAATAGCTTATTCTCCTATGGCTAACTGAAGCTTTCCCATCTATGCAAGCCCTAGGCTGCTTGGATGCTTTTGAATACTCTATTATTTGTGAGTAACATTTGACTTGGAAGAAATCATAAGCAGATTTTGGTTTTTTTTAGTGATGTCCAACAAAGTTGAACTGTGTGTGATTGCAGGTACCGCTCTGGAGGAGGAAAATGTCAAAATCAGCTGACGGTGAACGAGCTCCGGTTGTTCGTGCGGCAGCTGTACGCTCTACCCTGTGTCCTCAGCCAGACACCCTTACTGAAGGTAACGTGGAAAATCCGAGGGGAAGGAACACGAGCATGTGTCAGTGCCCTATTGGTGCTGCATTTATCTCCTCTCCAAGAATAAATACCTTCAGGCTGGCACGCCTGGGTAGTTTGTGCACGAGCTGCTTAAGCACGGAGTTGCCTGACCTGCTGGTGATTGTGGTCAGTAGATTTTATACTACGTAGGGGAATAAAAATGTTAATGTAGAAAGTAATGTGAAAGAAGCAGTGCGATGATCTGGGTGAGTACATGTTAAAAGCTTGGGCTCAGTTAACTAGTCTCCTCTGAAGAGCGAGAATATTCAAAACTCCACAGTGCTCGGAGCGGCAGCTCTCCCGTTTGGACCGCTTGCTTTCCTTGTGAATCCAGATTCAGCTTTCTCCTGGTACCTCCTCATGCTGTCAGCCCACGTCCCAGGAGCAGCCCAGCCAGCCCCAGCCAAAGCTGCCAGCCCAGGCCACCAGGTTCCAGCAGAGTACCTGCTGCTGGTGGGAGGTCACGTCACTTTGTCTCCCCCAACCATCAGCTCCTGCTTATTATTTGCTCACCAGGTGATCAGCCCTCAGACAAGTTGAAAGTAAATCAAGATTCGGCTTCAGAATTTGCCAGAATGTTGCATATCACAGTGAGGGGTAGTTAAAAAAAAAAAAAAAGAACATAAATTCTGGGCAGCTCCAATTTCTGTCTTAAAGGAGAAGGGCTTTGCTTATTTGTGACGTTTAGAAGCAGGAGATGCAGCGTCCAGCTCCTGGACTGCCTCCTAAGCGTCCACACAGCGCTGAGAGATGAGACAGTATGGTGTAACAGAATAGGCTCAGCTTTATGACTGTTGCTTTTGAAGCTTTGTCAGGTTCGGCATGCGTGAATCAGATTTTATGTGATGCTATTTGCAGTTATTTGTTTGTAGCATTGTAACTCTGAAGTTATCTTACTATTTAAGAAGCAGAAGTTCTGAAATGCCAGGCGTGCAAACAGTTCCTCTCCATCTGGTGTTCTCGAACAGGGAAATACCAAACACACATGATCAGGGTGTCCTTCTGTATCGTTCTCAACAATCCTGAAGGATTTGTAGTCATGCGAATTAGGCTGTTAATAGAAATGGCCAACAGTTAGTGGAGATCAGTTCACGGTTTAATACGTCTCTAAAAAGACTTCATTTCTGTTGTGGGTGGGACTGCCTACCCTGGCAAACAACCTCCTTGGCAAAATACCAAGCTGTCAGCTGCTGGGAAAGCACTTACAGCTGGAATACGTTTCAGCCAGTACTGGAAGCACTGGGCAGGAGGGCTGGGTGCAGAATAATTCCAGCCTGTGCAGTGAGATTGCTCTGGCTAACTGTCCATTGCCCTGGGTGAAGCGCAGACAGCCGCAGATGTGCCTTCTGGGGGTAACCAGCTGTTGGACGTGGAGAGAGAGAGAGAGAGAAAGTGTTGCACTACATGCAAGAGTAAGATGCCTGTGCCTTACTGGGATTGTGTGGTCTGGCTCAAAAACCTGAACAGTATGGCAGAAATGAACCCGAGAAGCTCCGTGACCTGTCCAGAATTCTTCAAAGCCTTCTTAATCTTAACCTTGCTGTTCTTCAGCCGCCTTAATCACCCCAGACCAAAGCTGGAAAACAGCACTGATGGAATTTCCCTTTAGATCCTTTCTGTTCTTCTTGAGACCTTCTGGACACCTCTCTCTTAGTTCAAAGGAGTTTGCAGTGGAATTCCCTTGTTCTATGATCCTTGCGCTTGTGGAAACATTCAGTATGAGGAGATGCTGATACATACACCATGTGTTGTAGACGCACTACTTGAGCATTCCAGATGTCAGGAGGATTTGCCGTGCACATCGCAATGTGGTGTTTGCCAGGAGGCTTGCGCTTCAACATGCAAGAGATTTGGTAGGGGTTTTTCTTCCGATTTATTGTTGCATTTGTATATTTCAGGATCTTCTTGATCGTGTGGAAGCTTTCCAACAGCAAACCCAAAAACTCCTTTCTGAAGAAATGCCTAGTGCTGCAGAACTTCAAGAGCTGTTGGATGTCAGCTTCGACTTTGACGTTGATCTACCCCAACTGGCTGAGCTGCGGATACGCCTGGAACAGGCACACTGGCTCGAGGATGTGCAGCTGGCTTCCTCAGACCGAAACTCTCTTACTCTAGATGATATGAGACGTCTTATAGACTCAGGTGTTGGACTCGCTCCCTACCCAGCGGTTGAGAAAGCAATGGCGAAGCTGCAGGAGCTCCTTACTGTCTCTGAGCACTGGGATGACAAAGCCAGAAATCTGATAAAGGCCAGGTAGGAGCCAAGCCTTAGTGTTGCATTTTGTAGTTCCATGAGCTGTTTAAAATGGAAATAGTTGGCTTTACTTCTGAGAGGGCTCTTTTGTTCATCCAGTTAATGCCACAAAACCTGTGCCATCCGGAAGAGAAAGGGATGGAGAAGGGCGACGGGTGACTGGATAATTTTACCTGGGGGTGATGGCTTGCAGTGTTTGTGGGGCTCCACTGTCATTGTGCAAATTCTCCTTTTGTCACAAGGAAGGGTTTTAAGACACCTATTCCTTCCTTTTCACCTTCTTCCCTTCCCCAGTGTCAGACTGGAGGATGCATGTCCTAGTGCAGCTTAGATGTATACCACTAACTGGTAAAATTTTATCATATGGACTGTTTCTAACATAAAGGAGATTTTTCCAGACTGGTTGGTGCAGAAGAGAAGGGAATAAGCCAAATACATCCTTACTGAGTTTTATTCTTGCTTATTGCTTTGATCTTCTGATTTATAAAGTAAAATGGGGCAGAGCACAGTTTACTTGAAGTTTAGAAAGGTGGCACAAACTTGTATGCAAGGTTATTTTCCCCAGGATTCCTGATTTTTAAATTTTCTTATTTGTTAAATTTTTTTTCCCAGCCTCATAATTACGAAAATATTTGAGCAGTTCTTACTCATTAGTAACCGTAGTACTTTAAAAAGATCATAGTATCATAGAATCATTAAAGTTGGACAAGACCTCAAGGATCGTCAAGTCCAACCATCAACCCAACCCCACCCAATCCACTAACCCATGTCCCCAAGCCCCACATCCACACATTTCTTGACACCCTCCAGGGATGGTGACTCCACGACTTCCCTGGGCAGCCTATGATAACTTCATAGAGCACAAAACTGGAATAAGCTTGGTGTTACTCTCCACAATAGGATGCAGTTGAGTTTGTACTTTTCTAAAAATGTCAGAATCCAATAGTGTGATACAGAAGAACCATCTCCACTTTCTTAAACTTCTGGTCTGGAGCCTTAGTTGGTACTGGTTTGGGGTTCGCGGAGGATCCAAGGGTCTATGATTCAAAAGTTAGAGTGTTAAATCTCCCTTAAGCCCAAATGTGTGAATATTGGAAAAAAAGACAACAGATTCCTTAATACTTTCAGCATTTTTAGCAGGGGTCTATAGCAAGCAGATTTCTGAAAGCATCCCTGCGTTTCTGATGCCCTGGTTGTACTGTGGTGTCGTTATTTGGTGTAACCCATCGGTTTTAATAATCAAAATGAGTAGAAGAACCCCAGCGGTATCGCGGTGTCTTACATTCTGAGATGTTCTGTTTGCACAGACCACGGCAGTCACTGAGAACTCTTGTAGCAGCAGTGAAAGAAATTGAGGAGATCCCCGCCTATCTCCCCAACGGCGCTGCGCTGAAGGATGCCGTGCAGAAAGCCAAAGACTGGCTGCTGGAGGTGGAAGCTCTGCAGGTACGTGAACTGTGCTGTTGGCGTTTTGGGGAATGGCAGTACCTGCCTGTCGGGTTAACTGACTGCAAGAAAACTTTTAAATGAGCTATTAACAAAAATCTCAAGTTAAAAAGATGTACTGTGAGCTTTACCTTGAAGTAAATTTTTGCTCCATCACTAATAACAATGATCCCGTCACCTGGTGGTCATGTTTTCATGCACCATTCTGCAGATGAAAGAAAAATACTGGCGCTGTAGTATTCTTATGAAGATCACTTTCTTGTTAAATAAGGTTAAACATGTCGTGTGCTGCTGGGCGTCATTTTGGTAAGACACTCCAACCACTGTCCTGACAAGGAGGAATGCATCTTGTTTTCAGCGAGTGCTTTCATAACGTCAGCAAGCTAAAGAACAGCTGCACTGTGAGAGATGGTCGTGGTCTTACTGCACTAACCATGGTGTAGAGCAGGTCACGAAGTTCTGCTTTGCTGACTCTTGAATAAACAAACCCCCTGAAGTATTCAAGTCACCAACAGTGGCTTTTCACAGCCTTAAGTTGCTTGGCTGAACAAATAATATTCCTCTAGCATCTCTGAAAAAAGCCCCAAGACTTCCTGATCCAGGAATATTCCCCATCAGACAAGTGTCCTGTCCCTATATTTTCTCCAGTGTTGACCGCACCTTTCTGGAGCGTGCGCTGTGTGCTGCATGGGGCGTCACGTCCCGCCAGGACCTGGTGATACACGGACATTAATGCTTGCTGGTCGTGGAATTGCCTCTTCTGAGGCCCTGTAGAATTCCTTTGTTGGTTCCACAGCTGTATCGTTAGCAATATTTCAGCCTCCTGTGGCTGGGGGTGTTCCCTCGCCTGTTAACCACTAGCCACGGCCAGTCTTTAGGCTGTTTCTTGTTCTGTTCCCATATGATCAGCCTTTGATTTCATAGATTAAAATACTTGTAATTTTGTAGTAGTTCTGTTGGAATTTTCAGGTGGATGTTCCTTGGTTTCTTCCCCTTCCTTCCCTCTTCATCCTTTTCCATTTTTTGAGGCGTCTTCCAGCCTGGTGTGGTTTCCGTTTCCGTGTTCACACTCTGAAATAAGTCCCCAGTTGAGTGAAAAGCTGACGGCAGAGTCTGAAAGCCAGAGTCTTCGAAACACAAAGATTTTCACCTTAGCTTCTGGCACTTCCAACTTGAATTTTTTTGTTTTTAACCTTTCAGGCAGTTTTATTTGTGGACCCAATTTCCTTTCCTGTGTTTTTAGGTTTTTTGCTTTTACCGTTCAATGACAGCCTCGCTCTCCCCTCTTCTCGCCTCCTGACCCCCCCTTCTGCCAGCCCAGCAGCTCGCGCAGCCGGGCACCGTGCTGGTTCCAGCCCAAGTCACTGGTCGTAGCTGGGACGGACTCTTTGAAGTGGTTCATGGCTCAGACTCGCCAGGACTCGTGCGAGGGGGCAGCGGGACTGCACGGATGAGGAAAGGGTGGGACTGAGACAGCCCCAATTTCACATTCTGATAGAAATTGCCAAATATTTTATTAAGTTTTCATTTGTCCTCATGTTTCTTCCATGAAGTGAACTCTGATCTGACTTACTGGTGTTTTCAAACCTATTTTAACTAAATTCTTTTGAGTCAAGAAGATTTTATGTAAAAAATTAGTTGACCTGGGCTTCAAAATTTTGAAGCAACAAAGTTCATGTAGTACTAACTTTTGAGGGGTGTCTTAAGAGAACTGAAGTGAATGGTTCTTGGCGTTTGCTCATTTCTTGGTTTGGATTCTGAAATTCTGCTTCCTGATGTGGAAAAACGTGTCTGTATCTGCCAAGGATTTTTGCTTCAGTTCTGCGAAGATTTTGGTAACTACCTGCAGCCGTGGCTCGCAGGAAGATGTTGGTGTCGGTGCTCTGAGATGTGCTGCTGGAGATGTTGGGGTTGTTCTGGATGAATAGTTCTGGACCCACGGCGCTGCCTGTTTTAGAAATTCCCTCTGTGCTGCTTTGCTGCTGGACTCCTTGTAACCGGGTTGCCTTGGGCGTAGGCTGCTGAGAGCACGAACAGAACTCGCTGTCAGACGGCACACCGGGTGTTGGAGAGGGTTTCTTGCTCTTGGCCTGGCAGGGACTGGATTGGACTTGCCTTCTGGGTCTATTTCAAAATTATTTTTGTTTTCTTCTGTGAATACAGTTTGTTGGCTTATATTGTTGGGAGTCAGTTTATCTCTCTTTTTTTTTATTTTTATTTTTTTTTTCCAATTGCCATTTGTTAAGTGCATTCTTCCCACCCCCCGAGTGTTCTGTTAGTTTGTCTGTGGACGTAATGACCAGAGTGTGAGCAGCACAGATGTTGGGACAGCAGCTGCGGACGTGACAGAGGTGCCTGAGCAGTAAATTCCTTTTTACAAGTTCCCCCTTCAGTTAATCTCAATGACTTGCTGCGATGCGTGGAAGTGGTATGTCTTATGTAGATCAAGCATTTTTAATGTATTAATCTGACAGGTTGGAGGACGTGTGCCTGTACTGGACACACTGGTGGAACTTGTCACAAGAGGTCGATTGATTCCAGTGCATCTGGACTACCTGCCGAGGCTGGAGTCCTTGGTGTCAGAAGTCCAGGCGTGGAAGGAGTGTGCAGCCAACACGTTTCTGTGCGAGAACTCCCCTTATTCTCTTCTGGAGGTAAGAGATCTCGGCTCTGGAGACCACCATTGGTACCACAGCAAAAGCACATCTGGGTTACAGTATTAACTCCTGAAATAGCAGTAAATATTAAGCATATTTGCAGAATTGTTTTAGGATTACATTATTTTAACGTAATTTTTATTAGGTTGGTCTATGCTTTCAATGATAAACTTTTAAAAGGCTTAAGATGTAGCCATACTTTCTCTATTCTTTTTAATCGGTGGCTAGTGAGAGTGTGCTGTGCCACAGCCTGACATTTCAATACGAATGTGGGAATATCGACGTATTTGTGACACTGAATTCGCTGCAGTGCTCAGGCTGCAGCCGCTGGAGTTCATCCCCCTCGGGGCGGCAGGAGCCAGACCTCAGCCGGGTTGCGGTGGGGCAAGGCCGTGGGCACCCGCAGCGCCTGAGCCACCCACACTCTGGCTGACGCTGCCCCTCCTGCCCCCAGCCCTCCTTGTTGGGACCAACGGGAGCGCGGGGCAGCCCCTGCGTCCTCTGGAAATCCCCTGGAATCGCAGGGAGGTGTTCAGCTCTCTCTATCCAGCAATCTAAATTAAACACAGAGGCGTTTGCCGTCTGCTCATGTTATAAAATTGAGTTTTTAACTTTCCAGCTTTCCCCATTTCCAGGTACCTCATCCTAGTCCCCCAGGTCTTTGGTGGAACAAACTGCAGGAATCCCGGTTGTAAGCGGTCGTGGGTGGCTGCGCCCGGGCGGGATGGACTCGTTAAAAACGGTGCAGACGATCCTGCGTTTCTGTCCGGCAGGTGCTGTGTCCCCGGTGCGATATCGGGGTGCTGAATCTGAAGAGAAAGCAGAAGAAGTTGAAGGAGACGGTGCCGGGTGGAAAGAAGAAGAGCACTAAGCTGGAGACTCTGAGTGACTTAGAAAGAGCTCTCTCTGAGAGCAAAGACACTGCGTCTGCGGTACGTGGTTTGAGGCTGTTTTCGATCTGGGTTTCTTCTAAGGTCTTGGAATCCTTATCTTTGTCTGTCCTGCAGGAGTGTTATCTTCTGCAGCTTTCCACTTGCTCAGCTGCTCTGCAGAAGGACTTCTACGGCTGTGCTTTTCTGTGCATGCTTCCGACTTCACAGAATTGCTTTTAGTGGGAAATAAAAGTGTTGTCCTTGTGCATGAAGTAGCGTTACAGTTTGCCAGGCAGTGCAGGAAAATCAAAAATCGTCACCCATTTTCCCCCACCATGCCAGCACCTTATTAAAGATAGAATGGGGTTTTCCCGAGTCTGATCCTTTCAAAGTACACAATAACCCAACACCATTTATAATTAAAACAAACCCCATAAATAATTAAAGAAAACCTCGTGCATTACGAGGTCAATAAAACACTGCTGCTGGATGGAGCAGTTAGTCGCTGGTGCTTTACTTTTGTCCTCCCTTGCCCGGAGAGCCAGACTGACAGCCTGCGTCCCCGCACGCGCTGCGAGGAGGAGAGCCGGGCTCCTTCGGGTCGCACACCCTTCTCCTCTCCGACTGGATGATCTCTCGTTAACAGTGGGGGTATTGAAAGGGAAGGACACTCACATGGACGGCACCCAGGAAAATGCGTTCATTTGATGGGGCAGGTTTTGCTTCTGACGCGTGGGGGGAAGGAGAATTTTCTTACAGTGAAGGTTCAGATGTTTTACAACCCAGCGCTGTAGCTGCTCAGCACCCGAGTGTACGCAATGTCGTGTGCTGTGGCCGAATCCCGCATCTGCCCGTTGCCGGACAGACTTGTCTGATTTTTGCATAGATGATTTTTCTCTAATCATCACATTTTCACATTTCAAAGCCATGACATGTGAAATGACAGTTTTGTATATGTTTATAAACCCTGCTGTATGCATTTATATCCATAGTAAAATACGTAGCATTTATTAGCTGCAGCTGCTGCCAGCAGCCTTTAGGAAACAGAAACATGTTGCTGTCTTTAATAGCAGCTAATGATAAAGGTTCCTGAAAAAAAAAAAGATCATGAGCAGTTTGTCAAGGGTGAACAACACGTTCAGGAGCACACCTGAATTTCACTTGGTGTTTGCAAGCCCCGAAGCGAGCACCTAGGTCAGGGTATGGCCCCACTCCCGGGACAGCGTGTGCCAGCTGGGGATCGGAGACACGTTTGTATTTCTGAGAAGTGCCTGGGTGTGTTTTATGGTTGTGCAGAGTCAGAATACACGTTTGAGAGACATGTTCAGAAGAACCTGCAAGTTCCAGAATTTAAGCTGCCCTAACGAAGTGATGGGTCTGTAGTACAAACTGTGAAGGGTTTGGAACGGAGAGTTGGGAAGTTATTTTTTTGCAAAGGAATAAGCTTTGTACCTGTGGGCCTGATGAGAAAACAGAAGGAAACTGAAGTCACATCACTGCACATCCTCACAACTGCTTTGCCTCACTCGTTTGAAGCCTTGAAAAGTGTAGAGGGGTGAGGAGGTGCAGAGACCTGACGTCTGGCGCGTCCAAAGAGGGACGGTGCGGCGGTCAGCCCGCTTCTGCTGAGCCGTTCCCTTCTAAACCACGTCCCTTTCTTTGAACTCCCTTTAGATGGCTGCTCTGGGGGAAGCCCGGTTGAAGGAGATGGAAGCGCTGCGTTCTCTGCGAGCAGCGAATGAAGTGAAGGCGCTGTCCAGCGACGCGGACGCAGAGCTGAAAGTCTGTCTGTGCCAGAAGGAGCCGGCCGCTCCCATGATACAGTGTGAGCTCTGCAGAGGGTTCTTCCACACCGCCTGCGTGTCGGTGCCCAGCGTTCTGCAGGGACCTCGCGTGTGGCTCTGTCCACACTGTCGCCGATCGGAAAAGCCGCCCTTAGAAAAGATCCTACCGCTGCTGGCCTCCCTGCAGCGCATCCGCGTGAGGCTTCCCGAGGGAGACGCCTTACGGTACATGATCGAGAGAACTGTGAGCTGGCAGCACAGAGCACAACAAATGTTATATTCAGGGAATCTAAAACTCGTACAGGACAAAGTTGGCTCAGGATTATTGTACGCCAGATGGCAAGCCGCAGCGGGCCGGTTGCCGGAGACAAAGAAGGTGAGGCTGAGCTGCGGCGGGTTCGTGGCGGCGGGCGGTGGTCAGCCAGCACGGTCTGTTACAGCAGGGTTTGGGCTTTGCTGGGTCTGCACAGACACTGCTGAGGCAGTTTGTGTGGTGCCTTACAGATGGAAGGAGCTGGGGTTCTGCCTTGACGGCTGGCCAGGACATGTGTGTCCTCCGGCCACGGCTTCATGTTCTGCTGCTGCTGGGCTCCTGGGACAATTACTCCCGAGGGGCCCCTTTTCCCTTCTCCTCCTCCCAGCTCATGGGCTCTAATGTGACACTGTTAGCGACAGAGTGGTTGAAGCTATTGTTTCCAGAGTGCTTAGTATTCAATTAGTCTTTATATTCTGTTCTTACAAGTATTTGAATATAATTTTAAGTGTTGAGAATTAGTACCAGAGGCACAAGCTGTCCAGTGTTGCCAGCTGAGCTCTCGGATGAGGTTGTTTTCAGGAGGGTGTCTTCATCCGTTCCTGCTCCTTCTCCTCATCGCTCACACAGGAACTCCCAAGCTGAATATTCTGCCGATATCACAGAGTTAAGCTACAGCAACTGTTCCAGGTGTGGTCGTGAGGGAGTTCCAGACTCGTAGGATGTTCTGGGTTGGAAAGGACTTTTAAAGATCATTTAGTTCCAACCCCGTGCCACGGGCAGGGACACCTCCCACTAGCCCAGGTTGCCCAAAGCCTCATCCAGCCTGGCCTTGAACCCCTCCAGGGATGGGGCATCCACAGCTTCTCTGGGCACCCTGGGCCACTGCTTCACCACCCTCATAGTGAAAAATTTCTGCCTCATATCCAACCTAAATCTCCTCTCTCTTAGTTTAAAACCATTCCCCCTCGTCCTGTCACTGTCACCCCCTCCGGTAAAGGTGTGTCAGTAAAAAGCTCAGGGGAAGGGTTTTCCTGAGATAAGAAATGC
This sequence comes from Pterocles orientalis, assembly GCA_011057875.1. Classification (NCBI taxonomy): domain Eukaryota; kingdom Metazoa; phylum Chordata; class Aves; order Pterocliformes; family Pteroclidae; genus Pterocles; species Pterocles orientalis. The sequence continues at coordinate 885,493 of WKFP01014739.1, forward strand.
ATAAAAAAACTGAAATAAAAGGTCTGTGCAGCATAAAGAACATAAAACACTCTGAAATGAAATGCACTCTCTTGCTTTTACTTTTTGATTGAAACACCTTAGTTTTGCTAGTCCAGCAGTTAGTCTGTGTTTGTGTTTTCACACTCGGTTACGTTAAAACATAAAATGTGCCGCGCACGCTTGAAGAGGTATTGTAGCTGCTTCTCGCGTAGCTCGGCTATACCAAGTTGCTTGGGTTGACCAAAGTTTTTAAATAAGCAAGCTTAGTTTTAGAAATTAAAAACATATTTAGGTATCTAACAGAATTTTTCTGATAATTTAGGTTTGAAAGTGTCTTTTTTACTAGACCAACTAGTATAGCTGAAAAAACCTGAGCAAGATTTTGGGCATATAAATGGATGTTTGGGCCAGAAATGGAAACAGCAAGCTTAGTTTTATGAGCTCAGTGTGGTACCCTGCGGTTCCTCTGAGCCGAAAGCAGTACAACCGTTTTATGTGCTCTGGAGCTCAAGCCAGTAAACCTCCTCCGTCAGGGTGACTCCAGCAGAGCTGGTTCAGGTCCCTGTGGATCAGGCATCCCTGCGAAGCTCGAGGGAAGAGCATCTGAGCAGGAGCATCAGCTCTGGTCCCTCCCCGAGCCTTCCTGGAGAGTGGGACTGGGGTGGGTCGGAGGTGGCCTCCGGAGCCATCTCAGACAGGCACTGGGCTGCGACTTTGGTCTCAATGGGTTTGAGGGGGTTTTGCGGTGAATCCAGTGTCTCAGCATTGCTGTCCTGTCCTGTGACAATTCCACTTTCCCCGTCGTCCAGGGCAATCCCAACAGCCCAGAGGAGCTCATAGCAGTAACCCCTGGAGTTGGGCTTCTCTGGTGCTGGTCAAAGTAAAGAATCAGGAGTTTGAAAAATTCACTTGAAAACCAGCAGAGAGAATTGTTGAGAGAAATCCTGAAAGGGTCCAGACACTTGGGTTCGTGAGGTGGACGATATTTTGGAAGGCGTCCACTGAGGTGGCTTCCTGACCCTTGCTGTAGGTGCCTTTGCACAAGTAAGCACCCGTTCCGCCGCTGGCATGTCTTGTGTGCGCTGCAGTGAAGAGAAATGCTTCACAAGGGTTCGGTGTCTCGTTGGCACAGTGAGGAATCACTTCTTCATTGGGAAGGAAAGGAGGAGCCTGTAATATTTACCCTGAGTTGGTTCTGGAGCTGACGCCCTCGCTTATCCCCCGGGTGCCTGTGTGTGTGCTGCCTCTGCTCCGCAGGCTGGTCCTCCTCTGGCAGAGCCCATCCTGCCGCCTGCTCCGGGGCTGGCTTTGATCTCGCTGGCAATGGTAACTCACAGCCAAAGATTCTGGCAGTCAAGTTGCTTTTGCCTGTTTCCAGGTATAGGACGAAGGGTTTGGGTGTATTAGATGGAACAGTTTCCAGGAATACAAGATTTAAGCAATTGTAAGAGAAACAAGTTTTGATTCTATTGCAGTTAGCTGACACTTCAAAACTGTATGTTTAGTGAAACATTGATGTGTTTTGTTTTCTAGGTTTCCCAGACAATTGGAGCTATGTCCTTTTCCATGCCCCATGACTGGGATAACAGAACCATATATTTACATTCTGCATTTTCTACGGGACAGCACTGCCTCCCACTTCATGGTTTGTAATCTTTATTTTAATTTTGTTTGTTTGTTTGTTTTGGTTTTGTTTTGGGGGAAAAATCCCATGTTTGGTGGAGAAGAGAGGGTGTCCTGGTCAGCAGGAGCTGGCTAAGGTGGAGAGGCACCCATGGCTTCTCCGTCCCCTCAGCAGCTTTGGAACTTAACATCCAGCTTTGGCAGAGGGGTAAATTTCTCAACGCTACAAATGTCCCACGTGTAGTGAAAAGACATGGTGCAGCAGGAGAAGAGCATCAGCTGAGAGCCAGCCCCTTCCCGCGTGTGCCGCACATGGACTGCGGCCAGCCAGAGGGGCTGTGGGAGGGGGAAACGGAGCGGGGGGACCACTGAAGTTGGGGGAGGTGGATGGGAACATGGGAAGTAGTGCTGGCACCACGGGGTGCTTGATCCGCAGGACATGAGGCCAGGTAAGTTCTGCTGCAGCCCAACTGTCGCAGAGACTCGAGCGCTCTCTGGGCTGGCGCTGTGCCCCAGGTTCTGCGTGCGTCCTAGATCAGACTGTGTTCTTTGGACTGACACAGATGTGCTGTAACCTGCATCATCTTTACGACTGTAAAAGTAGTTAGTTATCATTTCTTTCCTCCTGGTGCGTGATGCTCCAGGGACACAGGTCTAGTCTTCGTGTTTCCAAGTCAGTGCAGCTTAGTGTGTACTGATACAACACAGGGCGCCTCAGTTTAATTAGGTTAAAATCAAACAAGGCAATCCTTCGTACCACTGGGTTTATTTTTCAGGCTGTATGTGAGTTGCACTGAGTGCTATATTAAGAAGCTGTTATTTACGCAGTGCTTCTGGCCTCTAGCGATGGCTATTTCAGAAGCCCACAGCGAGTTTGGAAGCTCGGTAGCAGCGGTGGCTGGTGACGGTACGGCAGGGCTCCGGCAGGGCTTGTCCTCTCTGTTTTTCTTCTTCTCCTCTCTTGGCTTCACTTACGGATTTCGCTCAGTTTCTGCATCTTACCCACTTGTTCCGTAGTGAGGGGATCATCACATTGCTTGTAGCTTCAGAAGCAGGAGGAATGGCCAAGAACGATGACAGTTGCTGCTCCTCAAAGCAACAAGAAATGCAAGCCTGGCAGGGGGCTGAGCCCCAGCGCAGGAACTTCTGTGCAAGCCTTTGTCTTTCTTTTTAACCCGCTGTCCAAAATGAGCAGTGAAAAGGGAGAAGATAAGAGTTAATCCATACAGTTGCAAATTTAAAAAGGTCTTTCACTTTTTTTTTTAATGTTCTGCCAGAGGAGAATTTTCGTTACCTGTGCAGTTCTAGCTGGTGCAGACACTGAAGAATTCCTTTTCTCCTCTCTCCCTGTCTCTAATAGCCATCAGCACGGAGCTGGATGAGCTGATGATGGAAGCCCAGCTGCTGCAGGTTTCTCTGCCTGAAATACAGGAGCTGTACCAGATCCTATTCGCCAAGCAGGGCCCCGGCTCGCACACAGAGCAGCGGCCGTCTGCTGGACCGACAGATGAGAAGGCAAGTGTCTGACAGGAGCAGGGAGCTTGGGGTGGGGCAGAGGCTCTGCCTGAACCCAGGAGCTTTACAAAGGGGTTTGTGTGTGTGTCTGTGCTTCCATAAAAATACATTTTCCATGTTCAAAGGGGGTCAAGAAGTTGGTAACGAATTTGTTACAGACTGCTGAGTAGAATTTGTGTCCTGGTGCATTTTTGCAATTTGAATTTGGTTTTTATGGTCACTCTCAGCATTTTAAATACAATTATCCTAATTTGATGCCTGTTCTATGTTTAAGAGGCTTTCTGAGAGAGTTGTCTCGGAAGCAATGGATTCAGAGGCAGGAAATAAGAATCTTTTTTTCTATCAGTCCCGTGACTGTAGGGTGAGCCCATCCTTTGTACCCGCTTCTGCTGAGAAGGCAGGACTCTGGCAGACATTCTGCGCTTTTGCTTCAGCCTGTTCCTGAAGGAAGTGACAGGATAATGAGTGTTAGTTGCATAGTTATAATTTTTTCCAAAATATCTTTCCAATAGAATGAATGTTGCCGAGGAAAAAAGGATGGAATTAGTTACATGGAGAGAAAACTAAAGCGGCGTTTTGAGAGAGAGAGCTGCTGTGACGGGAAGAGAGCGAGAGTAAAAAAAATGAGAACACCCAAAAAGAAGAAACTGAAACTGAATCACTCAAAGGATTTCTGCACTAACAAACTAGAGAGAGAGCGGGAGCGTCTCCTTGAGATGCAGCGTCCCAACGAAAGCCACTTGCTTCCCTCAGACGCGTCATTCTCTGAGCAGGAGGACTCCGAGGACGAAGATGCCGTCTGCCCGGCTGTGAGCTGTCTGCAGCCGGAGGGAGATGAGGTCCGTGGGGGCTCGGGGTGCTGGGATCTGGGACCTGCCCTGAAACTGTTGATTGCAGAAACGCTGTTTACAGGGAGCATGAGGCACTCAGTGACCCAGAGGCGGTGTCTGCGGCTGCGGGGACACGTTCAGTAGCCGTCCTTCCAACCTTCTCCAGGAGCAGCCGTGCAGCGGGGACAGGGGAGGGCGGGTGGGCGTCACGGCATCCGCGTGGAACTGGCAGGTGGAGGTGGGGGGGTGCAGACACACCGTATCAGTCTCTGCTCTGAAAATCGGGGTGTGGACAGCCTCTGGGGGAGCAGCTGTTCTGTGGAGGGGGGCAGTGCCTTGCAGCTCTGCACAGCCCCGGCTGCCCTGGAAAACGGGGAAGAGGGACATCCCCCCTTCCTGGGGGGCTGTGGGGAAGCTGCCGTCCATCATCCTGCTGCGGGTGGAACAGCAATGGGAAGGATAGGGGCAGTGAGCCCTTCTCCCAGCTTCAGAGGGGCTGGGCTGCAGGAGTGCCGAGAACAGGGAGCATGAGGGGAGTATCCAGCGGTGGCCGGGGAAGGGACACTTTGCGCTCGTTTATCTAAAGTGCCCAGAAATGACCCGTGAACGCTCCGTGTGCTGGCTTGGTGCTTCTCTGAACACTGGTGTGTCTGTTCTTCACCAGGTGGACTGGGTCCAGTGTGACGGCAGCTGCAACCGGTGGTTCCACCAGGTGTGTGTGGGCATCTCTCCAGAAATGGCGGAGAAGGAGGACTACATCTGCGCCAGCTGCACTGGGAAAGACTCTCAATATCGGAAGTAAAACTCCCCATAAACCGTTCAGGACATGAGTAAAGAAAGTTATCAGATATTTCCAATAAAGCCACAGAGGCTGGTTTAAGAACCAGATTGCAAATGGTGCTACTTCTATCCTTATGGGATCATTTTCCAGAACTCAAGACAATTTTTGACACTTTTGTATTTTCCCTTGATCTGTTTGTGGTTGTTGAGGTTTGAGACGCTGACTGTTGAGCAGGGGTTTCCACCAATTGGGAAGGCATTGGACACATGCACCTTTTATTGTACAGCATTAAATTACCTCTCTGGGATTTACCGGTGTATTTAATTCAGCTTGGTTTAGGTGCAAAAAAAACCCCAAAAACATGCACCATGTATTTTCCAATAAATCCTCTTTTGAGGAGATCCCTGTTTACTCTGTTAACTCTTTGGAGACTTTAGTTTTTTTCCACTTTGTTTTTCGTAGACTAGGTTTATTTATCTGAGCAATAACTTCTATGTCTGGTTTCAGTGACTGGAATGACAATTCTGAACAGCGTGTTGCTTCTAGCATTGGTTGATGTACAGAAAGCAAATGTTAGATCCTAGTGTCACTGAGGGCCCAGTGGTGTAGAAGACGGGAGGAAAAAAAAAAAAGGCTCTGTAAAGTAATTGCCAGAGCTGTATTTTGGCTTTCTCCTTTTTTGGGTAGCTTGTATCAAATGTTGCAGTTTATATTGTGGAATAAACCCCTGGTTATGTTATAAAATTAAATGTTGGTGTTTTTAGAGAGCTTGGAATGCAGTTTCATTTCCCCCTCGATGGACAGTTGATTGCATCCGTGGGTTCTCCTGGTCAAGAGAAATCCATCTTTAAAAAAAGCAATGCAAAAGCCGAGATATCTTCTTACCTTAATTGAATATTCAGGTTTGGAAGGAGGAGGCAGATAAAATCTTATTCAAAAAAACCCCAAACAAAACCTTTTCAAGTCTTTTGCAAAGCTTTTCCAAAACTGAAATTATATAGCCTGGCCTTGAACCCCTCCAGGGGTGGAGCATCCACAGCTTCTCTGGGCAACCTGGGCCACTGCCTCACCCCCCGCACAGGAAAACATTTCTTCCTCACATCTCATCTCCATCTCCCCTCTTGCAGCTTCAAACCGTTACCCGCTCGTCCTGTCCCTGCACCCCCTGATCCAGAGCCCCGCCAGCTCTCCTGTAGCCTTCAGACTCATTTACTTCATCCTGTTGACCACCATTAAGTTTCATAATCCATTCACTCATTTAATTACCCAGCCCTGCCTAGCCCCACTTTGTATGATAATGAGCTAAAGAGTCCTTCTGCACCTGCGCAGTGCTCCCTGGTGATCGTCCGGTGGTCAACGGGATGAAGTAAAACGAGTCTTCGTCGGAGCTGAACTTCTCCCCTCCTGGTCTCTTGGTCTCGCCCGCAGAACCAGGCCAGTTCCCAGCCTGTTCAGAGCCCCGAGCAGTCTCCTTTATCTCCGCGGCCGTGCAGGTGTTTTATTCTCTCCTCTCGGTTGGGTCAGCAGTTCCTCCCCTGTCATCACAGCTCTGATCTTCTCTTCCTGTCTTCACAAGCACGGCAAACGTTCATCATCTATTGTCCCAACAGCTATTCTTAATCAGTTATTCTTTGATCCCTTGTTAACTTTAAATCCCCCTGTCTCAACACCCACACACGCACCCCCCCCCCTCACACGTGCTTTCCCGCTGGCTCTTAGTGCTGGAGAAAGTCCATGGGGCAGTGGCACATGCAGTATGTTCGTCACGTCCCCCTCTCGAGCGTGTCCCTGGGGTACATGTGCTCGCTGCGTGCTCCCTCGTGGTGCGCTGTGCGTGTCCCAGCAGGCGGTGGCAGTCCTAGTGGCTCGTACGCAGCCCTCAGGAGGCCCGACTGTTCCCACCGCACCAAACAGGTTTCACCTTGCACCGTGCAGCAGCAGTGACGGATCTTCTTTGTGCACAGTTCAGTTTCCAAGCAATCTTTGAGACAAGTGTCCCACGGTTCAGCCTCTCACAGGTGCTGGTTGGGTGTGAAACTCCTGCTCTAGCTGCCGCTGTGTCACCAACTCCACAGGTCTCCACTGATTCAGAGGACAGGAGACTGGGAAATCCCCGTGCCTCTGGGACAGGGGAAAATGGGATGCGTGTCTCCAATTCTCTTCCTGCCCAGCTGTCTAACTACCACTTCCCAGCACCAGCACAGCAATAAAAGTAAATAAATTGCCTGAAGCCCTTCTAGAGAGGGGCGGGATCTCGGTTTAACCAGTGGCTTGAAATCAGGAAGAGAAATCTCTCTCCTTCCTGAGCATTCGAAAGTGAAACAAAGTTGGTCACTCTCCATGGCAGCCAGGATGTCTGTGGAAATCCTCCAGGGTGAAGTCTCCTGCTCCATCTGCCTGGGGCTTTTCCAGGACCCCGTGTCCATCCACTGTGGGCACAGCTTTTGCTGGGCGTGCATCACTCGGCACTGGGAAGGACGGACCACGGACTTCCCCTGCCCCCAGTGCAGGGAGACGGCGCCCCAGCAGAGCCTCCGCCCCAACCAGGACTTGGCCAAAATCACTGCAGCAGCCAAGAGCTTGAACCTGCAACGAGTCAGAGAGGCGGAAGGAGAGGAGAACTTGTGTGAGAAGCACCAGGAACCCCTGAAGCTCTTCTGCAAAGATGAGGAAAAGCTTATGTGCGTGGTGTGCGACAGGTCCAAGGTGCACCGTGAGCATTCTGTGGTTCCCGTGGACGAGGCTGCCCAGGAGTACAAGGTGAGTGGTTTATGGGCACGTTGACGCACAAAGGGCCAGAAGTTCCTGGTGTTGCTGCTCTCGGTTGGTGCAGACACCTGTACAGCCTCTGGGCTGTGGGATAAACCTCCTTTGGGCTCACCCATCTCTGTCTCTTGATACCAGCTGCTGGGGGGCATTACCCGCCCCGAGGAAGGGGTGGACATAGGAGCACCATGCTCCTGGGGACCCAGGGGGCCTCTTCCCCAGGGTTCAGCCATGAGCAGAGGTTTAGGCCAGAACAAGAAGCAGCAGGTGCATATGATTTCTCACCACCACAATCTCCAGGTAACCTTTTAACCTCCCAATTTGCAATGCCAGGGGTTTGCTGAGCCTCCTGAGGGTTTGCTTATCCAGCAGCCACAAATGGCTCCTCCTCCGGGATGCGGGTCCTGTATCTACATCAGCTATGGTGAAGATCTGTAGGAAAAAAAAATATTTCCTTCACCTGCCCCACAGGTCTCAGAAACCTTTGACCTGGGTTTAAAAAAAAAAACAAACCAAAGACCCAGAATGAGTTTTGAGCCAGCTGTGGACCAGGAAGTACCACTGGTGTTGCAGTAGCAAAGAGCCTCCCTCTGATGTCAGCCAACGATGTCGTTAAAAAAAGGACTACTTTCTTTCCTCTCAGGAACAAATTCAGACCCAACTGCAGCGTCTGAAATTAGAGCAAGAGAGGCTTCAATCTTCCGTGGAGCACAGAGAAGAGCGAGTCCAAGACTACACTGTAGGTGCCCATCAGTTTCCCTTGGCAGATGATGAGGGAAGAAAGGAGAAACATCTCCTCTTCCCCTCTGCCATGGGTGGGTGACGCTCCAGGGGTGTGGGGAAGGGAGAATGGGTTTGTGTCTTCCCCAAATGCATCTTTTTGATGGATCCAACTAACACATGACCCGCCGTTGACTCTTGATACTCTTTTCCCCCTCTCTGCTTTCCTGTACTGGCTTTGGCTTGCCTTTGGCAGAAGAAGACAGAAGCTGAGAAGCAGAAGATTGTGACCGAACATAAGCAGCTGCACAAGTTCCTGGAGGAGCAGGAGTCCTTTTTGCTGGCCCAGCTGGAGCAGCTGCACACAGAAATAATGAATGTGCATGGAGAAATCCTCACCAGGCTTTTGGAGGAGACCACGAGCCTGGTCTCGCTGACTGGGGAGATGGAGAGGCTGTGCCAGCAGCCAGACTGTGAACTCCTGAAGGTGAGAGCCCAGGATTTCCGAACTTGCTGTGGAGGCACTGGTGGGGCGTAAGGGCTGGAAAAAAGAGCAAACTCCCGTAGGTGGTGAAGAAGAATCACTTTATTGCTCTTTTACTACTGTGAATATGTCGTCTACAAAACCTTTCATTGCCTATTAACTAAAAACAACACACTATTTTCTAGCAAATTGGTTTCCTTGTTTACATTCCAGTCTTTTCATTGTTTACATTCCAGTCAGTTCTCCTTTACGCTGTGTCAGGTCCTCCATCACCTCCTCTTCCATTTTGCTTAAGGGCAAAGCCTTCTTCTTCCTGTCTATTCAGGGAAAAGCTTCATGTCCCAGAAGTCAAATCCTAATTCAGCATCTTCTCATTCCCCTACAGTGGAGCACCAGCTTGGTCCCCAGCTCTGGGTTTTCTAGCCCACCATGCTGAAAGAGGGACTTCCTTACAGGAGGACCCTGGTACTCCGAAGGGAGGTATCCCAGGTCACTAACTCTCTTTTTCTCTCCCATCTAGGACATCAAAACCACCTTGAGCAGGTATGTGGTCCTTGTCTTATCAAAGCTTCACCCCAGTAGAGCAGCTTTGTGTCAGGATCCTGGGAGAAGTCATGCAGGGACAGGCTGGCCTTTGGGCTTGACTGAGGACACAGGGGTGTGGAAGGAGCACTCTTCCGCTCCGCTTACTTAACGGTACATTCAGACCCGTACTGGCACTGACTGGGTGCCAAGACAGCAGCCCTTGGGGTGGATCAGCAGGTCCATGGCCATGCAGGGATGCTCCTCCAAAGCAGCTTGCAAAAGGGAGAAATGCTTCAGGGCTGAGCTGAACTAGAGCCCCTGGACCATGGGTGGGGTTGTGGGTCCCAGGTGGGTCTGCTCAGGGCTGTTAGTTCCCGTTGGGACCCCGAGGCAGCCACCTCATCCTTTCACAGCTGAAGCAAAGCAATAAACATCTGCAAGGGCGATGTGTGATCCTGCTGTGTCATTTGCTGTCTAAGATGTGCCACAGTGCAGACCCATCACCTTCCCTCCACTGATTCTCCCCTCTGACTGCTGAGAAATACTGAGGAGCAAACTGCAACCCGGTGTAAACACATCCCCTCTTTCCTTCCAGGTGCAAGAGGGAAACATTCTCACAGTCCCTCGATATTTCCCCTGAGCTGGAAAAAAAATTCTGTGATTTTACTGAGAAAACTGCAGCCATCAAGGAGGCCATGGAGAAATTTCAAGGTATCGTGTGCAGGTCCAGAAAGGAAAATGTCATCATGCTGCTTGGTGGAGAGTTGTATTTGTTTTCTTTGCACCAGCCTCTCTCTGCATGGCTGAATTTCATATGTGCAGTCCTGTTTTTCTCCTCTCCTTCCTCAAATTTCTCTACTTTCCCCCAACTCTCTGGATTTTTGCAAAAATCTAGAGTCAGACCAGTTTCTCTTTCTGCCTCTCACGTTTTTCTCTTTCTCTTTCCTCTAGGCACACTGAAGGAGCTCAATCTTCCTTTAACGAGTAAGTGAACCCAACATTTCCCCAACCAACCCAGCACACTAAATCAAAAACCAGAGTGAAGCAAGCTCTGCTGCCCCCAAAGATTAACCCAACCTCCTCTGCTGCCTCCCTTCCTCCTTCTCCCATACTGGTCCCACCATGAGGCAATGCCTGGAGGGGTCCCAAAGAGATCAGATGGATGGGAAGGTAGAGAAATGCCCTGTGCCCCCCCGAACCCTGCTGCACTGAGCCTGACTCTCTCTCTACCTCCAGCACAGGTGACACTGGACCCGAACACGGCCCACGCCGAGCTTTACCTGTCAGAGGAGTGCAGGGTTGTGCGGTGGGAACCCCAAAAGCAGGACCTTCCCCGCAACCCGGAGAGGTTCAAACTCTATCCCTGCGCGCTGGGCTCGAGGGGCTTCACATGGGGTTGGCACAGCTGGGAGGTGGAAGTCAGCAGAGAAGACATGTGGGCCATCGGGGTGGCCAAGGAGTCGGTGCCGAGGGAGGGTTTTTACCTTCTGGAGCCCAAAGAGGGGATATGGGCGCTGTGTCACATTGGAGAAGAGTACGAGATTCTGAACTTCTCCTGTAACACCCGCTTGACCCTACGCAGTGTCCCCCAGCGCATCCGAGTCTACTTGGACTGTCAGGAAGGGAAGGTGATGTTTTACGATGCTGTGAGTAAGGATCAGATCTTTGCTTTTCCACGGAGCTCTTTCAAAGGGGAGAAAGTTTACCCATGGTTCATGGTGTTACGGGATGCTCACCTCAAACTTGTTTCCCAAGGCACAGTAAAAAAAGCAAAACAACTCCATCCACTCACCCCTGGGAAAAAAAACAGGGTCTGAAGCTCTGCGGCTTCAGGTGCCACTGGGCAGAGGGGAACTGGTGGGACCAGAGAGACCATATGCCGGGGACTGTAGGGGCATTTTATGCTGAAGCAGAATTTTAACTATGATACTAACTTTAGACTTTGTAAATATAAGGCTGATAGAGGATCCTGGGAAAGAAGAAAAATGACCAGATGTGCAGAGGTATCTAATTATACAAGACGTAAGGAAGATAAGGAGGAACTGAGAGAAATTTATTAGCACAACGAAGTTATTTTAGAGGTTGTGTTGACATAGCTTCGAAGGTTACGTTCCCAGGATTGAAAGTAGCCAGTAGCGATTTTGTTGTTAAGAATTTTGAGTTATTGTATCCGATCAGTAGCTGCCAAAGCTGAAGGAGCTCTGTATAGAAGCAAGTGCACAACACACAATAAATGGCTTTCACTTTCATCATAATGGGCTCGTCTGGGTGGTGTCCGAGAATTTCACGCGCTGACTGCAAAGAGCCCCTCGCGCTGATTACAAGGAACTCCACCGGTTGGCTACATTTGGTGACCCCAATGTGATGCCGCTTTGTTAAGGGTAAGGATCTTTGGACACCTTAGAAAAAAGCGGAAGAGACTGCTCGGGAGGGCAGGAGAAAAAGATTGTCCGTATCAGACTGTTTGTATTGGCGGTACCAGCAGGTCTGGCACCGGATTGCCCTGGAGGCAAAAGAAATGCCCTAAGAGGTGGAAAAATATTCCTAAGGGAAACTGCCCAAGAGGCAACCAGCAATGCCCTATGGGCGATGCCCAAGGTGGCTGTGCTGGCTGGAAATGCCCTACGAGGCTGAAAAGTGAGCTCGAGTCTTTTAAAAAAAAAAAAGGAAAAAAAAAAAGATGGCGGCATGGGGAATGCTGGATCAGCAACAAAGAAGGCAGCCTTACAGTGTTTACTTAAGTTTATTCGTAGAACTGAAATTGTTGCTGAAGAACGAGATTTAGAGGAACTGTTGTCATGGGGACATCAACGAGGTTTTTTCTGAAAAACCGATCAGGTTTTTTTTCTGTAGAAGTTTGGCAAGATTTGGGGAAAGAACTGTGGGACTGTGTCAGCGCAGGAAATAAAGCAGCTTTTAAGCTAGCCCCCGTGTGTAAGAAATGTTTGCAGGCGTTACAGCAGGTGATGGCAGAGGCTGAAGTTGGAGATGTTTTAAAGGAAAGTTTACATGGTGTGAAGGCGCCCGCACCCGATGATATAAGACAAGGCATCTCAGCTTATCCGGCAGATGAAGTAAATTTTTGGGGAGATGGATCTACTACGTCCCTACAGCCCCATGGGCTCCTGGAGAAGTCAGTCTGGTTCTCCCGAACAAGAGACCCCTGATTTAACCCAGGTGCCATGGCCAGGTGGTGAAATGGACTTGGATGATTCAGAGCGAAAACAAGCCAGTGCAGAGGCTGCATAGATTCTTGGCAGAAATGAAAATCAGGGTGAGCAGCTGCAGTCTGTGTTCAAACGGTTAGATCGGCTGGATGGAGCAGGACCATCTACTTTGGAACTATACAAGCAAACGCAAGATTTGTCACTGCCTGCTGGGGCTGTTACACCACTGTCAGCGCCTCCGGCCTGTGCTGGGGTGAGTTACGATGACCTGGAACAGCAAGGACGGATTGTTAAGGCGAAATGGGGTAATGCACAAGAATGTCAGAAAAAAAAAAAAAAGGTGAAGCGAGGTCGTGAGCTGCAGTGGGCACAGCAACGTGTGCGAGATCAAACAATGTCATTGTCGGAGTATCAGGACTGATGCAGAGAGAATGGGTATGATGAAGAGGATGTTGTGAAGTTCTTGTCTGAATGTGAGGAGTGGTTGGAATCTCCTGGAGTTTTCACAGACTCTGCTGCAGTATTTGAAACAGAGGCTTGGGATGTGGTCACGAAAAGTGTTATAGGAATGGTAACACCCTGGAGAACGGTGTCAGAAACTCTAGAACAAGTGAAGGTTGATCGAACTGTTGGCACAACAGCAGATGCTGTGACGGGGCTGGAGGCTTCTGAGATATTAGAAAAAGTAACTGTGCCATCACCCCCCGCCCCGCAGCGGTGACCCCCCCTTCGTCACAGCGGCCGGACTCGGTTCCCCCCCGACCCGTGTCGGTCTGTCACCTTCACAGTCTCTCTCTCTCTCAAGTCGTGGGATCGGGCTTTTCTAAGGAACAAGAGCTGTACAGGTCCGTTTTGAAGCAGCTGCGGGAGGCTGCCCGGTGTTTGGTGGCAGACGATCGACTGCAGAAGTTGTTGCGCTGTATCCTGAAGTGTAATTATATCACTGTGTAGATATGACACCTACCACTGCATCCTGGGCCAGGAGGGATTCGTCTCTGGGAGATACTTCTGGGAGGTGGACGTGGGGACAGAGGAAAGAGGTGTCTGGGCCATGGGGGTGGCCAAGGAGTCCATGAAGAGGAAGGGGTGGATCAACCCAGCTCCTCAAGATGGGATCTTGGCTCTTTTGCACTGTGGGGGCAAGTATTGGGCTCTGACTTCCCCTGACCACATACCTCTTGCCCTCACCCAGATGCCCCGGAGGGTTAGGGTCTACCTGAGGAACAGAAGGTTGCCTTCTTCAACGCTGACAACCAAGACCTGCTATTCACCTTCCCGCTGGCCCCATTGAGTGGGGAGAGGATCCGTCCCTGGTTCTGCGTGGGGCCCATCGCCCAACTCCACCTGAAGTCACTTCCTTCGCCCCCATGCGTCCCCAGCGTGGATGAGCCTCTGGTCCCTTCGTGCTTCCCACTGCAGAGCCTCCCCACATTCACCAGAGAGCAGGACACGACCAAGACATGGAAATTCATGCTGCTGCCCACAATCAGCCATGACCAATGTCAAGACTCTTCCAGTTGGATTGTGCCACCACAGCATCCCAAGACCCCTCCAGGCGCATTGCACCACCGTGGTGTCCCAAGACTCTCCCAGTTAAGCCATGGTGGCATCTCCACCAGAGCAGAGCCACCCCTGCTCCTTTTGGAGCTTGCAACAAGATGTCGTGATGGCTAAGACACATGTGTCTTCCACCAAGCAAGCGGCTCACTCCTGGAGGTCCTTGGCCTTCAGTGATGGGCAGAGTCCAAACCAGGAAGGGTCTTGGGACCCAAAGGGTGCCAGAACCCACCTGAGATACAGAAAGGAATGCCCCACAGTGTCAACACCGAGATGAGAGCCTGGGAAGAAGGAGCTGTGCATCTCCTCCCTCTCCTTTTCCACTTCCTCTCCAGTCCCTAAAGTCTCACCAAACATGGCCAGTTCAAGGTGGGGGGGTCTCTGTTGTGCCATTCTTGTGGCAGGGGGATTTGTGGTGCTCGGTTTCTGATGTCCACCCCCTCGCCTGTGCTGCCATATACAAAAATACACTATTTCCATCAAAATGTTTTTCTTGATGCCTTGGTGGGTCACTGGATGGGGATGGAGGGTCCTGCAAAGCCCCAGGTTCAGCCGAGGGTCCAGATCATCAGATACATCCACAGGGATGGTGCAGAGCTAGGGTCAAGCCAAGAACCAAGTCTACAGCTCAGCCTTGGCCATGGCTCCTCCAACAGGGGGGAGCATCCTGAGCCAAGCTTAAATAGAGCCCCGGGCCATCAGCTGGCCCTGGGTGGGACTGATGAGGGTCATTATTGCTAATTAGCACCCTAATGATCCTAATAATGCTGCCTGGTGATGGAGTTGGGTCTCCTGACCCTTCTGCTGGTGAGGTTGGAGGCCTGGAGGCATCTCCAAGGGGTCCGTGTCCAGCAAAGTCCTGACTTCCTCCTGGAAGCAGCTTTTAAACACAAAATCTCACCAACCGCCACTAAATTTACAGACACTGGGGTCTGGGGGGGACCAGACTAGTAGAGGCCAGTTGTCCCTTCCCATCACCCATTTCTTCACCCAAAGATGGGTCAAGAAACCCACCCCTGGGCTGCAACCCCTGAGGGTTTTCTGAACACCTGGGAGATGCTCCCCCAGGGATGATGCTCTCCCGGGGACCATGCTCTCCCTGGGGTGATGCTCTCCTTGGGGGGTGATGTTCTCATAGAATCATAGAATGGCCTGGGGTGAAAAGGACCATAGTGATCATCTAGTTTCAACCCCCCCGCCATATGCAGGGCCGCCAACCACTAGCCCAGGCTGCTCAGAGCCACATCCAGCCTGGCCTTGAATGCCTCCGGGGATGGGGCATCCACGCCTCCCTGGGCAACCTGTTCCAGTGTGCCACCACCCTTTGGGTGAAAAACTTTCTCCTAATCT
>WKFP01014740.1:0-35278 GCA_011057875.1 Pterocles orientalis
GGGGGGGTTGCACCACTCACTCCTGAGAACCTTCAAGTATCTGGAGTAACAAGGGTCTCTGTCTGCAGACTTTCACCCTGGGTGCTCCAAGTCTCCGTAGTCTACCCCTGGATGCAGAGAGCAGTCTCAGGGAGCAGACACTGTTTTCTCACCTGGTCACTATGGTGGGACAAAATTTTACTTTTAAGGCGGCAATGTTGAGTCGTGGTTTACAACTTCTCAAAATTCAGTAGTGGGTCACCATAAGCTTGCTTTTAGTATTTAGGTTAATATCTATGATGGAAATACTGATTGTAGTATTTATTAACTAGAGATATTGGTTGCTAAGAGTATTCTTTTATATGTGCTTTTGGTAAAGATTTCTTGTGTTCTCTAAGATTATAGAGACAAGAGGAAATGGCCTCAAGTTGAGCCAGGGGAGGTTTAGGCTAGATATTAGAAAAAATTTCCTCACTGAAAGAGTGATCAGGCATTGGAACAGGCTGCCCAGGGAAGTGGTGGAGTCACCATCCCTGGAGGTGTTCAAGAGATGTGTAGATGTGGTGCTTAGGGACATGGTTCAGTGAGTTAGGTGGTGTGGGTTGACGGTTCGACTTGATCCTTGGGGTCTTTTCCAACCTTAATGATTCTATGATTCTATGAAATGCACTAAGAATGCTGTTAAGGTTGATTAATGAAACACGTGAAAATTAAGAAATACCTGTATGATCTTACTTTGCAGGCATGCATGTCCACTTTGTGTAGAAGCTGATGCAGTCTTTGATCGCAGAGTGGTGCTGCTTTTTCCACAGCTGCTGTGCTTCAGTTTGTGAGCACCAGCACACCTGTGACCTTAATGGTGCCTTTTAAATTACTTGTCTGATCATCACTGCTTCCCAAGTCTTTGGGATTTCTTTCATGCTATGCAAACTCTGTTATAAAATGTTTGTTTTCCTCATGGATTTTTCTGTGGTTTGTTACTAAATGTTATCCAAGAACTGAAAGGGCAGCATTATCTTTTTCTTGCAGATAAAGAAATGAGGCACTTGAGAACAGAAAGATTCAATAAGCCTAAGTGCTGGTTTTAGGCTTGATCTTGGGCTGTTTTTCCAAACTTGATATGGTGCTTTCTGTTTATGCCTTTTTCATTTTTACTCTTAGGACTTTTCCCATTTAGATTCATGCCAAGCCTGTCCTAATTTTCTTTCTGTGATTTGTCTATACATTTTCCCCTTCCCACATCAACTTCCTTTCACCTTCATCAGTTTATCAAGTCATTTACATCGTTGATCTGTTCATCAATATTCATCAATTAATTTACATTAATTTCTTCACAAGTTTAACCTGGTTTAAACACCTTTTCTTCCTGTCACCTCCTCCCACCTCTGCACTGGCCTGTCCTGGGTTCTGGCACCACAGCTATGTTTGTGTGGTGACGTAAAGAACTTGACAGAGGAGTGTGTTCATCTGAAAAGTTAGGATGAAAAGGCAGATATTTTGCTGTTGTTTTGGATTTATTTTTTTTTTGGAACTGTTGAATTACTGTCCCGATCCAAAGTCGGGCAGGTTTCGATGCGATCCCAGGAGCAAGATTAAGACCAAGCAAGGTCAGATGCCGTACACCCCAACTAACTTTATTAATGACAGTAGAACATACAAGTGATAGGAGAGAGTGGAATAAAAGGTAGAAATCAAGCAAGAAGTCAGGATAGAGAAGCAAGAAACTGTTACCACCCAAGTTCCCATGACACTCCGACTATCCACAGGCCTTGGACAGTAAACACACCCCTTCGCATGCACATACATGCGCTCACACCTCTGCTCACGTGCCTCCCCACGTGCACATGCCACAAAAGACACCTGCACCGAAACACACGCACCGCTACAAAACACACACACCCAAGACATGTGCCACCAAAACACACACACCATGTGGGGGCGCTTTCCTGTGGGCATTTAGAGCTGGTCCAGAGAAAGACCATTGGGCTGAGGGTTTCCATGGCAGCAGCATGTCAGATAAGTCCAGCACCCCTCTCAAGCATGCCCATGGGTTACACCCGCTTGCTGCATGCTCCCTCGTGGTGCACTGCACATGTCCCAGCACGTGGTGGCGGTCTCCATGCCACACCAGACTGGCTTCACCATGCAATGTCAGTGGTGGGCACAGTTCAGTTTCCAAGCATTCTTTGAGACAAGTGTCCCACAGTTCTGTTTCTCACAGTTACCCAGTCTGGTTCTCTGTGATGGGACACAAACCCCTGTGCCAGCAAAACCATGATTTTGACCCGAGGCAAACCAATAAGGAAGAGTGTTGCAGTACTGCTGTCAAGTATGTAGTCACAGCTTTGCTCTTTTATCTCTTGTCCATTTCTTTCCTCAACATCACTCACATTATTTCTCTATGTTCCCTCCAGCCAAATCACTTTTAGTCTTTCCCATTATTTCCCTAATTTATCCCAGTCACTTCATCTCTTTTCTTAACTCTCAGATGCTCATCAGACGTTCTGTCAGAGTTCCTTCCTTAACTCTCATTTCTTTGAATCCTTCAGGGTTTAAATCTTGTTTCCTTTGGTGTTTAGATCACAATTCTCCTCCCCACCATCTGAGTAACCAAAAAACCCTCACAAGCTCTCTGCTCATATTTTGAGTGCCATGTTCTTCCTTGGTGGGTAACAGCTGGAAGCTTTTGGGAGTATTCAGAGGTTTTATATGGTTGCATATGTTCAGTAGAGACTATTGGAAGTGTCAAACAACAGTTATTTCAAAATCTTATAACTACAGAAAGTTTGGACACATTTTAATGTGATCTGTATGAGCTTTTTCACTGACAATGAGATTATGATTTTCTCGAGTTTGCCGAAAACCTTGAAATCCAAAAATATTCCAATTTCCAAAAAATATTGTCTACAGTATTTTTAATTCCAATGAGATGTTGTCTTCCTCCTCCTGCCTTCCACAAGTCCACCCTGAATATAGTAAGTATTATAAATTTTCCATGAAAAGAAGTGGAGTGTTTCAAACACCCCAGAGAGAAAGTTTCAGTCCAAACTCAAAAATTGAGGAAATTATGGACTAAACTAAACACTAAACCCAGAAGTGTTTTTATGGAAGCCCAGCAATTTTAATAACAAGCAACAATACCTGTTCCATGTAATGAGCCTTTAATTTTAGTTTCATGAGGCTGATAGCTCACTTTAAGTACTGAACATACATAGGAAACTAGTGTTTTGTTGGATAGAAGTATAAAATTACTCGCGTTGCTTTTTTCTGGTCTTTAGCTGCAGTAATGTGAGTTGACAGGGTGACTACTAAGCTAGTTACACTCAAAGTGTAATTGTTGGGCTTTTGCATACAAAGAACTGACATAAAATGTTTTTAATTTAAAGAAGTGTTCTAATGTTGAGTTCTTCCATAACATCTTAGTTGTGAATTATCAGAGCAAGACCTGATTGAAAAGTAGATGTTTATCAGAAGTCTCTGTTGGGATCTTGCCTTTATATCAATCCTCTGGAGCATATAAGGGCAGTTAAATATGTAGTAAGTATCATTTGAAATGATCCCTTTTGGCTGGATTACAGGGTAGGTTTCATCTCACCTAATTCCATTTACCTTGTCTCAGATAGCTGGACTCCCTGAGCGAGAGAGAACATAACACACCTTTGTGACTGAACTGAATTTGCTCCCTGATTAGCAGCTTGCTTCGTATCTGCTGTTATATTTTGTTTCTCTCAGTTTTCTGTATGAGGTCACAAGTGTGTGTCTGCACTTACAGTTCGACATAGAAGGGTCTTGGGTATTTGATGTAGTTTAATTCATTTTAATCTGAACAAGTTCGTCATGAACAGTAGAGGGAACTCAACAGATACTACCTCAGCCTTGTATGTTATCTCAGTTATGACAAGAAAATCGTTGATCATACAGAGTCTCAGTCTGAATATCCATGGTCGTTTCCCTCAAACAATGAGTCTTGGGCATTTGGACCACCTGTAAACTCAGATAACTGGATCTCTTATGACTACATCCAACTGTCCTGGCATGCTTGAAATTGTCAGGCTGGTCAGGACAGGAATCTGTTTGCACAACAGGACTTGGTCAGAAAAAGACTCGTGTTCTGTAGTTGATTTCACTGGGAGTGAATGACACCTAAAAGCCCCGTATCGTCAAAGGCTGGATTTAGTTGTTTTCCATTGCTAGCGTTCATGGATGGCAGAATTGTCATTTCAAGGAGTTTTAGGCTAGTTGCCTCAATTAACCAAAGACCTGAGCAGAAAGACTTGAGATTTCCAAAATCAGGAAAGCAAGCCAGAATCCTATTCACTAATCCATGCCAACAGAACCAGTTTTTGGCCAACGGAACTACAGTTCACGTCCTTCCAAACCTGACATAACAGCTCTGTAGCTGGATGTGCCACTTAGAGCCAAAGTTGGTGCACGTGGTGGCCTGTGTTGGCTTGGGGGTGGTTGGCCGAGTACCATGGACAGGGGCTGCCCAAGGCTGGGAGCTCAACAGTGCTGTGGGAAATAATCTTATAAACCTGAATGGTTGGTGCCAAATGGTTACTCTCAAGAATCTGTAATTTCTTGGCCTGTTGTCAGTGTGAATAGGACAACATATGTTTTATCCTTGATTTAGGTGTTCTGCCACTATGCTGCACTTCTAATTGTCAGGAAATCAGAGGAGTGTTACAACTACTCTGTCCTTTCTGAACGGCATAGTGGAGAGCCACACGCTAGGTCCGACGCATAGTGGACCCGGGGGAATGATCCGTACTTGACCACTGTAATCATTGCATGGGCTCTGACAAGGGTGCCTGAAAGTGTTATTTTTCTCCAACGGGTGGGGCAGGGAGCTATGATATGATGGTGATGATGTTGGCTTTTGAATTAAACACATGGATGACTTAGGGTAGAAGTAAATTTCCAGGAAACTTATTTGTAGCTAGGTTGCTAGTTTTTCCTTCACTCCCATGTCATATTATTTTGCATTTTCAGCAATAATTCAATTTACCATTTGAATTCTATAAATAAAAAGTTATTTTTTGAACTGGGTTGTCTGTATATCAGTGCATTGCCCAGATGTTCAGGAATACATTGATTTATCATGTGTTCTCAGCAGCAATTTTTTACCTGCAACACTGAGGGAGAGCATGGCAAACGTCAGTGCTCTGACATTACAAGAACGCTTAAAAAATATTGAATTATTAGAAATAAACCAAACTGGATTCCTTGTATTGGCAGACAGATTTCTGCATGTAAGAGTTATAATATTTGTAAGTCTTACTCTGCAGTCAAAAGACCGAGAAGCTTGGAGCTGATTCTCAGCTGTTGACATCACTCTAGACCTGAGGCTGTGGTTGCATAAACAGATTGCTGTGGAGTTACAAAAACTGCTCCCTATCAGGTGATGGTGCTACAAATACTGTTCCTTCTGAATGCGAATGTCCCTTGGAACAGCTGCTGCTGCTCCTGCATACAAGCACAGTGTGTGTGCATCATGACCCAGTGGGCACAGTTCTGTCTTTAAATGTTCTAAACCGGGATGGTTCTTACCAGCAGGAATTTGCAAAGTTTTCTTTCAAACTAGGCTAAGACCTGATGGGCTTAATTGCACTTTTGTTTGTCCTACTGACATGAATAGGAGATAACTCTTGATGTGTGTATGAAACACACAAATAGGTCCCAGAACTCTTAAATAATACACAGTGTACAAGTCTCTTTCATAGTTGTTTGCCCATCGCTTGTAATGTTCAAGCAAACAAAGCCTCAGTGATCTTGAAAATTATGTTAATATTGAAAACGTAATCTATATTTTTCCTACATGGTTGTATTGAGATTTACTGACCATTTTTCATTTCAAAGGTACCATGGTCATTCCCTTGAAACACAGGAGCTTTTTTAATGTAAATGCTCCAAAATCTTTAGAAAAGTTCACTAAAAATAATCAAGGTAGCACAGTGCTGCTTTAGCTGAAGAGCTAATTTTTCAGTCATGTTCTTTCATGTTTATTTATAAGTGTTTTTAAAAGTCTTAAAATTAAAGTCTGATTGCTGGATTATCCTGTGAGAACCACAGACACATTAATGTACATAAGGAAATGCAAGTAGATATCTTGCTATGTTCTTCATACAGATTACATAGCACTGTGGTTTCTCCAAATACAGTGGATTTTTTTTTTTTTTGGCATTTCTATTCTTCCCCCCACTGTTGTGTTCCCAACAAGAACCATATTGTGTTTGAGGACTTTTTTATATGCTATAATAACTTGAAAGAATTTTAAATCTGTGTTCTTTTTGCTGCTAATGAAGAACATTGGTTGCTACATTTTCGGAAATTATTTCTCTTTGGGTCTTATTTTTCCAGTCAAGTGAAATTGAGAGAGCTTTCAAAGAAAATAAGATTTCAGTTTTTAATTTCTTCTCCTTGATGATGCACATCTTCTTTATACCACCATTACTGCTAGCAGATAAGATCCAGCAAATCAAAATGGTAAAGACAGCTTTGCTTTTACAAAGCAGTATTCTTACTGTAACAGGCATTAAGCTTTCCTTTGGCATTGCTTTGCAGTGGTGTAGGCTTTTATGTACATAGGCCAGTGAAAAGAGCTTCTGCTGCTTTTACTTGTAAGAAGTTTGGGAAAGCATTTCCTTCCTTTTTCAAATAAGCAGAACAAAATCCTCCTGCAATATTGCTGTTTGTTCCCATGTCCCACACGATCCATTCCATTGGTCCAGAATGTGGAGCTGGACTGGGTTAAATTCACTGGTTACCTATTTTTGGTGGGTCAGTTGGACTTCTTTTAGTTCTTGATCAGGTTATTCATGGACATGTATAAACAGCTTGAACAGCACAAGAGTAAGCAGCTCCCTTGAGCAGGATAGGGTCATCATCTTCTAGTGATGGCATTGGCTTTTTCAAACTGGGAGTGAAATTCTTGCTCCAGTGACTGGGCTGAAACAACTTTTTCTTCTTGCTGTTACAGGCCTGTGGGTTGATCTTATGCAAGGCAGTTTTGACTCCAGCTGTTTTAATATGACCACCCTTAAAGTCTTGTGCTATTATATTTACTGGGTTGTTTGGTGGGGTTTTTTTAAATTATTTGTGGGCAAAATTATATACTCACAATGTTTTCTTGAACATACATGGAGAAGATGTGGGGCTTCTCCCCCTTGTGATCTGAACTGGATTATGCTGCTTGAGGCAGAAGCACCAGGGCCCTTTCTGCTGGGTAGTGCCAGGTTGCAGAGAGCTGGAAATTTACTATTTTTCTTGAATTATTTCTCAGGGGTTCTATTAAAGACTGTGTAGAGAAAGATGGGAGAAAATCTAAGTTTAATGTTTTTCTTTTTTTTTTTTTGTAAAAAAAGAGGAGAGATGAAGTGTTCACACTATTCAACATTACACACCTTGGTTATTTAAGAAGCTAATTTCCTTAGGGCCACTGGATAATGGACAGATACACTTCTCAAGAGAACCCTGCAGAGCAAAGCCCGGTTTTTATTCATTTACTTTAGGAGACTAGCCAGATAATCACTTAGGAACCTAAAGCCAGCTGATACCTAGAGACAAGTGCTGGGAACGATGTGTGGAATTCCTCTAAAGCCTGCCAAAACCTGTAAATGCTTTCAGAATAATGTTGCAGTGCATAACAGGCATAATATTTGTATTAGAGTGCGTCAGAGAGATGGTGGGTTGGATGTCCACATGAATTAATGCACCTTTTTCTAAGTACTCAGATATGAAGTAGGTTTAAGGTTGTTAAAGGATTACTTTCCTGTATCAGACTGAAATGTGACAGTCCAAAAGATATTAGTGTGCTGTGAGACACAGATTACAATGAGGTTCTATTTTATTTGCCATTTAACTCTTCCTTATGTAGTTTATTTAGCAGCAATGGTATTTGAATGAAATCTCATTGCTGAAGATAAAGGAAATTTGACACCCTTTCTTTGAATACAGTTTTACTCAGGTGTTTGAGATGTAAAATACAAGCTTTCAGGACAGTGAAGCATTACAGATGTTGGTTGGGAAAGAAGGCAAAATTCCCTTCCTGTCGTGCTGATTACCATGCTTAAGCTATCCTGTCCCCTCAGACAGGTTCCACCTGTGCTCAGTTTGCCTCCTAAAAAATAGAGGTTTTGTTGTCCATTGGAATTGCGAATTGTTTCCTGCTTTTTGTGGTGTGGTTTTGTTTCTGAGCATGGTGCAGCTAGCACTGTACTGGCTGGAGAGTTGTGGAATATTGCTCCAAGGTTATGTGCATGACTGGTGTTCTCTGTGTCAGAATTCCTATGCTTTAGGTCTCAAACTAAAGCTTTTACTGTAGCAATATTTTTTTCCCTTAAGCAAAAGGTGACATAAAAATGGCAGCTGACTCTCTACTTCAGACTTTTACTTTGTATTGCACTTAAAAACAAAAGCCCCAGACTAAATTACCTTGAAATGAAAATTGTGTTTATTAGTGCTGTATTCATGTCACCCTCTATTCTGCCAGGCCTCCTCCTCCCAGTGAGACAAGTAATATAATATGGAATCCTGCTTTCCAGCACTGAACGCTAATAAGTCACACAGACTGCAACAAGCAGCCATCACTTGAGATCTCATGTTGGGAGATTTAACAACAGATTCAAGTGGCATCTGGAGTACTTAAGTGAACATCAGCCTTGATTAACTAGATTGTGCCTTTCATTAGTAAAACCAATAAGTAGCAGAGGACTGGTCTTTGTGAAGCTGTTTTCTGAAATTAATGTAAATAAATCAGGATTTCTCGTTATAGTCTTGACCTCAAAACACTGTGACATGCTTACCAGGCCTATGGAGGTGTGGCGGTGTCCTTTTTTGTCAGTGCAGTCAGTGAAATTTGTTTGCATGTATGTTGATGAGATTTCTTGTAATGACTGCCTTTTCTGGTGTTCTAGTTAATTAGTGTCCTTAATTAAGCTTCTGTCTCATGGAAGGGAAAAGGTAATTTATGACCCTGCCTATGACTTTCTATGGAAGAAACTGCTTCCTTCATGTTTGTGAAGGTCAGGGGGGAGAAGTGGCCATAAGCTAATAACTGCTGGAAACGGTCCAAATGAAAGACCTGTCCCTCTTCAGCAAGAAATCTGTTTTCTGCTATACTACCAGAAACTACCATAATTTAGGTAAATTAGGTTGTCTATATAGCTCTTCTACTATAATTCCCTCTCTTGAAAATAAAACTTAATGAGAAGTTACTTCAACTTACTAGGAAGAAATAGACTCCATATTGTGCACGCTTTTGACATTGCCTTTGTGGTTTTTTATAGCTGTTCTGTAAGACACTCAGAAGTCAGGAACAGAGAGGTGGTGTGTAATAGTTTGTTTCCATAATGATTAATCCATTAATCAAATATTTAGTTTAGCCAGTAAAAGCAAACGTGCTCCTACGTTGATATCATCTTCTACAGAGTCTCTCCTCTCTCTGTATGCACATACCTATTAGTGGTGGAAATACTTAGATTTCCAGTATCTCTTTTATTCGTTGGTTTTCCTACTCTTCAATTATGCATATCGTTCCTTCTGCTTGTTATGAGATCATTGCAAACCGTGTTCTTCCTGCTTACAGAAAGATTTGTGAGGTCAAATGCATCATTTAGGCCTGTTTAGGGTAAGAAGCCACAGGTGTTGCTCACGTTTTCATATTCCTTTATTTGGCTTCAGAAATCTCTTGTGGCTGTTCCTCTTTTGTTTACTTTCCAAGAATGACACTAGTGATTTTGATTGGATTGACATTTTGCTCTTCAGAGTTCAGGCTAAAAAGATGCTTTACATTGAAACTCTGAAAATGAAAGCAGCAGAACCATTGTTCTTTCACCAAATACTCTTAAGTTGTCATAAACAGTGATTTAAAAAGTGGCTGCCCCCTTTGCAGCCACTGAAATGATATTCTCATAGGAATCAGTGATGAAGGTGAGGTGAAACATAAACTTTTTTCTTCACATATATCATTATCTTACACCCTAAACAAGATGACATCATCTGTTGTTTGTAGCATACATTTTGTCATAAAAATAGAATTCTGAAACCACTGTGAAAGTCTGGGCTTTGAAAACATGATTTGAAAGATCTTGTACAAATAAACACTAATCCTTTCTTTTAACTTATACAGACTTGAAAGCATTTAACATGAAGTGGACATGGGTTTTTTTATGATACTGTTAGACTTGAGTTTTGAGAGGGATGTGTAAATGCAGATATGTATGGTTAGATATGTTTATCTGCAGATATGCATCTGTATGCGTGATTTATATTTATAAGCTAAAATATGTACAGAAGCATACCCAAAACTAAATATGTTACTGCAAGGTGCAGGGAGGAAGGAGGAAAAAAAACAAAAACAAAAAAAACAAAAAACCAAACTGCTGGACTGCAGAAATTACCTGGAAGAAGTAATTTACCCTGCAATAATGCATTTAATCTTCATTTTGAGATGTCCTTATCTTCTAGCTCTCTGAAATTTATTTGCTTAATCATACTGGCAGGTGCTAGTGGTTGGAAAAGTAAAAGGAAAATACTATCCTATTTGGAAGGTACAATTCTTTGCATAGGTCTTGACTGGCCTTGCTAAGATCCAGAGCATTGATGACTGGTTGTGCAAGGAAGCCCACAGTAGAAAAAGTGTGAGAGGAAAGGACCACGACAGCCCTTCACACAGAGAAGAAAATAGAGCTGGCCTTTGAGGTCTTCATTCTATAAACTCTATATTCTTCATGTAAATTAGATGAGGAATGTGTACAGTGTATGCTGTGTGCAGAAGGCTTGTTAAAGTTGGCAGTCTAGATTTAAGAAAAAAGGTGATGAAAGAAGACAGAGGAAGTAAATGCAGCAATATCTGATTTCAGCTTTGTAGTGGTAGAGGGCTCTGAGGGCAGGCAAGCTCAGTGTGACCTTGGAAATCCACCTGGGACTCTGGTGCCTTGCCATGTCTCTGTTTAACATTTTACTCTCCAGCTTTATGAAATGTCATGTAATTTAACCCTCAAAGAAGTGAAAGATGACCCTTGAATTTCGTGAGTTTAAACGTTGATTATTTTTTTTCCCTTTTCCTTGAATTTTGCTTTTTATTGGTCACAAGATAGAAAGACATAGAGGATCTGCAACTTCTCCACGGGTATTTATGAATAAGGATTTTTAAGGAGGTGGTAAACACACCTCAGGTTGAACAGTTAGCTCTACAGGTGCTGTTTCCATGCAGCTATTGCTTTTTGTGGAGTATGTGAAGTGCATGGAAAGGTTTTGCTTATTTTATTGGTTGGATCATTTCCTTCAAGCATGTTCTTAAATCCCTTTGACTAATGAGAAGTCTATGAAGTGTTTCTTTTGGCAACAGATAATAAAATATCGTGCTGGAAATCATCCCCCAAAAAGAAGACATTCTCAGTGTTCAAGAAAATCCCATCTGTCATGTTCTGAAAATTTCTGTTCAGAGAATGAGTAAAAACACCTCCTCACGTTTCCTTCTATAAGGTGGGGAAAGCAAGGGAGGAAAGTAAAGCAAAAGGGTTATCAATGCATGTGGTTGACCCAAAATTAATTTCTTTGCTAATGCTACCATTCCTCGGAGTGACTTTCCGAAGGTGTTACCATGTTTACATTATAAGTGGACCAGCTGCCTGAAATAGGTTGTGTGGTGGTAAATGCCGTTCCCTCCCTCTGACACCACTCAGGAATTCAGGAAGGGAATAAAGGAATTAATTGGGTCTTTATCAGAGGTGGCTGCAGCAGCGGTGTGGGGTACCTTGTTGCTGTAGGGTTCATTGCAGGCTTGGGGGCTAGTTTCCATTCCTGTTTCATCTAATAAACACATTACAAGGAAAGAAAGTGATTCTTCTAAGGGAAGATGTGGTAGGAAAAGATTGATCAAAGATTTGGTAGGGAAAGATAGCTCTCTACTAGCCTTTCCTGCTAAAAAGCGGCATTAGGGAGAATTGTAAGGTTTTGTGGGGACAGGGCTGTGTAGTCTGGAGAGTTTGTCTAGAGATTTATGTAGCTTGGATAAGCATTCTGGCTCTGAGCCTTTCTGTATGTTAAACATGAAATGAGATTAAGGAAGGCGGGAAATAATAGATTTTATTTTTTTTTAATGCTTGTAACAGAAATGTTGATTCTTTCTCTCACCACTTCATATTTTATTTCTTTTTGTAGTCACTGGGAGTAAGTGCATGTTAGGAAACTTATTTATGTAACTAAGTGAGAAACTCTCTCACAAGTTGATGTGCAAAAATGGAGCTCTTAGAGGTTCACACAGAGCAGTATTTTGCCGTCTCAAGGCTTCCGTGGGAAGATGTAAAACACTGCAGTAACATTTATAATGCAATGGTTGTGAGATAATTTTGTACAGGTTTGAATCAGCTATAGCTGATTTTGTAAATCTCTTTGAGATTTTCTTACACAGTAGCAAGCAGCTGTCCTTATTTAACTGATAATTGCTGTTTACATTTACTTTTTCTGCTATTTGACCGCAAAAATGTGAATTACTGGCTTTCAGGCTTTTCTGTTGCCATTGCACTTCGTGCTAACATCAGTTTCTTAGCATGAAACAGTGAATCAAAATGCATATATTTCAATTCCACTTTTTTTTCTCTTCATCAATAAAGCAGCTTGGGTGTTTTATTTAATTTTTAACTTTTCCAGTATTTGTGCTGTTTGAAAAGTGAAATACTAACCTTCTTCTTTGAGCAATCAAAGACGATGAGATTAATGAAAATTAATTCCCAGTTACAACTATGAAACAAAATTAATAGCCATAGAGATGTGAGTGGTCATTTTGTGAAGAGCAAGGACCGTTTCAGCTGAGATCAGCATACACTCATGTCTTAGTTCAATTTTATTTGGACAGAAATATTTTACCCCTTTTTTGTTTGTCAGCCTTTAATTTTATAAGCAGAAGTTTTTCTGGGTGGCAGTGATGATCAAAGTGTTAGCACTTCCTGCTTGCAGCATTCTCCCGGACATAAGGGTACCAGCCCCATGACAAGGTGAGATGTGTTTTTGAACAGATGCTTGGAGCTCAAGGTGTCCTTCCAGGACAAGTGGGAGGTTCTGAGAGCAGCAGCCTGGAGTAACAGTGGCCTGGAACAGATCAGAGATTCTGTTGTCTCTCCCCATCTCATAATCTTCACTTGCTAGATTTTGGTGTGAAGAGCAGTAAGAATGCTCATCATTTTCTAGGAGTACAGTAGGGTGATTAGAAAGTTTTGGAGTTTGATGATGTTTTATCAGCACTGCTGTTGAGGGAACAGGGATAAAGAGAGGCATTGTCCCAAAAATGGAGAATAGGTTGGAGGACAGTGAAGCTGCACACGATGGATGGTGGGTAGTGTTTTGTGGAATGTAGGAATTAGCTTGGGGATATCAGAACTCTTTGATCTGCGAAGTACATCTAGATGTATCAACCTGAATTCCTGTCCATCTGAAATAACTCTTGCTTCTTCAAACTCCAGGTATTGTTGCAGTGATGGCCTGAACTTTTAAAATGATGTCTGGTCA
Organism: Pterocles orientalis; assembly: GCA_011057875.1. Classification (NCBI taxonomy): domain Eukaryota; kingdom Metazoa; phylum Chordata; class Aves; order Pterocliformes; family Pteroclidae; genus Pterocles; species Pterocles orientalis. Next base: position 13,489 of record WKFP01014740.1, read on the forward strand.
ACCAATTTCTGACAATATGACTTCTATGATAAACCAGAGATGGTCTGTAGATTTGTTTATTATTTTGCTTGAGGGTGTGTAAACAGTTAATAGGAGTTAATAGGAGAAGTATTTATTCTGTTAAATTAAGTGTCAAAAACCAGTGTGATTAATCTAGCAGTGTTGTTCCACTTGGGCATGATGTGGGATTTTTTTTTACCCGTACCCCCCTTTTTGAAAATGAAACTGATACCAGCTCTGGGAGAAAAAGAAGGGAAAAAAAAAAAGAGAAAAAAAGGAGCATAATGTTTGTAAACCCAGGTTTTCCAGGTTGGTGGTGTTACTCATTTGAAGATCCCTGACATGGGGGGAGAGGGATTTTAACTGAACCTCTGCTCTAGTATTAGTATGTAAGGTACTTAATAGGAAAGTAATTTCAATTCAACTTGTAAGAAAGTATCATTATGTTCACTGTTAGTGTATGTTCCTTGTTTTCTGGGGGCTCTGATATCATACTGCACAGAACTGAACCTAAACTCAGTTGCAGCACTCCTGCAGATACTTGAAGTACTATTATATCAAAAGGTATTCTCAAAAGTCAGATTATCAAGTGTCTCAGATATGACGTCTAGAGCTAGTAGAAGCTCTGACCCCATAGAACCATAGAGTCATAGAACGGTTTGGGTTGGAAGGGTCCTTAGAGATCATCTGGTTCCAACCTCCCTGCCACAGGCAGGGACACCCTCCACTAGACCAGGTTGCTCAAAGCCTCATCCAGCCTGGCCTTGGACACCTCCAGGGATGGGGTATCCACAGCTTCTCTGGGCAACCTGTTCCAGTGTCTCACCACCCTCACAGTAAAGAATTTCTTTCTAATGTCTAGTCTAAATCTGCTCTCTTTCAGCTTATACCAATTACCCCTTGTCCTCTCACTACCCTCCGTGATAGAGTGCCTCAGCATCTCTCCTGTAGGCCCCCTTCAGGTACTGGAAGGCTGCTATAAGGTCCTTTCCAGAGCCTTCTCTTTTCCAGGCTGAACAACACCAACCCTCTCAGCCTGTCCTCGTAGCAGAGGTGTTCCAGCCCTCTGATCATCTTTGTCTCCCTCCTCTGGACCTGATCCAATGGCTCAACGGCCTTCTTGCATTGGGGGGCCCAGAGCTGGATGCAGTACTCCAGTTGTGGTCTCACAAGAGCAGAGAAGACGGGGAGAATCACCTCCCTCGACCTGCTGGCCACACTTCTCTTGATGTAGCCCAGGATCTGGTTGGCCTTCTGGGCCACAAGTGCACACTGCTGGCTCCTGTTCAGTTTCTCATCTGCTGACACCCCCAAATCCTTCTCCTCAGGGCTGCTCTCAATTCATTCTCCACCCATCCTGTATTTGTGCTTGGGATTGCCTCAACCCATGTGCAGGACCTTGCACTTGACCTTGTTGAACTTCATGAGGTTGGCATGGACCCACCTCTCAAGCCTATCAGGGTGCCTCTGGATGGCATCCCTACCCTCCTGCGTGTCGACTGCACCACACAGCTTGGTGTCGTTGGCACTCGATCCCACTGTCCATGTTGCTGACAAAGATGTAAGTAGCACCAGTCCCCGTACCTGAGGAACGCCACTCGTCGCCAATCTCCACTTGGACATTGAGCCGTTGACCACAACTCTCTGAGTTTGACCGTCCGGCCAATTGCTTATCCAATAGGATAAAGAATTGGCTGGATATCTCTGCACAACAGAACTGAATCCTTTGTTTGCCTAGTTGGTGTGCTATGCAGAAAATCTATTCGGACTTGTGAAGCACTCAGTATATTGATGAACATCATAGAAAACCCTGCAGGAAATGAAATATTCTGTCTCTCAGGAGGTTTGCACTGAAACATTCCTAGGACCATGCACTGAGAAAGTGCTTTTTAGATGGTGTTTTCCAGCACTTGTTTTGAATGAGGTGGTACTCCGAAGCCCAGAAATAATGTTTCTTAAAATTGATTTTACATAGTTAAGTTTGTACACCAAATGGGCTGAATGATGTTTTCTACATGAATATTAATTCTGTTATTTCTTAAATTTCAACTGCTTGAATTTTGTACTTCTAATGTTCTTTTAACTTCTTTCTAAGTACCCAGAAGTCATTAATTACCTGTGGTAGATTTGTCTTGATTGTGAACTGACTATGCCAGAGTTGCATAGTTCTCTGCGCTGGTTATGGGTTCAGTCCACTTCACTTACTGAAGGAGCGTTGTATAGGAGTGTCCGTGATACAGGACTGGTTTGGATCTGGAAGTAATTTAGCTGCTTCCATGCAGAGCCCATGGTTGTTGCTCACAGAGCAGACCTCAGCGACTTTGCTCCAAACTGTCTAGCACGAGGAGCTGTTAAACTCCCCTGTCTCCAAATTGCCTCTGCACCATCTTCTTGAGTGTTAGTGTTATCCCGGGATGCCAGTTCTATGTAATTCCCACTAATGGGGTGCTGACCGATAAGACAGTCATAGAAACATGCTTGCATTCATACTGAGGATTGCCAAAAATGTCATGGTCACTGAATTTGCAATAATCTCGACAAAATGGAATAAAATAACCCAAAAATGTTTTTGGAAATAAAATGTGATTGTTCAACTGGGTTTCTTGTTTACATAGTTACTGGTAAATAAGAAATTTAGACTTTGCTGCATCCACCACCTGTATCTTTGTGTTCAGCCAGTACATCATTGCCTCTCCCCTGCCACCACACAGGTGACAACTAGTCACCGATGACAGACCTTGTATTGTTAGGTCAAATGAAGCTTGTTCCCCGAAGTATTTTTCTTTTGTTCTGAGTCTATTTTATTAACTTGTTTTATATGGTAAGGAAATAAAAGTGATTCTGTATACTGCCTTTCTGTCAATCAGAAATTGAGATTTAATGTTTTGTGTAAATGTATGTTTGCCTGAGAATTTGGAGAAGGGGAAAAAATTGGGTTGGTGTGTACTTTACTTAGCTATTCACCGATATAAATTCAGTCTGAAAGGAGAAGAGTCTGAGCATGACACTCATGAAGATGATTTCACTATGTTTCTTTTTAAGAATTGCTGTAATAAGATGGGATTCTGTGTTTAAAGGAGTTCTTACTGTCACTGTGCTGAAGGAAAAAAAAATAGGATTAGAAGAGAATTACAGTTAATTTGGAAAGAATCTTTGCTCATTATCTGAGATGAATGAGCAGAGACACAAACCAGCATTTTCAATCAATATTTTGGAGAAGTGTGAGCTCTGTACTTTAAAGGGATTTTTAATGATGTCTCTTCCCGGCACCTTTTTCTCATGGGAAGTCCACTTCAAATGGGAGATATGAACTCGTGACTTGAGGACATTCTTTACTGTTAGATTTGAAAGGAGACTGTATAACCCTAAATTTCACATAGCAGAAGAAATAGTTGAAACAAAAAGAATAAAAAGCACATTTAATGAAGTGTTGTATCAATTTGCTTTCTAGTGCTGACTTCGGCTTGTTTAGCCAGTACTTAAAGAATAGAGTCTTTTACTAATTTGCCCTAACAAGCATAAATTCAGGAGATGAAAGTGAATTCTTTAATGGCACACACATTACTGCAGGGTGGAGTCTATTTGAAACATTAAAGACAAGCTGAGCATGCTGAAGAGCAATAAATATCTGAAAAGTACATCAGGAATTCAGTTTCAGCATCTGCCATGGTGTGATTATAATGTAAAAAATTAGAAGAATATACTCACTGTTGGTTTTTTAGGGCAGCTCAGTGAATGAAATGTGACAGATGCTTTTTTAAAAAAAAAATCGTTTTGTGTTGCAATGTGTCCCTCAATAGACAAAGGCACAGAGATCTTAATTAATCAGATTTTATTTTCAGGCTGTTTGATTTGTATCTTTTGTAGCCAGAACACTATGGTGAGGAGGTTGGGACACAGTAAGAAAGCCTGACTTCCAGTTTGGTCTTTTTTTTTTTTTAAAAACAGACACACTTCTTTCCGCTTTGCTTTAATTTAGTTGCTGAAGTTAAAGCATCCTAATGTTTTCTGCTCTTGAGTCAGTCCTTCCTGAGCAGGGGAGGAAGCTTTTAGTGTACTATTTAGCAACAATTTTGGGTGGTTTGGAATATCATTAGGAAAAGTGTGACTTTCTGTGCTCTTCTATAATGCCCTTTAAATCAGTTGGCTTCAAGATTTAAAAAAGCATTGAAGAAAGCTTAAGTTTATATTGAAAAGCACAATTTTCAGTAGCAAAGCTGCTTTACTTTTTGCCAGTAACATTTCAAACACTACTCAAATGTCACAGAATGATCTTAATTATTTTGTGCTGTCTGTTCACCGATTTCATTTCTGTCTGTTGAGATGAAGAAAGCAGTCAGTTTAGCAATAAGTGAACTGAAGCACTGAAGGAAGTTGTCACTTTAGCGATAAGTACTGAGAGATGTTAAAAGTGACACCTATTTAAGATGTTTTGTAGTGCCTCTTCAAATAATATTTCTTCTATTATGAGACTTTTTCACACGTGGTCCCTTATTTTGGGAGAAGAGGGGACACTATTAGGAGTACACTTCCAGGTGATGAAACTATGGGAGAATTAAAAACAGCTTAACATAGGAAGAATATAGATAGAGAAATTTACTTGTGTGTTTTGTTCTCAGTGTAGCTCTTACATCATATTCCCCAAGCACACCTTATGCTACCCGTTGGTATAAACAGTGTTTGAATTTTACTGAAAATTGGATGGCCACCTAGGTGCCACTTTTGGCAGCACACTTTGTTTCCTGCAAAACCTTCGGTGAGAAGTGATGTGAAACACCAGTGGTAGTATTACTCTTTTCAGTGACTGTCCTTCATCTTTCTTTTGTTGCTTTTCTGTTCATCAGGTATATAGTGTCTACCATTCTTAGAAGTCTATACTTACTGAGCGTAGGCCACAATATATGAATTTTGGACACTGGCTTTTGGCTTTTGAGTAGCAGAAGTAACTTGGCATGCACCCTGAAATAGTTTTAACTCTGTATAAGCCTCCCTGCTCAAGTTCTAGCTTGAGTGTATTTAGCTTCCTTAGCAATTGTAATGCTCTTATTTCTGGGTGATAACTGGGCCCATACCTGTCCAGCATAGCACTTTAGAGAATGAAGTTGAGCTTTAAAAAAAGAAGGACTGCAATCTTGGGAAATATTAGCACTCATCATAGCAACAACACGTTATTACATGAGAACAAAAGATCATTGATCAATGTGCTTTACAAAGACTGTGCTGAAGTCTGCAGGATATAGCAACGTTGGAACTTTCAATTAGCACAGAAATTTATCTTTTTAAAAAAAAAATTATCTTATACATAATGCTGGGAATTCTTGTGTTTCCTCTTTTTACTTCCAGAGAATCTTGCTTCTTGTTTAAGAAAAATGTAAATATTAGGAAATGGGGCGCTTTTTTTTAATTTTTGCAGGAAAAACAGAAAAAAAAAAAAGCAGTCAGTGAGAATCTATCATTTGTTCCCTTCGAAACTGACAGGTTTCATCCTCGAAGGTTTACTGTTGTACTAAGATGAAATACTGTTGATGACTAAAAATGCTTGGTATGTGAACACTTCTACCCTACCATATGTCCTTTTTCTGCTGCAGTGTTAGTCCATTTGTCAAGCAGCCCAGCTGTGTTACTCCTTGATTCTCTTTACTTTCCACATAAGGCAGGAACACCAAGGCAGTGTGCTTTTTTTCGTAAATATCTCAAAATGCTCAAATGCAGTCAACAAAGATCCTATTGGCATATAGTAGAAAAAAAGTTTCATATCAAAAACTTCCCTCAGAGATTTCTCTGCCCCAGGTGCAAAGGCATAGAGTCTGACAATCAAAATAACCTGGTTTTACTAAGACTGAATCTTGATTGCGTTTTCTTCTGAACTCACATTGGACTCAACAGTGTTTCCTACTCTGAATGCTGAGTTCGTTCTCAAGGCTTAGCTTTTTGGCATGAAAAGGAGATGCTGGAATTCCAAACTTATGTGCTGTGTGTAATTGATAATGATTGATAAAAGACAGCTAGCACCTGCAGAGCCCTTCTTTGTGCAGGGTGAATAGGTGTCTGAGGAGTTCAAGAAAGGGAGCTGCAGAAATTATCTTTTCTATTCGGCAAAAGTTGGTGTGTGTTTCTCTCTTTGTACCTTCAAAGTCAGGATTAGTATTGTTTACACAGACAGAAGGCTTACGGTCATGATGATTAATGGGGAGGGAAAGGCCTTGAAATCCATCACATCTAGCATGTGACCAGCCCAGATTACCCAACCAGCTCACAAGTAGAAGGGCTAAGGTATTGCTCGTTAATTTGGGAGTCTCGCTAAGTTTCCCTAGTTTAATCCTAAATTTAAGGTAAATTTTTTCTGGCTTCTGGCTCACTGTAGCTATAGTTTATTGACTATGGATTAATCGTCAATTTAAATTCAGTTTAATTCAACTTAAATATTCTGGGAGGGACTAAATATATGATTGGAGGGAGTAAAGACAGAGACAGACTTTAGAGGTGCGTAATTAAAGGACAAGAGGCAAGACGTGGGCACTGCCTGAAGTAAAGGAAACCCAATTTAAACTTAAAAACCAAAGCAAACCAAAACAAAAAACCTGTGAGGGTGACTGAGCAGTGGCAGCTTACCCAGACAGGCTGTGCAGTTTCCACCTCTGGAGAAATATTCAACACCCAACTGGGCAAGATTACTAAGCAAGGCACTCTGGATTTCCCTGGTTTGAGCAGGGGAATGAACTAGGCAATCTCCAGATGCACCATCCAACCTCATCCAACCCATGATCCTCTGATTCAATTTTATTGCTGTTCTAAAGTGCTTAGATGCCTAAGCATGATAAAGCTATTATTAAAAAGTTTAAAATACAATTAAAGATGAGTCTTCTCTGAAATTGGTGTGTGAAGTATTTTATCGGAGGTGAGAAAAGACACCTAACCCTTAAAAACAGAGCTTAATTTCTGCCCTAAAATCAACCCACTTCTCTTTTGCTGGAGTATCAGTACTCAGTGCAAGAAGTCATAGCTGGGAGTTGGCTGTAAGCCTGTTGGAAGTAATTCTTTACTATTTCCGTGGGTAGTGTCCTGCACTGGCATGATGCTTTTGCAGATCCTTTTTCATCTCACAAGAAAGTCTCGCTGGCAAGCTCGCCTCACATCCTGCTCCTTGAAAAATGAAGTTCTGTGGGCCAATGTGGAAATCTCTTCAGAAAATACCTTTAAAATGCTAGAAGTCTAAATTCTTAAGAAAAATATGTAACTTCATGCACATGTTGGAAGAATATTATTCAGTCTTACAGCCTATGTTGATTCAGTTAAGAAGCAGCTGCCTTAATTCAGCTCAATATGTGTGTACATTATAACACGTCATCTTAATTCAGGGCTACCACACATTCTCTTCTAAAATCATCTTGTTAAACTTTTATTTTATTTTTTCTTTTGTCTTTTTCCCTTCTCCTGTTGTCCTTTCTTCCTTAATTCTTTCTTACATTTTTTTATTTCTTTCCTTTTTTTTCCATACTTCCACGCTTTTAGTCAGCTTGCAAAATAGTGGTCTAATGCTGGAGTAGACTTGCTCGTTTCTTAATAGGGTATTTCAATTACATATTTCCTTTTAATGAGGAAATGTTTTTACCTTTTACTAGGTAAGCTTTACCTAGCTTGTTGTACATTGGTGTTACTAATTTTGTAAAGCATGCTGGAATATAGTGTATTTAAAGTGTGAGGGCTGCAACATAAAATAATGATTAAAATAATTATGACTAATTTTGTAAAGCTTTTGTAACATATATGCAAGCCAGATTTCAGTTCAGATAAAAAAGGCATTCAGCAGGTTAACTGCTGATAGAGTCAAGTGAGAGCCTGTTCTTTCTTTGCAATCAGGAAAATGGTGAAGAAATATCACAGAAGAAATGTTGGAAGAGGCGCAATTCTGATGTGCTCCTTTGGCTTGGGTGAGGCTTGTGCACTGCCACAGGTGTTGTGTGGTATGTATAAAGAACCAGCTTTTGCTGAAACAGGGGAGCTGATTAAAGCTGCTCTTTGACCTTGCTGTGTGCTGTTTTTTAAAGACAGAAACAGCAGGCAAAAAACATGGTAGAGGAAACAGGAAGAGAAAATTCCTCTGCAAGAGGTTTCTGTACAGTCCTGGACTTGGCATATGTTGGCCGTCTCTTGGGAGTGGGCTGCGTTTCTCTTTGCTTGAACCTCAGGGACTGTGAGAACCACTGGGAAGTAGACTTAAGGGAAAGGAGATGCGTGTGTGAAACACTTCCAGTTAAGGAGCCTCAGAATAGAGAGTTACAGAAGCGGTGACCACACAGGTACCTTTCCCTGGAAAATGAGAAGAAGGGGAAGAACTTGCTACTCCCTCAAAACCACAATCACAACCTGCTTCCAAAGTGAGTAATTGGGCTAGTTTATGCTCTGTGGTCCCTATGCCTGCTTTATTGCCAAGTTGTTAGCAACAGTCAGGTTCTGAGAACCAAGAATGTTTGTTCTTTGTGGATCACGTCAGAATACCTGCCGCACAAAAGACTGCAAATGTCATCAAGACTTCAAAACTTTGAGACATTTTTCCAGACTGTTGGTTGATTGAAGCTCTGCTCTGAGTCCAGACCTGGTGGCCTGTTCCACTTAATTTTCGTGTAGTAATCATCAATGAAAGAGCATTTCTTTGCTAGCAGTCCCCAAAACTAAGGTTATTGTTAAAGAAAGACAATTGGGTAGAACAGAATAATAATCATAACGTGGATCTAAAAGCCTCTCTATTGTGCCAGGAATGTCAGAGTTACAAATCTCCTCCAGTATGTCCTGGGGGCTTTTGTGGACCGTGGAAACTATTGCTAGGCTGTGCCATTTAAGGACATAGTGTTAACTGTGGAGTTTTGATGAACTGATTAAAATAATAAGTGTCAAAATACACGTGCTGCCTCTTTAGAATTAAAATAGCAGCAAAGGCATGTTTTTGTCCACCAAGTAAGGAAAGGATTGACTTGATGATCCTTATGGATCCCTTCCAACTTAAGATATTCTATGCTTTTTGTTTCCTGGTGAGCTTGACCTTTATTTTTAAATTAGATGTACTTCCAAATTACAGCATGCTGCTGTTGTACCCACTCAGTTATAACCCTTCTGCATAAATCCTAGCTTTGAATGATATTTTAGGTCTGAAACTAGCATGCAGAAGTTTCCATATACTTTTTGAGCTACTAAAATATTGTGTAAGACTGAAAGCTAGACTTTAAATAGTGTCAGCTAGCATTAAAACTTCAAATTTACTTTAGCAACACAATATATTTAGTGTTTTTCCAGTTTCAGTTTATAACTTGGATTTGTGATGTGTTTCTTTGTGAGAAAGTTCAGTTCTTAGTTAATAACAGTTAATACAAGTTCAGTATTAACGTGGTTAATATGGGAGTCCTGAAAACTAATTTCTTAGCGTGGTTCAGAAATCATAGAATCATAGAATGGTTTGGGTTGGAAAGGACCTTAAAGATCATCGAGTTCCAACCCCCCTGCCATGGGCAGGGACACCCTCCACTAGACCAGGTTGCTCAAAGCCTCATCCAGCCTGGCCTTGAACACCTCCAGGGATGGGGCATCCACAGCTTCCCTGGGCAACCTGTGCCAGTGCCTCACCACCCTCACAGGAAAAATAACTTCTTCCTATTATCTAATCTACATCTGCCCTCTTCCAGTTTAGATCTATTGCCCCCCATCCTGTCACTGCAAGCCCTTGTAAAAAGCCCCTCCCCAGCTTTCCTGTAGGCTCCCTTCAGGTACTGGAAGGCCCCTGTAGGAGAGGTGTTCCAGCCCTCTGATTAGGCATATAAACAGCAGATTTTGCATTGAAGCTAAGAGCAACCATACCAATAGGATACAGCGAGGGGGGAGAAAAAATCCTAAAACTCTTAGCTGGTTCTAGCCCTGTGTAATGAGCATGATTCATAAGGTTTGGCACAGTGCTGCTTTGTCAGATCATTTTCAGAGGCAGTGGAGAGACCAGATCATTTCTTATTTCTGATGTCACCTCTTAGAAGCAAGGAGCTCTGCTGTGATTTTGTTAATTTTCAAGTAGCTGGATGGTACAAAAGTTGTATTTAATAATGATTTCTTATCAGGGAAAACACTATCCAGTATTCGTGGATATTGTTGAGATGATAAATTCTTCCCCAAGGGTGCATCCTCTCAAGCATCCTTTGTGGGAATGTGCTACGAGTAAAAGTAGAAGCGTTCAACATTCAACGTGTCGGGGCTGAGATGAGCTGAGCTCTTGTGTTCAGGATTGTCTTGCTTCACAGCTGACCTTGTGCCTCTCTCCAGGGAGGAAACATGGGGAAAGAAATTTTGAGGTAGGATTTTTTTCTTCAGAATAATCATCTAGTGCTTCATAATAGAATAATAGATAACTGTATTATCTCCCTTCTGGGATGCCGCACTAGGCAGATACTGAAATTTTGTTAGTGATTGGGATGTTTACTTTGATGGAGTATGCCTTTTCGGTGCCAAGGATAGCGTACATAAGCTAGTAATATGCTTCCCAATGGAATGAAGGCAAACACTCAAACCCCTGATTTCTCATTAAGTAATGATAAGATTTTAACTGGCAATGAGGTAGATGACTTTTAGCAGACAGTTCTTCCCCATTGCTTTCATTACAGTTCTGTGTGTCATTCACGCTCGCCCGTTCTTGTATGTAGCCTGTCACGTGCACCACAGCTGCTGGTTGTGAAGTGCCTGATGAACCTCGTCCAGAACCTTGGGACGTGAAGCCAGCTGTGGAAGGCTCTGGCTTTGGCTCACTTCACTGTGTATGTTTGCTTATTCTGATGGAAACAAATGCAAACATAAGATACATCTCTGCCATAACTCTTGACGTGATGAATAGGGCTTTGACTGACAGGAAACCATAATAAAATAGGGTTTCTGCTCATTCAGTGCTGCTGTTTTCTCTAAGTTAGTCTTGTGGTAACATACAAAGCAGATAGGGCAGATTAGAGAAGCAGGTGTGTGGACAGGAAACAGCTTTGAAACTTTTGACACTCTAGGTGGGAAAAATAGACTTTTACTTAAAGTGATGGTCATTGTGTTCTGTGATAGAGTTTTTCCCCTTTGGTCCTGCTAACTATATAGGAAAGATCCCAGGAGAGTGTCTGTGCCAATACTGGCAAGTTTTTAGAGGCTTTCTTAAATCTCTTATTCACAGAAATCTATGAATTTTCTGGCTGGTCTGTCCTTTTCTAGCCTAAGCCTTTCCTAAGAAATCCAGCAATTTTCCACTTGAAAATAGCTATGGGTAAAGTCACACACTGCTTTCACATAAGATTAAGGGTTTGACAAGAGTAGTGGGAACAAAGAAATTCCAAATTAAATCTGCTCTGCATTTAAACCCCCCTCTCCCAGCCTCCTGTTGCACAATAGCAAGCTTTCCTAATGCAAGTAGGTTGTTGATATATTTCCAAAAAGAATTCCAGTTAGCTGAGAGATTGGATTAAACGGATTACACAGCCTCCTCATTTTTCAGTGAAGAAAAAAAAAAAAGAGTTTGGTTGAAGGCACGTACAAATGTGAGCTTAAATGATTGTGGACTAGATTGGCCTTACAAACAACCTCAGATTGCCTTGCAAATTAACATACTGTTTCTTGGCAAGGACCTGTGTGTTGGTGGTGGGTGTGCGTGCATGCAGACAGGCACGTGCAGGGCGGTTTGCACCGTAGCCACAGCCATTTCAGAGGACTACAATCATGGGCCAAGAGGTAGGCTAACAGTTGGGTAGAAAAGCTGCAAATAGTATAAAATGGTCCAGAGTGCTCTGTGGCCAGTCTGTGTCCTTCTAGTGCAGAACTGATGTGCCGACTCAGACAGACCCAAGCCCTGGGAGAACCTCTAGTCCACCAGCCTGCTCCTACACTAGTGGTTTTGGTGTTCTCTTCTATTTTGCTGCCGTGTTGTGTTGTTGATAGGTGTTACCTTTTCTTCTTCAGCACAGACACTTGACATGGTGTGAACACCAATGGTCTCCTTTTTTTAACTCTTGTGGACTTCTTTTCTTAAGAATTTATAAGGTGTCATCTCCCTGCCTTGCTCTTCTTCAAAATGAAAGCTGATTTCTCTTCAGTCCTGCCTGTTGTGTCTCACTCTTGGTTTTTTTGACCCCCAAAGGCTGGAAATAGCAATATGAAGCTCCATGCCAGCATCCATCAGCAGTTGATAACTTGATGTGTGGCAGATAATTACTGGAATAATGACTTTTATGGAGACAGCATGACTCCATGGCAAACCTGTCTTTCGTCTTGGCCGTTTCGTGGTGTTCTTCCTGTCTTTATTCTATGAAATTTATTTGCCACTTGTTCAAGTGGCAGCAGTAGTGGGGTTTTTATGTGTTACTAATTCTTCACCTATATTCAGAAGACTCATTCTGTTGCTGGAAAGATCCAGACAGTATCATATACTTGGGATAGTATTGATAATGACAAAAACAAAAAGGTGGTGAGAGGGTTTGGGGGGAGGGAGGCCTGGATTGGTGGTAGCATATGAAAATTGTCAAGTACCCGTAAAAACTTTTTGTGACTTCTGTCTAAGGTCTACTAATTTTCCTTAACCTATTGTTGTTACTAAGAGGCTGAAGAGTGGTGCATCTCAGATCTCACTTACACATCCAGTCTAGCTGGTCTTAAGTATAAGCAGTGAAGTAATTTTGTAGGGGGTGTGTGTTTTCCCTTTAAAAGCAGACTTCTCACTGTCTTTGATTTTTATATTAATTTGGAAAGCATGTGCCAAGGTAAAATTTGTTTCAAATTCAAATTAAATCCCTTTACCCCAAACCAAAAAAATTGCAGGGCAGGGGAAAAAAAGCGTTGGTGACCTTATCGTGACTGGATCTCATCCTGATCAAGGGCCAAATCTTTTAACATTGAAAGGAAGTAAAAACAGGTATAAAGAACTTTCTCTGATTACCACTGGGATAGCAGTGTTCTCCTTTTTCCTCTACCTGGAAGGAAATTCTACAAAGGAGCCATTTATTCAGCCAGTACAATTCTTATCTCTCTTCACTGACTGGCTTACATCTTTTCTTTTACCTTAACACTTGGGTCTGTGTCCCTCCCACCTGATTTTATCCACCTGAGACACACGTCTTCAGAGCATGGTGAATGATTGGTTCCTGGAGAGAGAATGGCATACCCCAGCAGCAACGCAGCCTGCCTAAGATAGGAGTTATCTCCTTGCTGTAGCCCTCTTGCTCCATTTTTCATTCACTGTGTAGGGTGACTTTGCTTCCAGCTTGGTGAAACAGATTAGATAAGGAATATAAGTACCTAAAATTCGTACCTTGGGTTTTTTAACTGTAAGTAGACCAACTAGAGCAAAGGGAAAAGGAGGAGTCTTCATGTAAAAATGAAAGTTAGCTGCATGGCTAGAGGAGTCCTTAAGTGCTTGCCTAGCATTCATGTCTTTGAAAGTCTATCCTCAAGGAAAACATTGCTGCACTGTGCACAACCTTAGTAAGCTTTTGAAATGTGTTTGGAAGATTAATAACGTTGTAATTTTCCTCACCCTCTGGGTTTTTTCCTTCCCCTCCCCCTGGCCCCCGCCCCATAAAGCAGTGTGCTAGGGGTTCATCAGGTTGTGCATTAGATAATTGAGTTGTTATGCTAACAAGCTGTGCTGAAAGGTGTTACGTCAATGATTTCTTTTTCATCCAACTGTCCTTTGATCTCCTGCTATAAAGCAGAAGATCTAACAGTGGAAACTTTTGAAGATGATAGATTAATTTTGCTAATCCACTTTTCATAATCTTTACAAAAAATGTCTGTATCAGTCAGAAAAGATTTAATAGCTGTTCTCTCTAGAAAGTCTCCTATTATCAGGATTGCAGACTATAGAATTACTGTTATGACATATTTTACCAGCATGTTTTGAAACTTTTTTGTAAATGCTTTAGAATAAATGAGTAAAGATGCTGCTTTGTTAGCCATGCTTTGTTGTATTTTCTCGCTAAATAGCAAAACTCATTTGCAAGAGAGCACTGTGCAATGCTGAATATTTGCTGTTCTTACTGGTATTAATTGCCCTGCTTTTATTTCATATTATTAGAATTAATGGAAACAGTCAACTTAATCCAAATATACTAATTCCAAACATTATATGGTGCTGAAACAAATGGTAAAAGTCTTGACTCGCAAAATGTAAAGTATTGGAGATGATGGAACTGTTGCAACAATAACCAGTGTGTAGAATACTGTTTACAGATTTTGGGACAATAAAATGTGACATCTTCTAGGAAGGCACAAGTGCCTGTATTTGCCCATAGATGAAATTCGTGCTTTATCATTCAGATGAAGTCAGTAAAATTGCTGCAGTTGCCCAGTATTTTGTCCAGCAAAATCTTGCCCAATCTATCTTTTGTTGGTTGAGCTCCCTGTGTGTCTGGAAAACTCTGCTTACAGTTAATTGTCAGCAATGTTTAGGATTATAAAAAATATTCACCAGGTCTGATTATATTTTGTCTCTTTTCTTTACAATAGCTTTGGGCCAGATAATGCTCTATGTCGATGGCATGAACGGTGTAATAAATCATAATGAAACCATCCAATGGCTGTACACACTTATTGGGTCAAAGGTAAGACGCTCTCCAAAATTCTCATTTAATAAGTGTTGGTGTTCTTTAAATGCATTTCATTTGTATTATGTATGATTTTAGGGTGTTATTTCCAAATGAGTACATAACAGTCTGCAGGGAAAACAGGGCACACCGAGCTGTTACTTCTTTTCTCATGTTGTTATACTCGCTTGTGCTGCTGGAACAAGCTCTGCTTTTGAAGGCAAAGATACCAAAGATGCCCTCGTTACTGTCTGTGCTGCCATTGCAGTTGACCACAGAGAAGATTTTTTTTTTAGCATTCCAGTTCCCAAGCCGTTCTTTGGAATAACTTTTGGGGGTGTTGTGTTCTGCCTTTCCCTTCTATGAGTGCAAATCCTTTTCTACAGTTTCACCATTCTACACTTGCTGAGCACTGAAGGAGGACAATTCAGATTGAATTCCTTCTTAGAATAGAATAGACTAGACTATTTCAGTTGGAAGGGACCTACAACAAACATCTAGTCCAACTGCCTGACCAGCGCTGACTGAAAGTTAAAACATGTTATTAAGGGCATTGTCCAGATGCCTCTTAAACTATGACAGGGTTGGGGCATTGACCACCTCTCTAGGAAGCCTGTTCCAGTGTTTGACCACCTCTTGGTAAAGAAATGCTTCCTAATGGCCAGTCTTCTTGTGCCTGAAGAGCCCTAGAAGACAAAGTCTGGTACCTGCCTGCAGGGGAGTCTTTGTTGGTTCCTGTATACAAGAAGGCAAAAGCTGAAGCCCAGAGCACATTCTGCTTGGGTTGGTCTTCTCAAGTGGAGTAGTGATTTATATAGTGCATAACCCACTTTTAAGGCCGTCTTTGCTGGAAGTTGAAAAGGAAGCAGAACACAGATTCTGCTGGTGGGGGCGAGGGGAGCATAGGGTAGGTGAGGACACAAATACATCATTCTACCCTCTGTTAGCTCTCCAACTTCAGGAAGTTTATTGAGGCTTGCAGGGACTGCTGCTGCTTTTGCCTTGTAGACCTGCTTGGGACAGATCTATGTGACACAATAGCTGGAACAGGGTATGTTACCTATTGTTAACAACTCAAAAGTTGCTGTAATTGGTGGGGTTGAAATCACAGTTAGAATTACTAAGAAATTTCCAGGAACTTCTTTTCAAGTGACTGAGTCACAGAAAGTTGCTGTTGAATACTGTAGCAACATAGAGATGCTTCTGCTCTTCCATTTTCCCCTGATAGCTTTTATAACACAAGGAGAAAAACAGACCAGTGTCCCAGGGGCCTTTTTTAGCCACGACAGATTTTTTTCTACAATGTGCAAACTTCACTGCTGCAGCAGATTATCAGGTCAAAGAACAGATGCTGCAGTATTGAAAGAACTGTTTTATCTTGGTTGGTTGATATATATTGGTAGATACTTAAAAGCAAGATAATTATGGTTGTCAAATCTCAGGCTTGCAGGGTGTGGTTCATGATTGGGAGATGAGGAGAAACTTTTCCACCGTGTAAACTCTTCCACTTTTATCTGGGCATTATGCTGGGCAGTTTGCCCTCTTGAAACAAGGAACGTTAGTCACAGTTAGAAATTGTGATGCCAGATGAGAGAGAAATGGTTTGCTTGGTATGGGTCCTCATTTCCTATGGAACAGATAAAAGAGACAAGCAAAAAAAAGAAAAAAAAGTATTACCATGTCTGTGATTATTTTAATTATCTAGTGCACCTCATGAAAGTGAGATGGAGGTGAAACATGACTGTATTGCTACCTTGCAGATTAAGTTCTGTCTAGATTTTCTTGACCAGAGTGCTTCAGCTCTCATGTCCTTAAGCTTCTTTTTCCCTCCCCCATTGCTAGCCTGAGTGACTATCTCCATGTCCTGGCTCAGTGCCTGTAGCTGAGGAATGCTGGCAATGTGCTTTGAATAGTTTGGTTTCAGGTAGCATCAAAGTTGCTTTTTCATTATTCTTTGACTCTCTTGGAAGAGAGCTAAGTCCCTGTCTGTGTTCCAGAAGTTAATCAAAGGTATGGCAGGCTTACTGTCAGAGTGTGGTGGGACAGCTGCTTTATGCACTTAAAGGTGGTTTTGACTTTCTGTGAAAAATGAACCCCTGGAATTTGCAATGCACCTACAGTCTAATTTGCAGCCCTGCTATGCTGGTGCCTTCTCCACAGCAAAGGCGGTGAAAAATCTGTTAACGCCGTTGAACAAAGAAAGAATAGTGAAATTGCCAATTAACTCTTAGGACAAATCCCTCTAATAGGATGCAGGAGGAATACAGTCATTCAGCTGCCACAGCTGTGACACATGGTTTCTTGCCTTCTCAAAAGCTCTGACCTGCTCTAATATTCTCAGCAGTGGAAGTCGTTCAATCTTTTCCACTGTTTTTTTTGGTCAAATTCTGTAGGGATTTTGATGCTTTGCTTTTACTTGCTCTGCTCTATTTGTGTAGGGCTGCTGGCTCTGTGGCCCTTGCTCACTTTGGGTAGTGTATTGTCCACTGCAGACCTTGCAGTCTCAGCACTGTAACAGCTATTATTTTGGCACTCAGCTCCAAGTTCACTGTAGGCACCCAGCGATACTTCTGTACAGGGATAGGCAAAGAGCGCAGGAAATAATATTTTAAATTAGTGAGAAAGAAGGACTACAAGCAATTTACTGTCTAGCCTTTCTAGCTTGTGTCATTATATTCCATCCTATTGCTAGTTCTGCTGCAGTTTTACCCATCTAAGCATCAAAAGATGCTTTTGTAGATGCATTATCAGAAGTTGCTTGATAATTTTGCACTGTGGTCTAAATTTGCTCTGAACAAAGTTACTGGGGAGGTGATTAAAATTCCAGCAGCATGACTGCAGTAGTGTCACTGCCCTTACTCTGGGTAAGAGGCACCTGTGGTGTCACAGTGAGGAAGAAAGTTAATCTTAGATGACTTATTTGTTAGTGAAGAGAAAGAGCCTCCTCTTTCAAATTGGTATTATATAGATGTTAGACTAGATGTTAGAAGTTAGCAATACCCTTCTTCTGCCATGTTATTTAAAGAGAAGAGCATTATTAGCAAATCCCAGGCTCTTGGGTCCACTGTTGGTCCTTTGCAAGACACATCCAACCATGTGTGACCAGGCCAATGTGCCAGTGGCCTGTCACAGGCTGGCTGTAGACCACTCTCCAACCATCAATGGCTATTAGATCCCTGGCATATACATCATAGTCCCAATTTAAATGTACATTACTACTATTTCATCATCAATTATATAGGCAGCAATTCATCAGTCTTTCCCTGTTTAACAAAGCATCAAACTTTATTATAGGTGTATGGTTACATGCTGTTGACTTCCAGGGAACTTTAATGCATAACTGAGGTAGCAGTGTACTGCTGTAGGACTGTAGAAGAGGGCTATAGCAGGGCCAAGGCTAGAAGTTAAGTAAATAGGAAATATCCATGTCAACCAAGTTTTCTTCTGGCATTCATTGGTAGCATGGAAAGTTCATGCAAGATAGTTTGGTTTTTAACAGACAAAACTAGGAGACAATGAAAGCTAACAGTGCTTTCAGAAAAGCTCCTTGATTTTTACTTTTTTTTTAATAAGTGGGTAAACTAAGCTTTCAAGGATGTTGCCTTACTTGACTACGTGCCATAACACATGATTCAATCTCACAGCATCTGGGAAATGATAGTTCACCACTTCCGCAGTGTTTCTGCTAGCTGTATGTTGCTGCTGCTGAAGTTGTAATTAAGCTTTTGCATCATATTGCAAGTTATATTTAGCCTGGTTGTAAAGGGACTTGTGGCATTTGTTCGTGCTGGCAGCTGGCACCCCAGGGCCCTGTGGAGCTCTATGGTGGATCGCCTGCATCCTGGTGGAGTCTTGGTTTGATGGTAATGGTGAGGCTGTTGTTAAATTTCTCTTACTCAAAACAAGGGACAGCAGGTTAAAGACATATATGTACTAAGCCATATTAAGTCCTTTTCATCTGTTAGTATGTATGAGGTAATACGTACAATCTTTCATATCTGTCGGTATTCCCTCTGGCCCGGTAATAGAAAATGTGCAATACTGTATCAGTGCCTCACCCTCTCCAGGACTAGCTACTGACTGTTTACAAAAAGTACATTTCTAAACCAAACTTTTTGGAAAAAAAAACAGGTATTTATATCATCCACTAAAGAAGTAAATGTTCCTTTGCATCACAAACCTGCAGGCTTTCCCCACTCCACCTCATTCTTCAGAGGCACGTCTAAGGCATTAAGTGGTCCAAAACCTGAGTCTGGTTTCACCTTTTCCCCTGTTTCTGACTGCTACTGATAATGATTATTTTTTCCCATTTGATGATCCAGACTGTTCTAATTTCCCCCAGGGGAGCTAAAGCCCCTTTTGGCATTGTTTTTGGTGGAAAGTAATCCATTTTCAAAGTGGTGCTGGGTAACCTCAGAAGACGGGGTGGAATGCTGGACCCAGGCTGATACAATGAGGTTGATTAAAGATTCCTATCTCACATCTTGTTTTAATTTTTTTGTCTACTTTGCTTCTATCTGGGTCCCAGATTGCAAGGTTAAATAAGAATTTTAACTATCAAGTTGTTCTCTGTGCCTTGTGTGAATCTTTTTTTTTTCCCTTGATATTGAAGTAATGACTTTTTTGATGTTTCAAATGTAATTCAATCCAAAAGAAGAAAAACTATTTCAAAGCAAAAGGAAAAAAAAAAACCCACAACATTCAAATGGAACATGGTTGTAGTAGGTGAATTTGATGATTTCAAAAGGAAAGTCCAGTAGAGCTGCTTTTCCTGCATGCTGTTAGTGACATGTAAAAACATGCGCATGGTTGGTAAGACATTTAATGAGAATTTTGAGAAAAATAATATTCATAGTCACAAACAACTCTAAAATTGTTTTTACAAGGGAATCATTTAAGGTATGTAGAGGTAAACGCTCAGTTTAAGAACTTGATTAAATCAGTCTAATTTCACAAGTCATTTATGCGTGTGCTCAACTGAAGTCATAAGCAGAGTGGAGAACACCACAGAACTTGAATTTGTGCTTTTCTTTTCCTCAGAAAATTTCTCATCAAATCTTATGCAAATGGATATTAAAGTGGGTCTACAAATATATACCAAAAACTTATTTGTAGTCATGGAGAAAGTTACAGATGTTAGGGGCTTAACAGATATGAGTATGACTAAAGTATTAGCATTAGCAATAGTAAAGCCTGTTGAATTAAATCACCAGTGAAACTGGATGTTGTACTGTCTTGTTGAGGGTCTTGGAAATAGTATGTATTTGCATGTTATTAGTTTTTCTGGCGTTATATTTTGAAAATCATTGTGTGTATGGATGACCTATTCTGAGTTAACATGGCCTGGATGGTGAGAATGGATATACACAGGAATATGCCTGATCTTTGTGAGCAGGAGGCTGTGCTGTAGAATTGCCAAGCACTTTATTCTTAATGTGTTTGGAAAGTGATCTAGAAAAGCTGGTCAGCTAAAAAAATTAAGCATCCAGGAAAAATTACACAGCTTGGGGACCTACTGTGATTAGTATCACATGTTGTCTTCTTCCCAGTCTGCTGCCTTGATGGTTAACAAAATCTCTTGCAGCTTCCAACAAATAGCACCCCACATGTAGCTAACATACAAGCTATATAGATTGCACCATCTCAGAGCCACAACTGTGATAAGCCTGTGTTTTTCTTCTGTTTTCAGGTCTAGCCCATCTAGAAATGTCAGTTAGGTGTCAGTCTTACATACTTCAGGCTCCTTTGCTTCCTGGAAGGGTTCAGAGCAGAGCTGAGATCTCCCCTCTAGCCCTAAAATGAGTGCAGTCTCACCCACGGGTTGCCCTGTGCTCCAGACCTTGAGGTGTCATGAACAGGTACATCTGCTTTGAGTTCAGTGAAACCGTGAACATTCATGTCAGCTTAGCAGCTGGCTTTGAAATTTAATCCTCCATGCATTTGGCCATTGAGTTATTGTTATGAAAATGGCTGTGTAAGGGAGGAACAAAATCCTGGATTTATAGGAACTTGACTTTCCTACTTCCTGCCTCTCAGGGGCTTGAGACAACACTCACCCAGTTTGGTGGAGGGCTTCCCTCTGTCTTTCACTCAGGAACTGTAACGGCACTGTTGCATGAACAGAGTTTATGTTGAATTATATTTAATTAGTGCTTTGAAGATAAGGATCAGGATGTTGCAATAAACTTGGAATAGGATACACCAGGCTACATTATGCGCTCACTTTGGTCTGTCTGACTTAGCAGACAGGCTGCTAAGAGTGCTGCTCTTCTTTTACAGCCGTATTTGTAGGTGGGTTTCAAAGCTGTTCTGTCAACCATGAGAGTTTGTAGTAGTCCAGTTCTGCAGCAATAACTATTCCTTTAGCTCCATCTGTTACATTCGCTTCTGAGTATTTTGGAGGGATGAATACCCATTTTTCTGTGTTCAGAATGAACTCTTGTAGATAAAGGCTAGATAACACACTTTCCCCCCACATCATATCAGAGATCTGATTTTAACTCGTTTCAAGTGGAGAATGAGAAAATGCAATCACTATCTGCCAACAACGCGGCAAATGTTCCGGCCCAACTTTTCACTCAGTGTCATCTGCTCAAATTTGTATGAGAAGATGTCCTGTTAGCCATGAGTGAAATATGTCCACATGTTTCCAGAAAATACTGTGCATCAATGCAAACGTATTTCTTATTGTGAAGGAAAAGAATGAAGAAAGAAAAAAGTAATGTCATACTAGAATTAGATAGGGGAAAAAAACTGAAAAACAACCTAAAAATCTGTGCTAGCTTTTACAGTTGCATTGGTTTCTCTCGCTACAGTGGTTTAGTGTCACAAGTCTGTTACAATGCGCATTTGTGAGGAAATTATTGTGCCTCAGGCCCTAGCTATCAGTATTTTCTATTAGCTATTAGTGTTTTCTAACAATCATTAAGTCCAGAATTCCTGTGAAAGGTGCATTTGGAAAATCTGTCTGTGTTGATGGATGAGACTAAAGAAAGTGGAGCCTACTTGTCTTTCCAGCGTGCTTGAAGCCACTAGTGTGAAACGTCTTTAACTGTAAAATCAATTGCTTGAACAAGAAAAAACAACAAATTTTCAGCCATAACTTGTCAATGGAAAAGAACAAAGAAATATGAAAGAGTTGCTCCAAGAATAAAAAGCAGCTAATATAATCCAAGTTTATAGTACACACCTTGATATTTTTGAGCATA
>WKFP01014740.1:37899-55992 GCA_011057875.1 Pterocles orientalis
TTGTGCCTCAGGCCCTAGCTATCAGTATTTTCTATTAGCTATTAGTGTTTTCTAACAATCATTAAGTCCAGAATTCCTGTGAAAGGTGCATTTGGAAAATCTGTCTGTGTTGATGGATGAGACTAAAGAAAGTGGAGCCTACTTGTCTTTCCAGCGTGCTTGAAGCCACTAGTGTGAAACGTCTTTAACTGTAAAATCAATTGCTTGAACAAGAAAAAACAACAAATTTTCAGCCATAACTTGTCAATGGAAAAGAACAAAGAAATATGAAAGAGTTGCTCCAAGAATAAAAAGCAGCTAATATAATCCAAGTTTATAGTACACACCTTGATATTTTTGAGCATATCTGAACACAGAAATTAACTTGGTCAATATAAAACACATTGCTGTCGTTATGCCAAACTTTTGGGGATAGCTAAGTTATCAATTTGCTGGGTAGAAATATCATTACCCATAAATCAGGAGTTTAGTCAGCTGTATTTTAAGGAGATATACAGTGTTTTAAAATTAAAATAATCAGTTCTGTCAGAACCTTTTCTGGAAGCACTGTTTTGTGAACTCAGGTGCATAATGCTTCAGTTTGCATGGTTGCCTGTTTTCTGGTCTCTGTTGTTCTTAGGTGATACAGGGATAGATCTTTTCTGACAGTGGCTGTGAGGCTTGGCAGAGGGCACATGGGCTATTCAATGAAGAGCAGGGAAAGCTCCTCTGGTACAGTCAGTTGCTCAAATGTCACAAAAATAAAATTTGTCAGCTTGGACCTTTAGCAAAGGTGAAGTGGTGTATTCTTTTACTCAGTTCAGTAGTTGAAATAAGTGTATGAGAAAAGGTGAGTTAATGCTTTACAGTGATTCATTGAATAGTAGAATGGTTCAGCTTGGAAGGGACCTTAAAGTTCATCTAGTTCCAACCCCCCTGCCATGGGCAGGGACACCCTCCACTAGACCAGGTTGCTCAAAGCCTCATCCAGCCTGGCCTTAAACACCTCCAGGGATGGGGCATCCACAGCTTCTCTGGGCTCTACCCTCTCTTGGCTTAAAGCTGTTACCCCTTATCCTCTCACTACACTCCCTGACAAAGAGTGCCTCCCCATCTCTCCTGTAGACCCCCTTCAGGTACTGGAAGGCTGGTATAAAGTCCCCTCCAGAGCCTTCTCTTCTCCAGGCTGAACAACCCCAACTCTCTCAGCCTGTCCTCATAGGGGAGATGCTCCAGCCCTCTGACCATTTCTGTGACCGTCCTCTGGACCCGCTCCAACAGGTCCGTGTCATTTTTATGTTGGAGTGGGTCCAGAGCTGGATGCAGTACTCCAGGTGGTGTTTTCTCAAGAGCAGAGTAAGTACTTCCTCTGAATTTCCCCTTGTTTTTTTTTATCATAGTACTTTGCTCTGGTCCACTCAGTGATGTTGGCATTCAATTATGTGGTGTTTTTAGCACTGTTGCGGAACTCGAGTGTGGACTGCGCAGGTAGGTGCCTCTTCCTGCAGGGTGGCCTGAGTGTAGGCATCCTGGCGGAAAGCCGTTTGGAAGTCTATCCTCTCTCGCCTGATCCCCGTTCTCCAAGACTGCTACTTTGTGCTGCTAAACATGACAGCTTCTGACATTGGAAGTCTGGAAGTCATTTTCAGTCTGAAAGGACCTCGTGCATTATCAAACATGGCTGTATGTTAAGCTAGCTATTGTGCCAGTCTGTCAGATATGACTGATTCTGGTTTATACTCTTACACTCATTAGTATATGAGTATCAAAAATCAAAGTCCTAGGCTTATGTCAGTAGCAAATATGTTTTCTATTGTGTCCTTGTATCCCCACGAGCTCACATGCCTCATTTCAGCAAGCCATGGGGCATGTACATGTAGGATACTAATTCTGTGACAAACATAGTTTAATTAATTTATAGGATATGGGTAAGGTGCTTTTGTTAATCACTTTATTTTTCTCAATGTTTACTATAAACTTCTGAAGGTTCAGACTGTGTTCCCAAGTTGCTTCTTCCTCTCACCTCTATTTTGATGATTATTGAGTTGTTTTTTGAGAAGAACTGCACTGTTGGTGTGGGTCTTTTTTACAGGATTTTGCAGAAATACAAATACAGTTTGTGAGGGAAACAGCACGAATTCCACACAAAGTCTGTTCAAATTTTTTGGCTGTGCAAGAATCTCATTTTCCTCTAAAAGTATGTATTGAATACCCTGTGTACTCTGTGGGGCATATAGGATCTGTCTTTTTCTGCAGAGCTGTGCTTCTTAATCGCACAGGTTTTTTTTCTGAATGTCCTGTCTTTTTGGGAACTCCTTGAGACAGAAACTGAATTAGTCAATACATCATTACCTTTATTTTTCTTCTTAAATTCATCTTAATTTTCTTCTTAAATTAGTCTCTGTCCTGGTTGCCATATATATAGTGCAGTAGTGGCATCCTGCCTGTGGGAAAGAAGGTGGTATCCAACATTTTTTGCAGAGTCATGTAAACCAGATCCGAGACAGTTCAGTCAACACAGCAGTTAATATACCAATGTTTTGCTTGTAGCATAGCCTGGAAGAGTGGCCCAGCTAGGGAGGGAGTCCATGCATCTCCCCAGCCTGGGGAGACCCAGGCTGAATCCAGCTTCCAGGCACATTCTTGAACCAGTTTCCAAATCCCTTTGTGCCCCAGTCCCTCATCTGGAAAATTGGTATTTGGATTTTAGAGCCCTGGAGGGAGAATTTGAGGGAGTGGAAGGACAGATTATATGTGTTTAAGACACATACATAGGTGAAAATTGAACCTAATGCTAATTGTTACCATATCTGTCCTTCTGGCATCTCTCAAAAATGCTTGTCATTCCTTTATTTAGATACAGTACTTCTTTAAAGCAACAGCTACTAGCTGAAGGTACTTCAATAACAATAAAGAAATGCTATATCGAAAATTGAAACCACCAAAACATATATGATGTATTTGTATTCATTGTGTAGTGCACCCCAAGAAGCCTCTGAGTTTCAGCCAGCTCAGGTCACTGAAGTTACTTCACCGGGTTATTGCCCTATGATGCATCGCGGTTACCTCATAGATTCTATGTTGGTCCCCTCAGTTAGAGGACAGCTCCTTAGGATGGAAGATGTCTGGTAAAACTTGTGGCCTTTGTTTACTTTTCATAAGATTGTGATCAAAAGAAAGGTTATCTGATAAGTTTTCTTTATTTTCTCCACAGTCCTCTAGCAGTAGTTTATACCATATAAAGTCTTTTCAGAATATTTTCCAGCAT
The DNA here is from genome assembly GCA_011057875.1 of Pterocles orientalis. NCBI lineage: Eukaryota > Metazoa > Chordata > Aves > Pterocliformes > Pteroclidae > Pterocles > Pterocles orientalis. The sequence goes on from WKFP01014740.1 coordinate 41,147, forward strand.
ACCAGCAGGTTCTCTAGCTGGCTCCCACAATACACTGACATGCGTCTCATCTGGACGTGCTGTGTACTCTCTTTCCATATTCTGATCCTCTTTGATCACAGGATTGAACAAGGAGTTCAGATGCTTCCTGGTTTGCCCCCCTCTATCTCTAGTATTTTCCTTTTTGAAGACCACTTTAATGAAAAACAAGAATGTAGTGTTCAATATAAAAATACTGTTAATACCTCAGCCAGCATGGAATTTTTATAGATTGGTCCCTTTTATTTTTTAATTTCCTCTTCTTATTAAAAACCACAGAACTGTAGCAAATGTATGCTGTGTCTTTTTGTTTCCAACAGCTGTATAGCTGTTTCCTTCTTCAGTAAGAAAATGAAAGCATCCTCTTCAGAAGCCATTTTTTCTCCACTGCAGTTTAAATTTCACTCTGTCGTTGTTCAAGCACCTTATTGTTATTATTTTGGAGGGAAATGCAACTCTTTACTAACTTGCAGTTTGAGTGCTTCCCTGATCAAGCTTTGCATGTGACAGCCTTTCTTGCAGAATGTAGATGGAAGAGTAAAATTGGACACGAGACCCCTGCAGGTATCTATGGGATTGCCTCAAAATTGTTAATCCCATGTCAGTTGAGTTTCTGTTCACTCTGTTTTCCTTTAAACAGGAAGAGCAGAATTTCAGTTCTTCATGGTTTTTTTCTCCTCTTTGTCACTACCACTCTTTGTGGTTTCCAGTGCTCTATGCTCAGGTCGCTGCTTCTTTTTTGTATTCCTCATTGCAGTCTGGCTTCCCCATGTACACGCTCTCCTCATGTTTGATGTCTGTCGGGCCCCTCTACCATGCACAGGGGAACTGTAGAGCCCTCTGTAGTACGGATTCTGCATGGCTGTAGGGGCAAAGACATCATGGACCACCTGCAGACAGGTTTGTTTCCAGATCTGTACTGCCTGGTGATTTTCTCAGACAGATGTCTGTACTAGCTGTGGATCTGACAGTGAGATTTTTGCCCAACTTGCTTAAAATCATGATACACCTCAACTTTCGTCACTGGCCTGCACAATGTCCCTTCTTGTTTCCCTGGCATCACTTACTGATGTGGAGATGCAACGTGAATGCCCTAGTTCAGTTTCTGGCGGTGAAAGATCTACATTCAGAGCAAAGCCTCAGTTAGAAAATATGAATTCACTAAGCAGAAATTGCAGTATATGTCAAGGAGGATAGCGTTGCCATTTTCTAGGGTGGGTTTTATATAGGAACAACAAGTGCTCAGAGGATGTCCCATGGTGCTGGACCACTGAACAGGATCTGAAAACTGAGTGCAGGATTTTTCTGTCGTCATCATCTGGTGTAGTAGGACTGCAATGATTCATCTGGAGGGTTGCTTTCTTTTTCTTCCCTTTTGCTCAGAAGGGTGGTTTGGGATTATTCGTCATCTTTGGCTGAACTGACACAAAGTTATTTGGAACAGATGGACATCATCAGGTTGCCTTTACCTACAGGTCATTAGCACAACATGTTTTGACAGATCTGAATAGTTCAATCCCAGTCTGCATCAGTTATGATACTATGGATGTTAAAGCACTGGTAATACCCTGTTATTTCAGTTATTTAGTTTCAGAACAAAAATGAAGCCTGAAAAATCAACCTTCCTGTTACCTCCCCTTCCAGGGGGTTGCCTTCTAAGGTTTTTGCTGTAGGTTCCCTTTCCTCATGGATGTGAGTTACAGTTTGAGAGGGGAAAAGGGAAATATTTCACTCGTGGGAGCTTCAGAAGGTTTTAGACGTATGTTTTCCTTTGAAACCATGCTATTCATTTGTGTGTCTGATTTAGTTTTAAATCTGGCTTTGTCAATAAAAATAGGTGGCTTAAATGTCCTCTCTCTTTAGAACCAATGAAAAATTGAAATTTTGAAATCTTTAGAGTAGATATTAATACTACTTGCCTCCATCTGCGGTTCCTGCTTTCCTGCATGGGTATGGACACGTGCAGATGAACACTGACACACACACGTTTTCTCTGACTACTCTGGAAAAGCAGCATCATGAGTGGTGGCCACCACATGCCTGCTGCAAGTAAAGAACAGGAAAGGACACCAGACTAGACACATTTTGTACAATGAAGATGCAGTAGACGCTGCAGCTTGTTCTCATGTAGAAGGAAAAAAATACCAATGAGGGATGTATTGGGTCTGGCTGAGATGGAGGCAGCACCCCCACAGCAGCCCTCACAGTGCTGAGTGCTGCCCTGGCAGCCAGCAGGGTGTGTGTAACACAGCTTGGGAGGGGGCGGAGCTGGGACAGCTGACCCGGATTGGCTGTTCCATACCACGTGACCTCAGCTCAGCCATAAAAGCCAAGGGCAAGCAGGAGGAGGGGGGCATTTGTTACTGTGTTTGTCTCCAGGAGCAGCTGCTGCACACACTGAAGTTCTGCTTTCCTGGGAAGTGGCTGGACATTGCTTACTGAGGGGAAGCAGAGAATAACATCTTTGTTTACCTTTTGTTTCTGTGCACGGCCTTGGCCTTTGCTTTAGTTAAACTGCTTTTATCCTGACCCACGAGTTTTTCATCTTATTCTGCCCCTTTATTTTGCTGAAGGGGGAGTGATAGAGGGGCCTGGTGGGCACCTGGCATCCAGCCAAGGTTGATCCACCGCAAGGGGAAAAGAAAAAAAAATTTTAAAAAAGCAAGCTGCCTTTTCTGCTGTAGAAAAGCCATCCCACAGCACCACCTAGCAGACACAGATAGATATGAATAAACAGACTGGAGCAAAATGCTAGAAGATGTTGAGCAGGACTGTGTGCTTTAAAACAGCTGTTCCACCTAATACCTAACCCAGGTCAGCTGATTGTGTTCTTCCCTCATGCAGCTGTTACCCTTTAGCATCTGATATTTGTATCCTGATGCAGCTATGTATCCTTTTTCATGTTTAATAAAACACATCTTCAGTTTGGGGGTTTTTTTGTGCTCAGGAGTTGTGCTCTTTGGTCCCACGTATTTTTTAATACACCTAGCTTGATAGAGTGACACCATTCTCAGTCAGCTTGCAATTTCTTTATATTCTTGTCTGCATCAGTCCAAGGTGCCAGTGGGAAGTGGCCCAGCAGCCTGCTGAGGAATACTGCCAGAGCACGGATTTTGAGGAGCATAGCAAGCACAGCCTAGTCCCACCCCCCACGGCTGGGGAAGACATGGTAGAAAATACTTAAGCTGCAGCTGCTGGCTTCCTTCATTTTTAAAAGTGGTTGTTGTACACATTTGCTTTTCTAGGAGACCAGATCGCAAGCTTCCTTTTGGGCTGTAAATGTCAAGCATTTATTTGTGAAATTGTAGCAGATTTCAGCCTTTACTTTGTTACTTGATTAGTCTTGCTCATCTCCATATCTTATATTGCCTTTTGGCCTTCACCCTGCCATCCTGAACAGGTGGGAGTGAAAGATTCTGGTAATACCTGCTTGTGGGAGGCTGTCTTGGAGCTCAAAGGAAGTGGCCAGGGCTGCAATAAAAGAGGTAATTTCAGAGCACAAGTTGTAGCTGGTTATGCTGAACTAGAGCAGCAGTGGTCCTCCTATGAATTGTCCTGCATGGGACGTATGGGTTGAAAACAACATGATTCAGTAATGGGAAGGAGTTGTAGGACTTTGAACTTGCAAAGAGCTTTAGCTTGGTATTATGCACGTAGGCAGATCTACTTTACTACTTGGAGGCAGTACAGAGATTCCTGGAAGCGAGAATGAAATCCAGTCCCTTCTAGGTTCTGAGACCTTATCCTTCTGGTTAAAGTAGGGGGCAAGCTATCCAGACTCTTAATTTGGTTTGTAGCATTGGGAAAACTATTATTATTATTATTATCATCATCATCATTATTGTTATTATCATTATTATTATTCAGAGCCAAGAACTGTACAACTAAATCCATATGTGGACATGTAAGATATTCCTTCAGATATTGTGAGACATTTTACTTTTATGAAAGGAAACGGGCCTGAGCAGTACCTTGGAAAATTAAAAAAAAAAAACTTTTTTCCCTGGTATTTCCCTGGTCATTGAGGGTAATTAATGCCCTTCAGACGGTTGCTTTGTGGTAGCTCTCGTCTCTTTTATGGAACTATTTAGGTGTTTAAGTAAATGTTCCTTGTCAAGTGTTGTGAGAGCCTACCATCAAACATTTTCTAAAAGCAGAAAAAATAGCACCAAAAGCAAGAGTTCAGTATGATTTTAGTACTCTCAATAAACTCACCTCTTCACAACTTGTACTCTAATGAGTTGAGAAGGTCAAATCTCAATTACATATACTTTTGGCTAAATCCATAGGAACCATTCCTGTCAGACATTACACAGCCACCACAGTGTGTTTCAGTTGAGCTTTGTGGGATACAAAAGATCATGTTCTGCTGCAGTTTGTTTTACTGCTTTTGTGAACTGCTGCCCTTCATTAGGGCATCACTGTATTTACTGATCTTGCCTGCAGTTACTCTTGACTTCAGAAGAAAGTGGAAATAATCTGTTGTGGTTACTTTAGGAAAAAGAAAGGCTTGGTTTCTTTCCTTCTCCGCTCCCTCCCTCTTTCCATCTGTACTGCTCCCAAAGAACTGAAACAACAGCACAAAATTGATCTATGATGCAAGTCAAATCACTGCTGATTATGATCTCATGCTTCTGTGAGCTAAGCTCTTTGAATGACCATGGCAATTACTTGGCTAAAAACTATACAAGTCCCAGATGCTGAGTAATTCTCAAATACTATATCTCAAATACATTTCATTCTGACAGTAACAAAACTGAAATGCGTGTTAAATAATGCCACAATAAAGGCACATCTCACTGTGCAGTGGTTTAGTCAAATATGTTTAGTCCTCAGGTTCAGAGCAGGGCACTGAGAAGGATCAAATGAAGAGAAATCTGGGTTCTGCTGCTTTTCTAGCTTCCCCTCTCTCCTGGTCATCACTGCTGCAAATCTACCTGTAGCTTGGTAGCTCTAGCCTCCTGGGAATATACAGGGATATATTGGATTTCAGTTAACTTATTGCATTGCTGTTTAGTATTTTTAGACTTGTGGCAAGAATAGTCACATTTCAGGTGAGTATAGAGGGTGCTCTGTGGCACTTCTGACACTCTGTTCTCTTACTTGAGGGATAAGAAACCTGGTCCAGGCTTGTCTCTGAGCTGCACATACAGATTTCCAGGAAAGCAAGCTGTGGGCAGAGTTGTACACATACACGTGTGTGAGCTCAAAAGCCCTGCTGGACCTGTCAGTTTTGAAAATGAGTTTCTGAACCTTAAATACTTGTCATAGCCATGTTATGAATCTGCTGTATAGAAAACATGTTTCTAACCCTCTATCTCTACTGTCAAATTAGACCAAAAGTCAGGATTGCTGTCAGTGTGGTAGTGATGAGAAACGGAAACACAAATTCTGTGAGTCAGAGGAGGTTTGTTAGCAAGCCGCTCAGTATTCTCGTAGGTGCTTGGGAAAATTAAGTCACTTAAGCTACAATATCACAGGTGTCTACCATAGTCTCAGACCACACCTGGTGTGCAGAGAACTGCTAGAATCTCATTGCATAAAAGGTCTTGTCTTCAGGTGTTTTTTGAACTGAAAACTGCGTTTGGGGTATCTGGCTGGGCATCTGAATCTTAACGCGTGTAGGACTGCTCTGTTATACTGAAATTATTTGGTCACCGGGATCTGGTGAAAATAGCAAGTGTGGATCCTTTTGCACCCTGATGTCCCTTTCAGCATCTCTGTTTAGTGGGGGATGGTATGGGTGTGTAAGAGAGAGGCAGAAAATAAGTTGCAGAGACCAGGCTTCGAAAACAAAAAAGTACTTTAAAATAAAAACCTAGGAGTCTCCATTTTGTTATTCATGTTCTTGATATGGCTGTTACAATTCAGCTGCCGTTAGTCATTTAGGCATGGTCTTGGAAAACTAGTGCTAGGTGGCTCTTCAGGGAGTTGGACAAAATGACCTCCAGAGGTCCCTTCCAATCTCAACCATTCTGTGATTCTGTGAATCACCCAAGGTTCCTCCTCCTTTTCCTGCTGTAGTAGTACCCACACATGTATGCCTTATCCTGTGGAGAAAATAGTAAAAGCCAGATCTTTTTTATGAGTTGTAACAAAGAAATTTACTTGTGGTCAAACTAGAGTTGGGATCTGGACGTGCTCATGAATCTGGACATTAGAGTCCGCTCAAGGATGTTGACGAAGCTGAAGTTGACATTATCTAACCTGCAAACCTTTGGAACACAAGTAAACATGAGTGTTATTAGAGTTAACCTCAACTTGGGCTTGGGAAGCCCTTCCCACGTTACCAGGAGGAGTGCTGTATAGAAACACTTCCATTTTTATTATCCAAGCAGGAGTCTGAGGGGTCTCTTGGTACCACCTTTTTCTCCTTCATTTTCAGTTTGTATCTTTGATTGATTTGCTGTAAAATTGAGGGTGGATGTGGTGAGTTTGGTTGATACAAGACAGGAATGAGTCAGCTTGAGATAGAGGAATTGCATTATCTCCTTGAACGCTGAACTTTGTGTCTCTTCCAAAACAGTTAGTTATCACTATGATATGAGAGTACTGTTGCCTGTCATAATAACGTCCTGTAATCTTGCCATTCTCCAGCTGTATGCAGAAGTTGCATACCTGGTAGCATTTATGAAAGACAAAATACAAGGTATCTCCATCTCTGTCCTCTTTTAATGAAGGAAGGAGTTAGAATAATGTCAAATTGCTAGGGCTGTGTAATTCACCAGTGCCTTAGCTGATACACAGTGACTTGTGCCCCCATAAATCAGGTTTCTAAATGCTAGCTGTGGAAGATGCTGCCACTCAGCTCAGAAACCCACCACACAGGAAGTCAGGAATGTGTCTGGGCTCAGTTACACTTTTGTTTTCGTCATGGAGTCCTGTGGGTATAGAAAAAAAGCATATGTACTATACTGATGATGTTAGTTAGATTTGAGAGTAGCCAGCTTTTCCGGACTTGGGAAAGCTGTGACAAATAGATGATTGCTGGAAAAATGTGGCTGCTTCCATTATGTTTAGATGCTCCACAGAAAGCAGCTTTATTCATTAACTGTATTTGGCAAGTTGTCCAATGGTAAATAAATGGGTCTGTTTTTTTTGCAGTCAGATCACTGATTCTGGGTTCCTTTTTGTGTCTGATAGTACTCAGAAGTTTGAGAATAGAGAAAAATCTTCAGACTGTACATACAGTGAAATACTAGTTCTCTTACCATTCCAGTAATAAGTGGAATATATACATATATATCTCCTTTTTCTACTTTTACTTTATTAGTTATGCTTTCAAGAAGAGTTTGTGGTGGGTTTGTTCCATGGTTTTATGTATGATATTTGTTCTTTCAACAGTTTTATTATTTCAGTAGTTCAAACCACTAGTATGTTGCTTTTTGCAGTGCTTAGAAAGGACAACCTGTTAACAATTATTTGCTTAAGAAAGATGTTGCAATAGATAATATATTATAGTTTGGACTTTTTGTTAACACACTATCTTCAACCACTTCCACATATTTTATACATACGTTGTTTTGGTTTTGAGTTTTTGCTGTTGAAATGTTGCCTGTGAGATTGTCCAGTGTTAGGAAAGGACTGCCAACCATGTCATTAAACTTCCAGGAGTTTTCAGGTGAATTTATTTAAACCCAGCCATAGTTTTGGTATTTAATATGAGTACTTTTTAATGGAACTGTTGAAAGAACAAATTTCACGTGCATAAAACCACAGAATAATAACAGGAGTTTTCCACTGTACTTGCAAACTCAAATAGTTTTTTCCTCTAGGGCCCTTAAACTCAACCTTGATATTTTTTAAACAGGACATCGTCAAGGCCACTAGTTGTTTCATGAGCAGTAAAAGTAATGAAGCAATTTGTTATCTTTTTTCTCCTTCCTCCTTGTTTTTTTCTTTCCATCTCACATGCTCTCAGTACCATCAGTTCCATAGTATGTCCCATGCTTGTCTTTGGTACAACTGGCAGCATGCAGTGTGGCTGGTGGAAGGCTTTGTGAGGATTGATTTTCTAGATATCTCCCTTTCAAAATGGCTGGAGACTTCCTTTTCTCTGAATACCAACTTGGGGGTCTCTTCTAATGCTAGTTTTCAATTTGAGAAGGCATGTAGCTCAGTTACTGTCAAATATGGCTGAATTCAGGGGGCAGATCCCATAGTTACAGGGAAGATTTAACCTACAAGTGGACAGCACAGCTAAGAGACAAGCATGAAAATGGAGTGCTTCTCATGACTGTCATGGGTTTGAGTTTTGTAAGGAGTCTCTGAGAGGAGATACTCTGATAGTTTCCTTATTTCTCTGTTTTCTTCTGGCTTTGACCATAATTCAGCAGAGACACACATTTTATTGGTGATGACTTTCACAGGCAGGGACAGGGTCATCTTGGAGCCCCATGTGAGCCATTCTGTGTGTTGGGTAGGAGGAACGCTAACTCCATGAAGATGCTTTGAGATGCTGTTTTGTGCACAGTACCCATGTCAAATGTACTGCAGGTCTGAAACTTGTGAAGCACTCTCTGCCAGTGTCACAAGGAAATTCTTTTTTGCATCGCCCACAGGCCAGCCTGTACAAATCAGAGGTCTGGCTATTATAGATCAGAAGAAGGTGATTCAGTGTAGAAAACTGATATGGAGCAAGTCAACTTCCTTTAAATAATTTCTAATCACTCATGAAAATTATATAATAGTGATTTAACCTTAAATCTAGAGCCTGCATCTGGAATTTTAAATATTTCTGAAAACACATATTAGTGAAATATTTACTTGGAGGCTTAATAAAAAAGGAAAAGATGTGGTGTGTAATGTTATATCTTCTGTTTACCTTTTAACTTCACAGTGCTCCAGCTTTCCCGTATGTAAAATGCGGTGAATCACTGCATACTTCGTAGAACTGCTGCATGACGTGATTAGTTGTAGATGGCTTTCAGATCCTTAAATGCAAAGCATAAGTAACACATCGGTAACTTATCTTAGTATTTTGAAGTATTAACAAGTTATTGAATCCCTTCTCTCTTTAAAATTCATTGCCTTTTGTCTTGAGTACAGTGACATTGTATTACACTAGATGTCTTCACAAACCAAGATGTTACTCAGCTACACAGCCAAAGCTAGAACAGTGTGATATGAAGGGGTTTTGGAGAGGGGAATGAAGAGAAAGTCCTGTCTGCAATTAAGTTCAAAAAAACTTTTCCTCTCCCAGTTTCTTTGGAACACAGCTAAGGAAATATCAGTGTGACCCTGCCCAAGGAAAAGAAGTTGCTGAAACTGCCATTCTCCTAAACCTTTCCTGTTGCCAGAGGTTCAGCCCAGTGGCCATCTGTTGAGGACAGCGTAGTTCAAGGCTAACATCATACATCAATGCAGAGGGCTGGTGGGAAGGGTTGGCATGTGACACTTCCATCATTACAAGGAAAAAAAAAAGAAAAATGTGCCAAATGGCCTTAATCACATTTTTCCTGTGCAGGCACACACCCAGTTCTTGTGATCAATGTAACAGTACCCAATGGTTAAATTTTGGTTTGTAGATTCATCTGTTGTGTGGAGTTCTAATTACTTGTGGTTTCTTGTTTATTATCTACTTATCTTCTTTTTTACCAAAACATGAAATATCACAGTTGTGTCTGTTGCTTAACATCAACAGACAGATCAGGATAGTATTCAAGGGAGACAAGGTTATTTTTCATTCTTCTGTTCATCAGAAATGCAAATTTTATTTAATGGAAGTATGACTGATTCTTAAAGACCGTTCTTGTTTAAAAAGTGGGACATACTCCTACTTTGGCTGTAACCTATAGACTTTTGGGTCACGCATTTGCAGTAACTACTGAAAAATCTCCTAGTCAGACAGTTTGCTTCCAGATGCTAAGTTGTATTAGAATGACATTATGCACGTCATAGTGGGTGTTTTTATTTTTGCGCAGGGCTAGTTTCATATGTGCCCAACAAAGGTTAAGTTATCTAATGAAAGGAACAGACTTTACTAGACGATCTATCTCTGTGATCCATAACATGAAAATGCTCAAAACCCCTCATTATATATAAACAATTTGAGGTGAACATTTGTCGAAGAAAAAAGAGAAGCAAAATGTCTGTTCTTTGTCAAAAGCTATTCAATAGCATATTATATGCTAGCATGAGTTTTAGCCGAAATTGTTTCTCACGTTGCTGTTGTTTCTCTCAAGCTAAGGGTTTTATACCTTATCTAAAATAATATAACCACAATCCTTAACCAGAAATGGAAGGCAGGTCTAGATGTACTGATTGTGTTCATTTGGCTGGAGCCCTAAAAGATACCAGCATTTGGGAAGGGTTAATAAAAGCATCAACAGGTTGAATAAAATGAAACTGCAGAATTTGAAGAGAGAAAGAAAATAAAATCTTAGTGTAAATCTTTACAAGTGAAGTATAATTCCTGTTCTGGACACAGGCTGACGGCAAATTTCCAGTTAATATTTTTGTTTTGTGTTTTGCAATGGAAAAAGCCAAAAAATTAATTGAAGCCAAACCCTTTTCTTTCAGCAATTTCTGAAAGAACAAAAGATAAAGACACTCAAAACTGGAGAATGCCGAAGAGGTCTGTGGTTGGGGCCCTTGACAAAGGTGTGATGACACCATCTCAAGAGTCACCTGATACTAAAGAAGTTTGATCCTTTAATGTCCTGTAATTTTCATGTCGTGTCCTGTCCTCCTTTCTGGCTGAATAATGATATGTGATTTTCACACAATGAACAGTTCTCACAGGAGAAACTGAGGGGGTTGGTCTGGTTGCAGGGGAGGAAAACAAGAAAAGGCTTCTCTCGCTTCATGTTTTGTCCTGCGAAGTTGTGGATGATCGTCCCTTCATCCTGTCATTAAACAAAATAAAACTTCATTTTCGATTATTTCATGGGGTGAGAAAGCCACTTCCCCACCTCATGGGAAGACCATCTTTGGTTTTTCAAAAGGAAGAGAGGGGAATTCTTGAAGAACTCTGGAGCATCTCCTGTCTCGTTCTGGGATCTGCAGATTTTTAAACAGTGTCTGTATGACATGGTGATTGCTGTATGAGAAATGTAGCTACATCATTAGCTCATTACAAATGGCTTAATACAGGGCCAATTTCTACTCCCAACATATTCTTTTAAAGCTACCATCAGAATTGCAAGTATTCATCTGAGAGCTGCTTTGGCCTGTAATATGTTTTGATTTGTTTTATGAATTGCCTGCTTCTGTGTACAGATTTTTTCATTTTTCCCCCTTCTGCTTCTGGACCATGATTGATGATGTAAATAATCATTTCCAGGCATGTGCCTTTTTTTTTTTTCTCCTGTTGACCAGTCACTAATCACTACTTGCTCATCCCTGTGTTTTGTTGGTAAGCCAGATGAATTTCTTTTTAATGGCCTCCTTTCTCTTCATGTCAGAAATCTCACCACAGATAAATGACAGATACACACCACATATGTAACAGTGTGCAGACCTTATAATCATTATCCACTACGTTTGCAAAGTTCTGAGAAATTTCAAGAATAGTAAATGCATGCATTTCTCTGCCATCCCTGCCATTACGTGCTCTGCAGAACAAAAAGCTTAAAGGAACATTCAGAATTAAAAGGCTGTTGTTGAACTGATAATTTTTTTATCATCTTGCGTCTAAGCATGTAGGGTTTTTCATCTCAATCTAACTCACCTTTCCGCAATGTCCACACACACAGTCCTGAGCCTGCAAAGCACTTAGGAACAGTTAATTTGACTTATTTAAGCATCTCTCTTTGAAGATTTGGGTGAAAATGGCTGAATACTAAAATGGGGTCTAACATTATTTCAATATATGCCAACTAATAAAAATTCCAATGCTTAAAACAGGCATGGCGTCGTGCACACTCTTATATATGTTACTGGTATGTCAGCCTACAGACAGATCATTTAAGAGTCACAGTCTTAATGAAATAAAATGCCTGAACATAAACAATAGTACCTAGAACGGGGTATTTACATACCTTATGCATACTGTATTTAACTGCTGTTTCCCGTGCATCTCAGCTGTGTCTGTGATACTTCCATGGGCCTTGCACACCCTGTGACTTGGGCAGTTGTTGCCTCTCTGATGACAAAGCCAAGGAATTGGCATGCCTTCGTTGCACCCTAAAAAGCAGCTTTTAAGGTCTCCACACATATGAACTCTTTCTCCCATCTAGATAAGTTTGATTACACTAATTTAAGGAGTTTTGTGGTCTTCTGGAGGTTTTAATTTGGCCTTTTGATTTTTTCATCATTCTCCTTAAAAGAGGCTTCTTTAAAGTTTAGGTGGAACAGTAAGCTGATTAGAAACGTGTGGTTCAGGTGATGCAGAAGGATCTTATTCTTCTGATAGCTCTTGCTATCTAGCTATGACTAGAAAGGGACTGGATTACTGAATAGAGTGATCTTCCCATTTGAAATGCATAATTGACCTCAAATGTCAGTTTTGGAGAAGAGAGTCAGAAAGGACGTGGTTTGTTTCTTTGTTCTGTATAGCATTTGCAAATCCTAATAATAGGGGTTTCCAAATGTCTTACCCTGAGTCTGAGATAGCTGGTGTCTAGCCGTCATATCGGATGTGGCTCTCCCTTCTTGTGCACCCAGGGCTGCTGCCTGAAACGAGCAGCACCAGCTGCCTTTCTGCTGTGCAGATATGAGAAAGGCCCAGTAAGACGCTGGCTGCAGTGGAGACATCCTTGTTCCATAAATCTGTGTGAACAGCTTGTGAAAGGCTGAAATGACATTGTTCCAGAGATTCGAGAAAATTAACACTTACCAGAAAATACTGGCATGTTGTATGTGTCAGGTAAATTATGTTTCTAAAAGGCTGGCTACAAGCACACATCCTTGTCAAAGGGCTTTTGTATGTCATGCGTGCACATACCAGGCACTGACTACCTGACTGGGAAATAAGATCAGCCTCCTGATTCGTACACATCCTGCTTTATGGGCTGTAAATACCTTAATTTCTATTGAAGCTGTGCTATTGAACGGGTTGCCAACGTAAGATTATCCAGTTGTCCTTCCTCCTCATCATCTGTTTTCAATATTAGATTTCTGATTTCAACCTGATTTCAAGATTAGGTGTTTCTCTGAGAACAAGGGCAGAAGTGTTCCAGGTGCATTTTCATCTTTCAGGGGAAGAAAGTGAACAACCTGTCACGATTCTGGTATCTGCCACAAAATAGAGACACCTTAAGCCAGAGCACTAGTAAGATAAGATTCCATTGTGCAGTTGTTAGAGGCAAACCTTCCTTCATACAGAACAGACAGCTCTCATTCAGATGGTGCTGAAGTTGAAGCACAGCACTGAGTCTTGTAGTACCATGTAAACCAACAGTAAAATAGTAAGCTAGCAGCAAACAAGTAGACAGAGAAAACTGTTTTCTTCTAGTACATGTATTTTTCTATTATATGTACTTGTCTCTTTGTACATGTGGAAAAGTGTGTGTGTGTGTATTTGTATATCAGTAGTTTTACCAGGTGCTGAAGGAGCTTTTTGACCTATTAGCAACAACAAATATGACAGGGAACCAAAGAGCTGGATACAATCTGTGGTCGAATTCCAAACTATAATTTGGAAAAGTGAGAAGATATTTTTTATCTCTGCTCTGCTATGGAGCTATCCTCTCTTCCTTCCCTCTTCCCCCCCCAGTATTATCCCTGCCCATCTCCTGAGATGGATCCAGAGGCACGTAAGCCCAAGCTGTGCTTTGGTCTCACTCCCCTGTATGAACAGGAGAGACAGGTTGGGAATAACCGACATAGAAATATAACACATATAACATTGTAAGAAATCCTAGGAGAATCTCAATGCTTTTTTGTTCATGCACATCTAACTTTTTTGATAGGTAAAGTAAACATGTCCTGTACTTATTTTATATGACTTTGACAGTAATGCTGTGTGCTCAAGGTGAACATTAAGATTTTAATTTTAATTTAAAATTTAAAATTGTTAAATTTTCTCACAACAGGTTTTGGCTGGTACTTTTTGTACGTCTTCATTTTCTACCCCTTTTCTTCATTTGCCTGTGATTCTTCCTTGAAAATTACCCTTGAAGTGTACTCAGTCCTGGTAATTTTTCTTAAAAATCAGGGAAAATGGCAGATGTTTCTTTTAGCATCACACTGGTTGATTCTGTCTACTCGTTCTAAATAAGAGAATATGAATTTGAACAAGAGTTAGTAGTGTGTCCTTGTGTCAATGAAGGCCAGCTGCATCTTAGGATGGGTTGGTGGGAGCGTAGCCACCAAGTTGAAGAAGTACCTCTCCCCATTTGGTGCTGATAAGACTGTATCAGGAATTCACGAGTCCTGTTTTGGGCTCCTCAGTACAAGAAAGATATTTACCTACTGGAGTGAGTCCAGTGGTGGTTCACCACCATGATTATGGGGGTAGAGCACATGATATATGAGGAAGGGAAATGGGTTTGTTTACCAAAGATGAGAAGAAAAGAGGTATTAGGACCCTTCCAACTTCAATTATTCTAAGATTCTTTCAAGCTCAATGTTTATGTTTCTTTTTCCTTGCTTACTACAAAGGGAAATAGAATATTGTCATATTGTGTATTCAAGTATTATATATTATTTTATATAATAGCAGCCTTCCAGTACCTGAAGGGGGCCTACAGGAAAGATGGGGAGGCACTCTTTATCAGGGAGTGCAGTGAGAGAACAAGGGGTAACGGGTATAAGCTAAAAGGGTAAATTTAGACTAGACATTAGGAAGAAATTTTTCACTATGAGGGTGGTGAGACACTGGAACAGGTTGCCCAGGGAGGTTGTGGATGCCCCATCCCTGGAGGTGTTCAAGGCCAGGCTGGATG
>WKFP01014740.1:56012-123976 GCA_011057875.1 Pterocles orientalis
AAGCAAAACAGATTTTCTAATAACTCCTTTTCTCTGGGATTGCTTCTGGATGGTGTTTATTCCTTAGGCTGTCATCTGTTAGATTGTTGAGCACAGGAGGTTGACACCTGCAGACAGCAGCTGAATAATCAGCCAGCTTGAGCCTTGTTTGAGTCTGGTGCAACTGCAGTGGACTGCCCTGAGGCTTTACAAGGTTTGTAGTGTGGCATATACAAGGTACATAGGGACTTCTTCCTTATTACTGCAGCTACCGTGGCCAGTGGGCAACAGTTAGAGAAAAGGCATTGCAGAAGGTCCTTCTTATTTTCTGGAAGAAAAAGTGATTTGCAAAAAATAGACACAGGAAAGATGGGGAGGCACTCTTTATCAGAGAATGTAGCGATAGGACAAGGGGTAACAGTTTTAAGCTGAAAGAGGGAAAATTTAGATTAGATATTCGGAAGACATTTTTTCCTATGTGGGTGATGAGGCACTGGAACACGTTGCCCAGGGAAGCTGTGGATGCCCCATCCCTGGAGGTGTTCAAGACCAGGCTGGATGGGGCTTTGAGCAACCTGGTCTAGTGGAGGGTGTCCCTGCCTGTGGCAGGGGGGTTGGAACTAGATGATCTTTAAGGTCCTTTCCAACCCAAACCATTCTATGATTCTGTAAGCCTGGTGCGTCCCCCACTGATTGCTGTCAAATGGAAATGTATGGGAATTATGCCACTGAATATTTACATGTAAACACATCCTGTTGTCACCATGTGGCCAAGCCTTGAGTTTTTAAGGACCATCCCTTTCTAGGGAAAGGATCCTGTTCACATTAGTAGGTAGTACATAGGTGGTTATCTGGGAAGTATGGTAATGCGAGAATTGTTTACAGTAATCTGGTAACTTGTTTTATGAAGTAACTTTACAAAACAAGCAGAAACATGTTGGAAATTCTTACCAGGTGTCTGTTAAACAATCAAACTTGGTTGCTAAGGGAAATGTCATTGCAGAGCAGAAACAATGTGGTATTGGCCTGCCAGGCAAATATGCAGATGGCCAGTGCGATTGTGAGGAAGTGATTTGTTGTTGTGTCGGCAGTGCTTTTCCAAGGAACTGTGTCAATGGATTTCAATTTCCTTTAATTTGACTACCACATGTATCTATGAAGTATCACTGCAATAGTACAACAGCAAATTAGGCTAACCAGATGTCTAAAAGGACCTGGTCAGGTTTGTCACTAGGATTTCCTGGTTGTCAGCCCTAAAAATAACCGATTTGATGATAAATCAAGTCTGAAAGAGTCTAGATTTGACAACAGAAGATTTTACATTGCTAGGTAATATCATTGCATCGCATTAAGCTTAATTCAGCCCAAGTGGCTAAAACCCGAGAAGCTAGCGAAATACCTGGGTCACTGTTCACATTAAACTTGGTGTTTATAACAGCAAGCTGCAACCTGCATTTTAGCTCGTTAGATTAACACAAACTCCAGTACATCAGTATGAGCGCAGTATCTTGAGTCTATTCCTGTTACACTTGCAGTCTTTTTTAGAACATGGACATAGTTGCTGTCTGAGCGCATCTGTAAAATGATTAATAGTAATTCTTTGCCTCTTTGGAGAGTTGTGTTGGGACGACTTGAAAAAATGAGGGAATGGGAATGAGCTAATACTGATAGAAACTATATGTAATGAGACAAAGATGGGGATTTTCTGGATTGTGGCTTATCTCTGCATGAATGTGTCCTAAAGTAGAGTTCAAAATTTGTCAATGGCAATGGAGAGAGTAATGACCACATTACTATAGCTGTCTTGTTAAAAATCCTACATGCTGTTGGATAGATTTGTTGTAGAACAAGGTAGCAGAAAGATACAGTAAACTTATAAAATACATGTTTTTCCAGAGGTTGATTTGGTCACAGGAGATAGGAAATTGTGTTTCTGGGACCAGTGGTGTATTACCTTTTATTTGGCTTTAAATCCATGATTTGAATTGAGGATATAACAGATTTGAGCTAGAATCAATTCTCCTAGTAAAAGTCCTCTCAGCTGGGCATATAGAGCCCTGCCTGTTAAAAAGTCATCCTCTTTCACATCTCCTTTTTAAAAACTCCAAATATTCCCTTAAGTAAAGAGTAGTTTTTTGACTTACGTGATCATGCCAAGCAAGTCCCTGAAAACTTAACGCTTTGAAAATTATCTTATAATCAAATGGTCTTCTCTCGAAATGGGAGAGCTGTGATGAAACTGATGAGTCTGGCTGTTGATTTCCAGTAGGACGCTTATATTGATGTAGAATCTTTGCTGAATTCACACTCCTGGGGATGTTAAAATTTAGTTTGAAAACTTACAGGCAGAAAGCTCAAAATCACAAAATCACAAATTTTGTGACAAGGTGGGATGGTTGGAGCTTAAACACACTTTCTTCCAAGTTGTGTAAATAGTGAATAGCAATATTTTTAATTATTTAATCATTAAGTATTGAAATTATAAGAAAAGAGAAAAGCATGAGAAAATCATCCCATCATACAGCAGTTTGACAGCATTAAGAGCTAACAGTGAAAGGGGGAAATAAATGTGTTGAGAAATAGAGGAATATATGCCTTCCTAGCTCAGTAGATTCTGTGTACATCAAGTCTTGGACAACAATGTTGGGGATATGCATAGGTGCATGCATAGGTGGGATGCTCAACCTTTTATTACTTGTGGCAACATTAAGCTTTTGTTTGGATTCATTGACTATTGAGACTTCCCTAGGAGAGCACTGTCCGATGAATGAAATCAGCCAACTGTCTACCTTTCATTTTTGAGGTCCTGGCACAGCTTAATCTCTTCCGTTCATGTGTTACTACCAGCTTTGAATTGCTGCGCTTGCGTCTTGCCCAGTGTCATGTAGCACATCTGGAAATGTTGTGGTTTGCTGAATGACAAGTCACACTCTTTCCTTACAGTTCCGCCTGGTGGTAAAGACAGCACTGAAGCTGCTGCTGGTCTTTGTGGAGTATACCGAATCCAATGCACCACTTTTAATACAAGCAGTGTCTACCGTTGATGAAAAGAGAGGTGAGTAGACTTACTCGGGGGGTGCAAAATCCCAGCACCACTGCGAGAATTTCATCATTGATATCAGTGGTTCTAGGGTTGCTGTTGTGATGCTTGCTTTATGCAACATACCCTTGGTTTCTTGATTAAAAGCATATTTTATGTATTCGTGCAATTTAAGATTGTTTTGAGGAATGAATTACAGTGGGAAAGTGAAGAGTGAAAGCCAAGGAACCCATCTGTCTCCCTGTGCACCACAGTCATTGCCCCTTTCCTGCACCCACATGCAAAGTGACCCCGATTGCATCTTCTGACCTTGGAGGCTCCTTCAGGCCAGGCTGTCTTTCCACTTCCTTCTGAGAAGCAGCAGTCTGATTTAGAGGAGAAAATGATATCTAATCAGTGTAATCCCTTTGAAGAGAAAGACGAGGTCAGTAATAGTACAGGCTTTATAGTAAAAGCAAAACCATCTGTTGTTACATTAAAATAAAGCCCTTGAGCAGATATTATACTATGAGATCTGTTACCCTTCAGGCTCATGAAAAATACTTGAATATGTATACTGTATTTTTTACAAATAAATGGGACAAAAATGGTTCTTTCTTGTTCTTCCCACAAAATCATTGCTAAGCTCCCGGGGCATTCTCTCTTGATGCAAAACATTCCTTTGCCTCAAAGAGAGTTTTTGAGGTTGGGAGAGCCATTGTTGTGGTCTCAAGCACATGGAGGTTGAAAGCAAGATCGCCTCTGTGGAGCAACTGCCTCCATGTTGAACTTGTTTGAGCAACTTGATATGGTAAAAGTGAAACAGAAAAGAGATTTGATATGGTAAAAGTGAAACAAAAAGAAGTTGGGGGATGAGGAGAAAGATGGTGCCAGAAATAGGCGAAAATAGCTAGATTTTGTTTTCAGCTATCAGAATTAGTGTGTAGAAAAGACCCTCTCAAAAACCTCAAATTGTCTCTTATGGCAGGGGAGCAGGCAGGGGCAATTCAGAAACAGCATGATACTTTAAACAGGGGACTCCAGGTTGGCTTTCTGTTTTGAATTAAAACCAATAAACCTTACAATGCCATAAGCAGAAATGTAGTTACAATATTCATGGAATTGTGAGCACTATGATTTATTTTTACAGTCAGTCTTAATATTTCCTCAGCTCTCTGAACTCACTAGTGTTCTCAACATGTTCAAATTGCTGTCTGTTCACATGCTAGTAAACCTCATTAAAGAAAAGAGAGAAAGGAGGACCCAAAACACACTACCATGAGCTGCATATTCCCTTTCGTATCTGTAGAAGCAAACAGGCAAACATTTACATGCCCCAAAGTAATAGAACAACTTAAATAACAACATGAAGTGTGAAAAAAAGTTATGCATGTACTTAGATGGATTCTTGTTAAGAGTTTAAGGAGAGGGTTTATGGGAATTCTAATTCTCATGGGAATTCAACCCTCTGGGTTTACGGATTGTCTCATGAACTCTTACTAATAATTTAGCTCCAGATATCCAGTTTTCCTTTCGTTCTTTTTTTATTATTATTTTTATTAAGCAGTTACACTTAGCTACAAAAGAGGGGTTTTTTTCTGGTTTTATAGTTAGTTCTTTTTTTAGGTCGTCAGTGTAACAGCCCTCACTTTTAGCTGTGCATGTGCTGTTTTAATTTCTATTTTGAAATTATTGGCTTATAACTGAGGGATACCTGCCTTTAATGACTGATTTAGTGGAATGGAAATACAGAGGAATAAAAAGCCACGTAAAGCCATTGAAACATTGTCATAAATCTTGCAGGTATATAGTTAAGTTTAGCACTGCTTTGAAAAAAGTCCAGTGTTTCATGTACATACAAGGTGATGAGATATGACATAATTCCTCAACATATGTATCACACATGATTAACAGAAAGAACCCCCTAATAACTCAGTCTGGTTTCAAAGCAATCCCATCTGTGGTTCTCCATTCTATGTGAGAATACATCTATATGCAAACTGAAGTACAGAGATCCATGGAAGTGCCAGCTTTACTCTCAGATACAAGCAGACTGTAAGTGAGTAACTGCATGGCCCTCAGCATATAAGAAGTAGCTTCCACTTGTACTTCCATCTACCTCCTCCTTCCCCCCACCTTTTCTTATTTCTGAGCCCCAGAGGAATTTGATCTCTTTTCAGTTTAAGCATACCGGGACTGTGCGGACTCTGGAAAGCAGAGTTGACATTGCACTCTGCTGTCTGGGGCCGCTTTATAGTGAGAGATTTTTAGGAGAGAGATTAAAGCCCTGTGGCTGACCTGGACGCTGTCACGTACAGTTTGTGAATTAAGTTTCTGCTACCTGATTTGTTACGTTATTTGTAAGTGACCCACATTATTGGTTCTCTTCCTGCCATTACAAGCATAGTTAGATAGCTCATGCTGTAGGTGTGATGGAAGGCTATATGTTCACTCATAAATAGCCAGGAGTGCAAGGTATTGGCATTTTTCCAAAAATATTAATATCTTCCCATCCCATGGCTACTAGAGACAGGCATACTCTAAGTTGGGGGCAGTCCTCATGACCTGACACAAAGGTCTTTGTGCTTAGTCCATAATGCACACACATGAGGTGTAGTTGTGATGTTGAGATTTTGTGTAAGGCATGAAGGACAGAATTAAATTAAATTTTCTCTTTTTTTTTTTTTTGAGATTCATATGTAAAAACATTTAAAGGGGAAAGTGAGAGAAGACTGAGACCTAGAACAGTGGGCGGCATTATTCAACAGACTGTATTAATTTAATATAGGCTTAACTGTTGCAACTCCATAGTTCTTCGTGTGTTTATGCACCATGTGTGACTACTCAGAGTGCTCCAGTAGCATCAGGATTGAGGCTTCAGCCTTCCTGTCTGCATAGCCACAGACAGTGAGCTGTTAGCAGGGAGCTGCCTGTGAAAGGCAGTGGAGCAGTTCTCATTTTACCCATTAGAAGGCAGGAGAACACACACAAAACTCAACCTCTGCTGTTTTACTTCAGTAAGCCTCTTTCATCACTCCCATCAATTTTGCCATGAGTCCCTCGTGGAAGTCATAACCTTATGGGAACGTCCCAGTCTGCTCCCAGAAGAATTTCTGGGACGCTATATCATCATTCTTTTACATCGTTATTCTTTTGCATCACAATCAGGTGGAGGAGATGGGCTGGGAAGTAAACCTTCTTGAGAATTGGCAAGCATAAATGATTACACTTACTATTTTTAAAAATAAACTGAGTAATATACAAACAAATAGCTTTACGTTTTTTGCATGAACATTGCCAAATCTAGATTTTCATTTAGGTTTTTCAGGATTTGGTATATTCTGACCGTTACACAGAAAATGGAACCTGTAGCTTTTAGCTCTGCATAATAGTTTGCTCAAAGGTTCCTCTCCACTGATAAGTGGAGAGCTTTTAATATTCTACACAATACAAATATCCTTTTAAGGGAAAAGCTAAAATATACATTGTTTTTCATATCTGTTTTATGAGTGTCATTGTTTTACTGCAGCAACTAATTAGTTCTGAAGAGTCACCAATTCTTTTAGTATATGATTTTCCAAGGTATATTTCACAAAGTTTTTCTGTGTTTTTCTGTGTAGCTTGAAAGGAGAAAGAGTTTTTCCACTGAGCCATCTTATCTTTTAAAAAAATGTTGCCTTGAAAATTAGGTTTTTTTTCCTGTAGACTCCAGCCTGTGGTCTTATCTTTAAGTGGTGACTCTTCAGGAACAACATATTTGGAAATCCAAGCTCAGGACATGAGAGTGAAGGAGAGCAGACACCTGCTCTAGATCTGCCCATATTCCATGCTGTCCAGATCATAGGTTGGAAACTCTAGGCTCTCGTTATATATTAGCAAGGAATATTAACCCAAGTATAGTAATGCGGTAAGTTTGTGATGCAGCTTCCACACCAGAACTGCCTTGTCGCCAGGTGGGTAGGCAGCCTTATGGCTATTTCTGTGTTCACTCCTTGGCTATGCATCTTGAGACCATAATGAGGAAAAACAGCATTTGAAAAGAAAAGTTTAATCTGGTACAGATTGGAGTAGCTCTATCAAAGTCATTGATAGTACTGCCTCCTCTTGATGTTAATTAGGGAATAGAGAAACTATTTCAAATTTAAGGCTAGATATTGGAAATTGCCTAAGTTTAGTAGTAGCACTTTAATTAAAGTCTTTGAAAGATGGATGGGCTATTACAGGGCTGCCTTACTAGTAAGTGTACCTGATTAACAATTTTATCTGATTTATCCGAAATGGAAAAGCAGCATGAATAGAAGAAAATTGTATATCATCCTTGCAGGAAAACCAGGTGATACTAAAACATTCTTTTATGATAATGGAGAAGTATTGAGACACTTAGGCAAAGAAAAGAAACACCAGAATAATGCAGTGGATTAAATAATTAATTTTTTATGTTGTTGTCAACTCACTTTTTTTTGAAATGGCATCCTTATAAGTCAGACTTGCATAGTTTCACCATTTTGCTTCTCTTTCTGATTTTCTTCCATTTTTATTTTTTACTGGAAACCACAGGAAGTCATTTTTGTAGTGAGGATATCATTCCTGCTGATCATATATCATTTGTGAGCCGGCTGAATTTGTTCCACATGTCTTTTGAACATGTACTGCACAAAATGTCTGGTAATACAGAGAATCTGGTAAAGAGGTGTCTAGTGTATTTTCATTACAGCCGTGTATTTGAATTTGTATTTAATTAGTAATGCACATAAATATATTTGGAGAGCTGGGAGTGAATCCCCCCCCCATTTGATTTTGCTCTATATAAGGAAGCTCTATTTTATTATTCAGTAGTAAAAATCAGAGAATGTCTCAAAAAGAAGGAAAAACAAAACAAGAGAAATATTGCTGTCTGTGTGTTCATTAATAGACAGGGTTTTCCACACAGTGCACTGCCCTTGCCTTGAAAACAGAGATCCTTGGTCAGCAGAGATTTGATGTCTGTGCAGCAGGATGTATATATGTAATACCAGCATGAATAAACAAGGGTTGTTATCAGTGTGAGAGTCATGAAGAGTTTTGACATTGGGGTCACTGATCAGTCAGGAACAGGTTGTGGTGATGAAACATCTGCATTTTACTGCCTGATTAACTCAAACTATCGTTGTCCCTGTAGTGTTTAGGGGATGTGGGCTGTTGGAATGCTTTGCATTTTTTCCTTCTGAAATTCAAAGACTCCTGCAGCTATGCTCATGTAGTTGAATGAGTATCTAAGCTAAGATTAGCTTTCTGCTTCGTCCTCCTCACCTTTAACGTTACTCCGCACAAAACAAGGAATTACAGTCTTTCATTATTTACTTCGGTTTCCTAGATAAAATACTTATATGTTGTTTTTTTCTTTAGTAAATGCTACCATCTGCCTTTTAGCCAAATGAACTAAGATGGTTTTACAAGGTACCTTCCGCACAAGAAGTTATCTTGTGTCTGGCTGGTGTTGACTGATGTTTTTGGCACAATAACTCGCTAAGGCACTTGTGTTTAGGCATGAAATAATCACGCAAATGCAAATCATGCAAATCAAGCAAATACGTCAAAACTAGAAGCACAGATTTTGACTTCACTTAGTGGAAAAATGAGAGAAACATATCTGAAGGTTCCATAGAGGGTGTTTTTATTAAAGTAATTTGAGTAAGAACCGCAGCAAAAATCTTTTTCCCTCATTGATCATTTCTTTTGTCCAAGACACACAGCTTGTGATTTGAGAAAAACTGTGTTTCTCTGACGCACTGTTTTGTTAACAGGACTTTACTTAATGCAGTGTAACTCAGTAATATCACTAGGAATGTGAACAACAAATGTACTGAAAGCATTGCATATAAGTTTTTGTTGAAGATTTATCTAAGCTTATGTGAATCTGTGATAAGTGGGGTAAAATTCTTCACTGTAGCTTTTGCTGTGTGCATTAACTTCACTCTCTGTGAAGCAGAGGAGACTATAGAGGAAGCTGTATCTTTCCACTTGATCTTACACCTGACCACATCATTCCATCTTGTGCTACCTCTTGAATAAATGTTGATGCAACAGCTTTCCATTTTGATTACCGTCACCAATTCTTTCTGCTTTTCCTCTAGGAGCCAAGCCGTGGTCTAACATCATGGAGATCCTGGAGGAGAAAGATGGGGTTGATACTGAACTACTGGTTTACGCAATGACCTTGGTTAACAAGGTTTGTTTACATCATTAGTATAACCGGTAGAGATGTTAGTATTTTCAGATGTACAATGTTTTTCCGTGTTGAGAACATACGACAAAGGAGACCTGTCCCAGAGGAGTTGCAGGACAAGCTGTAATCAATCAGCACACCCTTGTTGCTTGTGTTGCAGTCACCCAGAGGCAGCACCTGGGAGCAGAATTGCTATTGCTAGATTCTGTGTGGAAACATGCTATGACATGGCTCCTTTCCTAGTGCAGACAATGCAGTGCAAAATAAAACTCAACAAACTAGCTCAACACACTGTCCAAGGGGAGAAAGAAACCAAGTACTGGTGAAAAAATCACATGCTCACAAAGGCTTGCATTGTGCCCAATTTTCTAGTTCAGATAATTTAATTTTTTCTTTACTGCAAACCAAACATGATGAATTTAACAGGTCTGAGTGCTAGTAAGAGTGTTTCTGCTTAAAAAAAAATGAAGTTACATTTTTTTCTTCTTTCTGTATATTTTCTGGTGTCCTGTATTACAAGTAGTGGTTTTCCAGTAAAATCAAATGTTTGCCAATGCACTCAGTTGTGCTGTGAGGGAGAAAGTGAAAGGCCTGTAAAATTTAGAAATTTGTTAGTGTAAATTCCTTAAAAATTAGCATCTAGTCCTAAACAGATCTTAGGATGACTAACATTAAAAAGCGATCTTTCAAAGAACACAGAAGATCAACATTCTACTAGCAAATCAAAATAACCGTGTGTTTTATGATTATACTTAATAGGCCTGAGTGTTACAGAATATTGTTATTGTTCATTATAATCAGTTAAAGATCCTGAGTGTCAGTGGAGGTCATAAATCATGCTGCCAGGTTACTGTGCTCATGGCTACATGTTTGGAACTGTGTGTTGCTTTGGATTTTTGGCAAAATAGTTTAATGTCAGCAAAAATGGCCGAGAGGGACTTAATGTCACTCAGTGACATCACTGATGTCACTGCAATTTTACTTAGAGCTACCCTTGCTCCTGCTTACATGGTAATAAGGATCCTCTTGATTTTAGAAGGTGATCTTAACTCACTGGTGTACTCTTTCTGAAAGGCATCACCAGCTTCTGTCTGTAGCTGCTATTAAAGCTGAGGTGGCTAGTTTTCAGCATCTTATGCCTTGTTGGTTCATGTACCAATTCCTCTTTCTGAGATAATTCTCTTCATCATTTGTGCAGTTGTAATCTACCTGGTGCCTGACTTCTTAAAAAATTTTATTCTGTATTGACTCTTTTATCATCCTATAGTTGATTCCTTTAGTCTGAGGTTTTAACTACATTTAAAGCTGTTTTTAGGAGGAGATAGTTCTTTAAAAATACACAAAAGAAAAAGCATCTCT
The DNA here is from genome assembly GCA_011057875.1 of Pterocles orientalis. NCBI lineage: Eukaryota > Metazoa > Chordata > Aves > Pterocliformes > Pteroclidae > Pterocles > Pterocles orientalis. Next base: position 66,575 of record WKFP01014740.1, read on the forward strand.
TAGTCAAAGGAGCAAGGCAGTTATGAAGATCAAGGAAGAGAGGGATCTCACAGTGCCACACTTACGATCTGGCTTAAGGACAGCTTTATGATGTTTTTAATGGGATTTTTTTCATGATTATAGAGAAAACAGCAAGCAGCATGTCACAGTTGTAATTTTTTTCCCCCACAGAGAATACGAAGCAGGCTCAGATGGTTTCAGCTTCTCTAGGCGAGGAAATGTCAAAATTTTCAGTGCTGGCAGAGTCTTCACAAGATATTTGTCTCAAGGAAGCATACTTCTACTCCTTTTTCTTCCTCCATGTATACATTTACAGACTACTTTTCTTCCTGCTCAGGAGCAGAAATCACATCTGCACAGACAAGAATTGTTCCAGTCCTTTTATCCTCTCTCTCTCTTTTGTTGATTCTTAACCAATTTACTTATGCTGACATTTCATTAACCCTGTCTTAATTTAGGGGGATTTAGGCATGAATTAATCTCTTAAATGAGGCTGATGCCAATATAGATACTTCAGGTTATGTATAGTTCCGGTCCAACCTTGTTATCTTCCTTTGGTTAGTTCCTGTGATCTGTTAGATCTTATTCTAATCTCTACGTTCTTTATTTTCATTACTGAGGTACAGACAGATTAAAGCCTTTGTCTTTCCTTTATATAAGAAAAAAACTCTACTTTCAAATACAGAAAGAAAATTGTGTTGTATTCAACTTACTTCCTACTTACTTGCTATAAAACCTCTTTATTATTGAGATGGCACTAGAAGCTTTGTAGTTGTAAGATTACTGTTGATTTTCTTTTTACCTGTATTTAATATCACTTGTTCTCTCATATCACACAATACATTTTTTAAGTAGATAAAATAATTATGAGGTATAGGCAAATTAATACATTTTGCTATAGTTGGATTAAGCACTGAATTTTTTTTAGCAGTTCCAGTATTTAAGCACCAGCTTCTAGTCCAGTGGTTACTAGGGGAAACTTAGAGTACCACCCACGAGTGGACCATCAGCTGGAGTGGAAAAAGTCCTGTTTCAGTCCAATGCAGCCTTAATACAGGATCTGGCACATCAATTTTTTGGTGGCCTGCCTTACGAGCATGGCACCTGCCACATTGGAACAATGATTGTCTTACATCCTGTGTCTGACGTTGGCCACACCAGGTGTTTTAGAAGAAGTTGTGGTTCCTGGGAAAACACATAAGTGATGCTTCTTCCTGTCCTGAAGCAATTGAAAACTTGGCTAATGCCCATAAGCGTGTTTATTTACCATGTAGTGCTTTTCACCATAGCATGTAAGATTTCAATAATGTCTCTGTCTGGTGCCTGGGCCCCCTGGTGAGGTCCAGTCTGTTGGATTTTTAGTAACCAGAGCAGTGTTCTTGTATTACTTGGACTTTCATGTAAAGCATTGCACACCAAACACATTTAGCTGGACTTTCTGTTGTCTGTATCCTCCCTGCACCACTGGTTTATACTGTGATTATTTTGTAAATGACAAAAGGCTTAGTTTTACTGGCTACTATCAGCCAAGACTACCTATTTTAAAAACTGCAAATAAAGAGAGCCTTTCATTCTGAAGCCAGACATAGGCTAGCACTAATTTGTGTCAGGTTTTGTTCAGAAACGTAACTGAGGATATGTAATGATAAGCATATTATGCTGTTATGGATTGAGTATGTTGTCTAATATTTTTTATCATCTAGGGAAACATTTGGCTCTTGTACTCCCATAAATATTTTTTTTTTCACCCCTGATAAAACTGCATCAATTCTCTTGCCTTTCTTTCCACTGGGACTGTTACAGTTAGCAGTAGGTAAAATGTATTGTTTAGGCTTTGGTAAAAATGTGGTTAAGAAGATAAATCAAGCTTAATACTTTTGGGCTGGGGTTTTGGTTTTAATTTAGTTCACCATTCCAAAAGCAGCCACTTGAGAGGGAAGAATACAAAGTTCCATAGACTTTCCTGCAAGGGCTTGAGAGCAACTGGTAAAATTACACAACAAAGTAAAAATCTTAATTCAGGAATGTTTTGTCAAACCAAAACTGATCAGAGGCATCGGAATGGGTCTTGACATTCATATTCATGCTTTCTTTGTACACTTGAGTTCTGAACGTAACAAAATCCGGCAAGCAAACCACAGACTGTGGTTTAAACACGCTTCTCCAAGTGGCTAAATTTTAATTCTCTAGACAAGTTTTCACATTGTAAAGTTCAACCTTCAAAGCAGGAGGAAATATTTGTGACTTGTATGTATATTTTGATATTGCAGTGTCATTTTGAACTTAACCAGGAACTCAGAAAGAAGCAAGGGCCTTGAAAGGACCTCCTCAATTTATGACCTCTGGTCTGCTGGCTTTATAAAGCCACCTTGAAAATGGGAACCCCCTCTTGTTTTCTAATATCACAAGCCAGAATTTATCAGTCATTTCTTCAGATACTTCGTGTCCCTTATGTTTAGTTATTGCAAATAGCTTTCTCCTGGACTAAACTGAGCTGACCTTGTTGTGACTGGTACCAGAGGTGACCTTTTAGATCCTATTTTATAATGTTAGAAGTTGAATTTTATATGTATTAGGTTCTGAAAATGGATCTATGAGTTTAACGGCAAACTGTGCAAAGGAAAAACATTTGATTTCTGTCCTTGGGAGTTCAATTGCCCAATTCTGGCCAGTAGCAAACAGTGAAGATTAGATTTCCACTGCTGCATGATATAAAATTATATTAACCAATAAAAGGCTGCTGACAAAAGCAGGGTTGCCAGTAAATACTACCTTATGCTGCCGTTTTCCCTGTCTACAGCCTGCCTGACCTATACTTGAAGGCAGGTGATCTGCATATCAACTTTAAGACCATGTCCTGACATTATGAGAAATAAATGCGCAGAAGATCTAATTGTTTGTCCACCCTTTTGCACGTAAGACATCACGTCTTGTTCCTGAAGACTCTCAGGTCAGCATAGGTGCTGTCTACTTCTTTCATAGGCAAGAGAAATCTTGATAGACATCGTTTCTGTTATAGAACTTCCATATTTCTGTTAAAGCTCCATTGAATTTACAGTGTGATAGCTTCATTTGCTGAATCCTGATTTCTACTCAATGCTAGGTGTCAGGTTAGGAAAGACAAAATGTACATGTTATCTGTTTTCAGCACTGTTTAGGAAGATTTAGTTTCGTGGTCTTCAGTGGGTTTTAAAAAGAGGCTTAAATACTGTTTCTTAGCTAATTAAATAGGAGAGAGGAAACTACTTCCAAGTAAGCATCTCCCTGGTGAGCTAATCCAGAGTAACTGTTTTACTTCCAGTCTGCGCTCTCACATATTTTGCAAAAGTAGCTCTGTATAGACTGATTCTTGCAATGAGGTGTATGTTGCTCTGCAAGTAGGTTGCACAGAATGTTTGGTAGTTTCTACTCAACGTGCACAGGATTACACTCATTTTCCTGCATCATCCATAAGGAACAGTAAAAAATCATCACAAGGTGAGCCAAAATCAATGGCAGACTAGAATAGTAGTGTTTTCTGTTGACTTTGTAAATGTCTGCAGGACTCTGATGGATGAAGTTCACTTGTGCTCTGGAAAAGTTGTCCAATGCCCATGTCCTCTTGCCGTGCATCACCCTGTGATGAAGCTGTGAGTGGCTTGAATCAATCCCTCTTGCTACATACACTGCAGTGACATATTATGGTTTACATGGTATACTGCAGAAGGCCACCTTCCATTTCTCATTTTTCTGAATTCACCAAAGAAATGGGAAATTACTATGGTAAGAAAAGTGCTCTCTCTTGAACATAGAGCAGGTGCCATTGAAAGCTCTGAGGTCAAACAGCTTATTTTCAATAGCTGTTATTGGCATTCTTTGTTTTTCTAGTGTGCAAAAGTTCCTCTCCAGTGTCACTGGTACCAACTTATCCTATAATCAGGGATTAGTAACTCTTTTAACATTTTATAGGAGTTAAGGAGTCAACGTACCTTTAATAGAACTTTTGAAGTTGAAGGGGGGAAAGGAGTCAATATCTCTGTAGTATAAAACAATTTGTGCACTGAGAGGATGACCTGTGCTGCAGGTGTGAAGGACAGTAGGCACACGGTGCAGGATATTTCCTGCTGTCCTAACATCACACATCTGTGCATTAGACTTTTTCTTCTTCAGGCCAAACTTACAGGAATCAGTAGGAAATCAGCTTCACTGGTTTTAGCTAAACTACTTTTTTCACTCTCTTTGCTTTTATCTCTCTGATGCTTTAACATTCTCTGTTCTTAAAATCTGTACTTGAATGAAGCCGAGAAGAATCCAACTGTGTATTTTAAAGACCCACATTTTCCATACTTTTTTGGATGAAATAACAACATTGATTTGTTTTGCCAATTATTCATTTTTCTACACAGTGCACAGAGTTGTTTGTTAAAAGCTGTGCCACTTGTTTTTTATTTTCTAGTGGTGTCTCAAATCCCACATCATGGGTTTTACTTTATTGAAATCATACGTAGCACCACTTGCCACCCGCTTTTAAAAACCTTTGTTTAATTCTTTTCAAAACGCACAGATTTAAATGTTTTTCCTTTGATTCTTAGACGCTGTCGGGGTTGCCAGATCAAGACTCTTTCTACGACGTGGTGGACTGTCTGGAAGAGCTAGGCATTGAAGCTGTTTCACAGAGACATTTAAACAAGAAAGGAACAGACTTGGACTTAGTTGAGCAATTTAACATTTATGAGGTAACATAACATGCCCTGTTTTATGCATCTTACAGCTTGTGCAAACTTCAAAGCCAAGAGGCGGGGCGGGGGTGGGGGGGAATGTAACCTAGGTGAAATTTGGTTATCTATTTTATTTTAAAAGAAAAACATCTGGTTGCTAGATGTGTTGTGCACATTTGTATATGTGACCTGCTACAGTATGTAGCTGCATTTAATGCAAATATATTTTTTACTAAAGCTGGGGCATACTCCAAGGCAAACCAGCACATTTACTAGCCTCCTTAGAGGCAGTTCTACCTGCAATTAAAACTTTCTCAGACTGCTAGTTACACATCCCAAAGTAAGTAGAAGTTCTTTCCATATGCAAAAGTATTCAGCTCATGAAAAAGGTTCAGCTGAGCTCAGCTTCACAAAGACCACTTGTTCTGCAGCTGAATACCCAGCAAGTCCTTGTTTACGAGTTTACACTGGACTAGATCCTATACAGTTTGCAGCAATGGAGTAATAAGTGACTCCACATTCACCACCTAGGTATGAAATAACTGCTTCTGAAGTATTTATATGTAAGGGTAGGATATTCAGTTTCTTAATAATTAGCCCCTTTTCAAACTTGGTGAAGCATTGGAGTGGGGAGATTTAGGCTGAATTTAACGTAATGTAAATGTGAATTTGTGTTCTGGTGTGATGAAATGAAATAATTTTATCTCAATCTAAGTCCAGCAAAGGATTTGGCAGATTTGATTCTCCATTTTCTTGATCAACTCTACATCCACGTCACTTCACTGACTTTAGCAGTTAGGTTTTATATACAGCAGTTTGCACGAAAAGTCAGGCCAAAATAGGAACACGAGAATGAGAGGGCTTCATGTTCTTCTTTCTTTTTCTGTTGTCAGAGGCATCAGCTCATAAAATCCTTTTTAAAAGATGATCATTAATCTTAAAAGCAAGGGGTTTTTGCACGTGCTGTGCCTACTCACAGACTTGATTGCAAAATTAGCAGTTGGCTTAGTTGGGTACCAGCTTTCTCCTGATGACCAGGACAAATTTAAACATGCCTGTCCACCTTCTTTATTTTTTTCTGACAATGTTGTTCTTTATCTGTAAAATCTCTTCTTCCCCACCGAAGTAGATTTTACACCTTAAACAGAGATATCACACTTCCTTTGCTTTTGTTTTGTTGAAGTCACTTCTGGTAAAAATTATCTGAACAAGACTGATAGAAACGAGAAGATATGCATTCTTCTGATCACCTGCATCACCCTCTTCTGTACCTCTGCTTATTTGAATGGCTCTTTCTCATATAAAGATTACTTAAATGTTATGCTGCATTTCAGATGAGATTCATCAGTAACTTTGTTGTTTCTGCCAGCAATATCTCTCCTTATGTACCCTAAGGTAGCACTTGCTTTGTTTCTGTTAGAGTTGTGTCACATTGGCAAGTCAATGGTGTGCTGTAGTTCAAGATACTAGGTGCTGCACCTGTATTTTACTCCTCAGCTATTTCCAGTTGATGAGCTCCCAACCTGTGTCAGAAGTTTCTGTCAAATATTGTTGTGGCCATGCTATTCTCAGCATTATTCTTTTCTGATATTATACATCTGTTACTCTGTATTGACAGTGCTTCTGAACTGGCAGTAAATAGTGAATTTTCCACTGAAAGGCATACGTGACAGTAATTATGCCTGACCTTAAAATTGGAAGGCTTAGAGGAGATGTATGGTCTGCATTTTTTACTTTTAATCTATCGTGGTACCAGTTCACATAAATAGTTGTGTTTGTTATGTTTTTTCCCTTTGTTTACTTTGCAGGGAGATCTGTAGAAATGGAGATTTTTAAGAGGAATGCAGTTATGTGTACATCTGCTGATCTCTTCCTTGGCTGAGGAGAAATTCTAAAATACTTTCTAAAGTAGTAGACAGTAACTTCCACTAGATCATAACAGGTGTCATGTCTGAACATGAGGAAGTGTTCAATCAGTCAGTGCATGAGAGTTTTTTCTGTTGATTTCAGTAGACCCAAGATTTCCCCTAAGTATTTTAGAAGGAAACAAAGAGAGTTAGGTGTCCAACACTGCTTAGCTTCCTTGAAAATTAAGTCCTACATTAAAAAAAAAAAAAAAAAGGCAAGCTAGGAGATATATTAATGTGTTGTTACAGGTCCTGTACTGTTCTATACAAGGTGTCAGTATATAATTCCATTATTAGAGCTGCTACATTGCACTAATGGATAGATAGCAACTTACGGGGGGTAGCTATAGAAGTGATGATGCTAATAGAAGTTAATCACATTGAGATCAGTTAATTTTTAAAGCCCAAGTGTGAAGACCTGTGATGCCTAAAGGAGCCGTGTCAGAAGCTTCGCTTTTCTTCCTTTCTTTCGCAGATGACACTGAGACATGAGGATGGAGATGAGAGTGCTGACCCCCCTCCCAGTGTGCGCAAGGACCGGAGGAGGGCCAGTCTTGGTACTGGTGAGCGAAAGGGGTTAGAGCGCCGACGAAGCCGCAGGCACTCTGTACAGAATGTCAAAAGCACTTTATCGGCCCCTGCGAGTCCGTGCAGTCAGTCAAACCCTAGCTTCATGCTAGGCCACGGACAGCACATTGAAGATCTCAGTGAGAGGTAAGTGCACGAGCTGGGGAATAGTCCTTTCCCCAATTACTTTCTGTTGTGTTCATTGCACATTTTTAATCTGCCAGACTGTTGCTTTCTTTTTTCTTCACTTTCCATTGAATTCAAAAATTTTAAAAAGGCATATTTAAAAAGTGGATTTGTAGGTGACTTGATTTATCTGCATAGCTGCATTCTTTGGTGCTATCTACGCTAAGTAATTGGACACAAACAACATGAATTAGAGCATTTAATATGGAAACTAACCAAGGTTAATCTCATCCTTTGATAGATTTTATACCCAATGTAGTGACATAATAGAAGATTGTAACAAGTGCATCATCACATTAATACAGAGCTATTTGTCTTGTATATGTGTCCTGGTTTAACCCCAACGGGCAGTAAGCACCACACAGCCACTTGCTCACTCTTCCCTCAGCAGGATGAGGGGGAAAGAATCAGAAGGGTGAAAGTGAGAAAACTCATGGGTTGAGATAAAAGCAGTTTGATCATTAGAATAATATTATTATGATTATGGTTATTATTATAGATTGTATGAAAAGGACAACAACAAAGAGAGAGAAATAAAACTCTCCTAGTTTCTGCTGGGACAGTGTGTTTGTGCTGAGAAGAAGGCTGAGAACATACTGATGTTTGTAGTTGCTGCCAAGACAGTCAAGGCCTTTCAGCCTCTCTGCTGTGCCAGTGTCTGCAGATGCAGGAGAAGCTGGGAGGGAGCACAGCCCCAATTACCAGCCTACGATTCGACCTTAGGTTTAGGATTGAGACACAAATTGTCCGGTAGTCTATTCCATAACATGCACGTCATGCCCAGTATATAGGTGAGGCACAGTCCAGAATTTCACTGTCTTGCTCCAGGTTATCACTCTCTTGCTGTGGGTTGAAGGACAACAGATGCTAATTGCTACTACAGCAGTGTGCCAACAGCAATATTGCACCAGCTGAGACTCTGTGAATCCTATCCATAAGCTGATCCATTGACTGAAGAGCCAAGGAGTAATACACAGTGATACTGCCCACTAGTCGATGTCCAAGGCTCAGCCCATTCCCGGCTAATGATCCTGGATCAGGAAAAGTCCTGAAACTGCAATCCCAGAATGGAGATAAGAGCCCAAGTGTCCAAAAGATCAAGATGACCCTGAGAGAGGGGCAACCCAGAGGGAGACAACCCAGAGCAAGAGAGAAGAATGGCCTGGACACAGTGGCACGGCAGAGAAACTGAAAGCTCCTTGACTGTCCTGGCAGCAACTATAAACATCAGTATGTTATCAGCCTTCTCAGAACAAATCCAAAACATCACCTCTTACTAGCTACTATGAAGAAAGTTAACTCTGTGCCAGCCAAAACCAGTACAAAAACCCAAGAAAGGCAAGTGTTGCAAATGAAAGCATTTGCTCACCACCAACCAACGATGCCTAGCCAGCCCCTGAGCAGTGGGCCCCTGCCAACCTCCCCTCTAATTTTATTGCTGAGCATGATGTCGTGGTGTGGAATATCCCTTTGGTCAGTTGGGGCAGCTGTCCCAGCTGTGTCCCCTCCCAACTTCCTGTGCACCCCCAGTCTACTCACTGGTGGGGCGGTGTGACAAGCAGAAAAGGCTCTGTGTGAGCACTACTCAGCATTGATGAAAACATCCCTGTGTTATCAACACTGTTTTCAGCACAAATCCAAAACATAGCCCAATGCTAGCTACTGTGAAGAAAATTAACTCTATTCTAGACAAAAACACTCTCCATAGCATTTATGTCGTGCTCAGGTCCTACACTGTGCAATATATCTTCATTAACCACCACACTCTTCCCCATCAGCAAAATAGCAAAATATATTACAGTTCATTCCTTTTTTTTTTTTCCCCTTTTCAAACAGCATTCCAGCATAAATTATTTTGAGGATACACTGCAGTAGTGAATGTATCTACTGTTTTATAATTAGTGAAAGAGAGACAGTAATGACTTGTTGATCAGCTGTCTGTAACACTGGAGTCAGTCAAGACTAGTGTCGTTGCCAGTCCCATAACTGTTGGCTTGGGCTATGCATGCGTAGGAAAAAAGGGAGCTGCAGATCTTCAGAATGTCTGACTACTGCACAAGAGGGCTGGAATGAATTTTACTCGAATTCAATGTCTGATCAACTTGCCTCCCTTTGATCTCAGTGGAGTGCAGCAAGCACTGGTAGGCCTTCAGTTACCTAATGTATTCTACATGCCTGAAATTTCAACCAAGATGAATCATGTTCTGAAACTGGCTGTTTCTCTCTGTTGACTATAAAGGGAATCTGTCTGACTAACTCAGGTGAAGATACATACACTGCAGATAAATAAAGCTGCACATTGTCATCCCGTAGCTGAAGCTGCAATTTGCAAAACTGAAGCATGCTTCATGAAGAGCATATCTTGTGTTGATTATAACATTTGGGAAATGCCTTGGCAGTTTCTGTTGTTCAGCACTGGATATGAACTTAGAGCCTTAAAATCCTGCATTACATGTACAGCAGCCTTTCTTGCAAAGCAAACTGAGTTGACTAAAGTATAATGGCTTCAGGCAATATGAAAATATAAGACTCTAGATAATTTTAAAAGTAGTTGCATGTTGTATACTGGATTGTGGCTTTTGGTTTTCTTCCTTTTTTTTTTTTTCTCTCCTCCTTTCATTTGGCAACACGTTCATGCTTGTTTTCCATCCCCTTCTGTTGGCTGGGCCTTTAGTGATCTGGAGGCTGAGCGCCCCATGGTCTCACAGGCTGATGACAAGGATGACAGTGCATTTGAGGCTGAGTTTAAAGCGTCTTCAGTGTGAGTACAGCTGGGGGCTTCAGCCACTCTGCATGGGCTGCCTCGCGCATGGTCTTGGGCCCTGCTTCATAGCTGACCAATGCGGTTGAGAATCTGTACTCATGAATGTGCAGCGCATACCATTGATTTGTTAAACTGATTAATATGGGTTAGAAATAAGGGCATGCTTCAACTCTACAAAAATTGTTCGTTCTCTTGCTGTAGTTGAACAAACACTAGTTATGCAGGATAACAACTGCTACCAATACGCATTCCCACTATTAATGTTAGCTTACTAGCTTTATTTTGCAGTCTTCAGTAATTCCTAATGAACTTGTGTTTCAGCTGGTTTATAGTATCGGGACAGTAGAAACATAGCAGATAGTTTTGTAAGTTCTTTCAAGTGTTTTTTCACCAACATAGCATAATTTCAATAATTATCTTCCTTTTCTGAAAAAGTTATCCATTTCTGCTCTATGTTCTCCTTGAAGCTGTCATAATTTAAAGCATAATTTAAGTTTAAATCCAAGAAAGAAATCTTAATTTAAGCAGTCAAATTTCATTTTATGTTGCAGTTGTCCTTGGAATCTTCTCTACGAAAATAGTTAAATTATTTTCAACACTATTTGGAATTTCTAACTTTCTTACCTGCCTCTGTAAGGAAAGAGGCATTCAGTGGTGAATGTATGTAGCACTGATCTTTACTTCACATATTAAATAAAAATCCTTACCCCCCACCTTTTCCAACCATCTTAGCAGGTAAAGACAGGGGGTATTACTTGTAGTTAGCAAATTGAGTTTTTTCCCATTGGGCATTACAGACCACGGAATATGTTTCGATACCCAAAGATGCAAGTTACCCAGTGAATTGTTTAAAGTTGCCATAACAAGAAGCTAGTCAGCTGTTGGCTCTTCTATAAATCCTGCTGAGCTTCTGGGAAACAAGCATTTCAGAAAAGGAGATTCTGTCCTTCACATTTTTAGTTTCGTCATCTGCCCAATTCTGTAGTTGTGGTAGGAAGAGGAAAACCAGCCTTCCTGCTTTATCATAACCCAGTGAACATCTCAAGTTTCAGTGAAATAGTCCAGATGAATACAACAGTATCTCTACATCTGATAGCTGAACTGGGATGAAAAAATAAAGCAGAAGCTTCGTGACTTCTGTTCGTTAACATTTAAATAGAAAAATAGTGAAGGTGAATGACCTGTACAAAGTTTTTACACATTTATAAAGTTTAAATTAACCTTAGGTAGAAAGAGGTTTTTCTCCCTACATTGTTCCTGCTGGAATCAAATTTTCAAATTTGGGCACATCGTCTCTAATGCAGCATATGTATTAGTTTGAAGGATTCAAATAGAGCATCATAAGTTTAGGCCTTGCTGCAATTCATAATGAAATTTTAAAATCATATATTAAAATATGATGTAGGCATCACCTGTTTTTGTCAAAAGAAATGCTTGTTCTGTTCCTTCAGTTTCCGTCATTAGTGTTGTAGAGAGGAATCTGTACAAATGGATAAAAATTACCTCTCTAAACTGAAAGTAACTTTTGTTTGTCCAGAAAAGACCGTCTCCTGCTAGTGACCTTCATTTGGTTCATAATCCCAGTCCCTCTTGAGGAAGGAAAAAAGTTCACAATAAGTTTTTGCAGTACTGTATTTTCTGAAAAATAGTCTACAAAATTGGTTTCGGTCTCTGTTCCTTCACTAGATTTTCTTTACCAATAGGAAACATGTAACAATATTAATGATAATCCTATTGTGTTGCTTCTGCTGTATCTAAACTCTGTGTGTGGTTGCAGATGTCTATGTCTGGTTTTACAGTGGATTAGCACCATCAAGTTCAGTGGAATTGCTTCTGATGGACATGGTTAGAGATTAAAGTCACACTCTTACACGGTACTAAATTTTGTTTTGGCCAATATTCCTTGGTTATTTTTGGACTTCGCTACCAAAATCAGTAGAAGGTTCAAGTTCTTCCTCAGCATTCTTCTTCCCACAGTGTTCATGTTTCTTTTCTTTCTAACTCCGTCAGCTGGTTTGGCAGTTACTTTGCTTTTGTTTACCACATCAAACAGGTTGTCCACAGTCATCTGCTTTCTGTCAACCGATAAGTCTTCCAAAAGGAGAAAATCCATGGTGCCGGTAAAACAAAAAAAGGCAATATTGGCCAAATTCTGTTCTGTCTCACAATGCTCTATATCCAGAAAAGCGGTCTGAAGTCAATGGATTTGCTCTGATTTACGCCAGGCTAATTGAGAGCAGACTTTGGGTTTTGAGCTGGGAAAAGTTGACCATAAATGCTAAGTGCAACCAAAAAGAAAACTTGCAGGCCTTTTCCATCCATTTGGCAACCTTCTTCCAAACTAAATGTATTGCTTTTTGGCTTGTGGTTCAAAACAAATACAGACTCGAATCTGCTTTGTGTTAAAATAGTTTTCATGGAGAGTGAAACCCAGGCTAACAGCCCTGTTACTAAATAAATAAATAAATAAGTTGATAACGACTACTAACTAAGAAAAGCTGAAGGTTGGTTTAGGGATATGTAACTCCTGCCGTGTACTTTAAAATGCCAGTCCTGACCACCAGCAGGTTTGGTTTGCTCAAAACTTCCTTCTTTTACCATGATAGCATAGAACACCAGAAAACCTGGGGGAAACTTCATTCCTGTTAACATGATGTTTTAAATGCTTCAGTGAGGGCACCTCCTAAGGTTTTCTGCCCATGTCCAAATTGAGTGCTCTCAATCTGTGGTCTAGCATGCTGCTTCATAAGCAGTAGGCTTTTAAACAAATTCTTCCATGGGTTTTTCTTCTCTTTTTAAAGTAAATCTAGCTTTTTCCGACCACACAATGGATAGAGTTGGGGAAAAACGTAAGGAACAACATGAAGCTTGCACTAGATTGATGTTGTTATTGTATGTAGTGATTTCTAGCTATATAAGCAGTAAAAAACAAACTGCTCTCTGTCTGTGTTTCTATCTCGTCCTGTCTGGCTTTGCGGGAGTAGAGGGCAGGTACTTTGGAAGTTCTCAGTGCTGTCTTGAGCTCTGCAGGAGCCCTATGCATACCAGAAATAAGAAGTACTTCCAGTTTTCCAAATCAACGTTTCACATTTTGCTGTGCATTTCCATTTCTTCAGTACTGCACAGTGACCGTCCCCGTCTCTCTCCCTGGGTGTCCCATCAGAGCTGTGTCACCTAGACTTAGCAAACGTACTCAAGGGAGCTTGTATGAGATCTACACTGACAACTCTTGCCAGCGTTTGAGCGAACAGCGCTGTCAAAGCTTTGTGGAATTAGTTACAATCAAAGACTGAGGTTTATAAAGTTGTGCATAGCTAGGATTAGGTATTTACCTCGCTTTACTAGACTATCTGCTTTCTTCTCCTTTTTTTGGTAATTTTGATTTGTTGTATATCATCAGAAATTGCAAAAGAATTACTAAGATTGATTATATAACACTACATATATTCATCTAAAGATAACCAGGCCTTGATTAGGACTTTCTTGTCAATATTCCTATGTTTTAAACCTGACAAGCAGAGGAGCTGACTGCCATCTGAAGGGCCCATCAGAGCAGAGCCTGTATCCTGAATCAGTGACTGAAGCTGGATTTAACAAGCTATTTTTTTTATACCGTGGGGCTAAAAAGGTATGAGGGACACCAACTGTTCAGGTTCGCATGAGGCTTCTGGATTTTTCAGTCTGGAAAAGCTTGCCCTTCAGGAGAACTGTACTGAAAAGGGAAAAAGAGCAGAGGATCTAACAGGGAATTATTTACCCATGAAATGTGCTTTTGTTAGAGTCCTGCCTAGAAAGCTGTTATGACTTTTCCTCTGAGCAAAGAGTAGCATGGGGAATTCCAAAGTTTCCTGCAAATTTCTGGGCTAGTTGTACTCAGCATCATTGCACAGTGCACACTGGGCTTGAGGGCTTTCACACCCTTTAGAGTCCAAGAAAAAATTATAAAATTGTTGTCTAAATGAAGGAAAACTGTGCTGAGAAGTCATACGGATCTGTTTGTTAGAAAATACATGTTTCTGATGCTTGAGGATTGCCAAAATGCAGGAAGAGGTCATGATGCTATTTTGAATTTACCAGAAAACAATGAACACAGCCGAGCCTCTGATGCTGAGCATTTTTCCTGCTTGACTTCGGATTCCTGTCGAGTTTCTAACCAACAGCACAGATGTTAGGTTGGCTATTATGCCCCATTAACTGATTATTCAAATTGTTTCATGTAGAACCATGCCTGCAGGGGTGGTTTATCCGAAATACATCTGAGACTTCTTTTTATTATTGTTATTGTTATTGTTGTTATTATTATTATTTTCCATGTTTTCAGGCATCCTAAACCAAAGCTAATCTTTGATTTTTCCCCTAACATTTACTATGGCAAAATTCTAGGTTTTGTCATGACATGTCAAGTTCTGGTGACTTTCCGCTACGCTATATGAAATGTTTCGATTATGTAAACACTTATGGCTGTAAGTGCTTACATAGTTACAATGGTGGGTGGGGTCTATTTTATTTTATTTAGGATGGGTACATTCCACATCTCTTAGAGTTGCTGTCTGTGACAAATACGATGTGTGGTATGATAGGTATTAAACAGTAAAGTGGGGAGACTGAACATCAGCATTTAATGCAGGACTCAGGCTGTGATATGGATTATTAAAGGCCTAGAAGAAAAAAGAAATTAATTTACTTCTATTGCTGTAAGAGAAGGAAGCAAACATATTTTTTTTCCTAGACATTTATCTCTGGTTCTTGGTTTTGGTCATTTAGAACAACTGAGGCATGAATCTAGACGAAGAAAACATCTCCAGGATAAACACGTAGTCCCGTATATGTGGATATGCTAAGGATCTCTTTAATGCATGTGTGTATGACCTCAGCTACCTAGCATTTGGGAGGGCTTTGAAACAGAAATGGCATATAGTCAGTTATGGGGGAGATGTTAACTTTTTTCACAGTTTGGTTGGTATGGGCAAAAATGGAAATGGGATGTAAAAGCAGTGGGTTTGGAAGGAAGATTTATTATGAAATTAGAAGGCTTGGTAAAGTAGCATCTCTTCATAGCATCAGACCTTTATTAGTCTTTAACAACAGTGACATACAAAATTTGATCTGATATTTTAGGTTTGAGGCAGGGAGGACACGTTTATTTCTCTCGTGCAGGATAGCATTTTTTGAAGCATGAGGTCGGGCAGATTTGAAAGGGGAGAGAAAAAAAGTGTGAAATTTTTGGTCTTACTCTTGGAAGCTCCTGTAAGGAATGCATTAGAGGAAGACATGAGATGGCTTAAGAAAAAATTTCTTTCAAAGCCATACCGTAAACAAAATACTCTGTTGTTGTATGAATAGAGATTGACCCACTAATAATAAATGAGTAATAATAAAAAAAATTAAAAGCTACATCTTGATGAGTATCTCAAGTACAGGTCCTGTTACTATCTTAGGTTGATACAAGCACTTTTTATCTGAATTAAACGATCTCCGTAGAAATGTCAGGTTTCTGTTTGCTGATTGTGGGTCTTGCTGTAAGGAAATATTTTATATTTGATATACACACAGAGGCCTGTTGACAGCACTGGACTTCACTGGAAAGGCAACAGAAGATTTTCCCTGTTTGAATTTCAAGAGGAATGAAGAAAGCACTGAAACTTAAATGAGGCTATAGCTGCATGCTAAATGAAAGCACAGCGTGGCTTAGCGTATGGTTTTTTTACTTTTTTGTTTTTTCCCTACTGTGTATTTGGCTTTCTTGAACTACCTGAGGAAATGTAATGCCAAACCAGAATGTGAATACGTTTCTCTGGAGGTCCAAGGGGGTGTCTTATGGACTGCACTATACATGCCTCAGAGAGTTCACCTCCACAGTGGGTTCCCAGTATTTGTAAACATGATTCTCCGAGTCCAGGATTATTTTTTTTTTCACACGTACAATGCTATGGGAGGGGGAAAAGAGCGGTTTGGCAAGATGCCATTACTTTGAAGTAAGGGGCAATAACAGTGACGTTCAAGTGTCAACCAATATGCAATTACAACCTCTGAAAACATTGTTTCTTCTCTCTTTCTGTATATGTTTCAATATTTATTGCTCCTAAAGTCTTTCTGCATCTTGATTCTGTTTCTTTACCACCCTACTCATACAGATGTAAAAACAGCAGTGCTGTTCGATGATCAGAGAGTTGGGACTCTTGAAGTCTTTGCAAAGTCTTGCCAGTATCTTTAAGCAAGATTCTGCTGTCTTGCACTCCTTTAATGTGTTCTATATAAACCAACTACAGCAATGAGACAAGTGTGGAGACATTAACTAGGTATTATTTAGGTGTGAAAAGTTGTTACTGATAATATATTAGGGATAAGAAAATAACAGTAACCTAAAGAACAGTATAATGTGAAGGCATGTACTTCACACTATTTGCCATTTCCTCAGCTTTTTTTCTGAATAGTTTTCTTTGTTTAGAGCAGAAATATCCCCATAATTTTCCTTTTGATCTTTGTAAGTATGCATCTTCTGTGCAGGAAGCCAATTTTTGAGGCTTTGCAAGTTCTTATCCCTATCACTGCATGTATTTTCATCTTCACATAGTTACACCAACTGCAGTGGTCTATCACAGATAGCAGTGGAATGGAAATAGACAGGGGGGTTGATAGGTGGTTTCTTTTGTTTTTAGTGGAGGAGGAAAGTATATTGCCATATCTTTATGCAGAGTAGTAAATGGTCAATTTAAATTATCGCTGCTTTTGCCTTTCATGTGAAAGACTAGTTGAATATGTTTTGGCAGCTAGGATAGAAGAAAGGAAGAAGAAGCAGAACTATACCAAAGCGTTTGTTTGCTTTACAAGGACTTAGGAATTTCGCTATGAAATTGTTCTGTCTAAGCTATGAAAGTGGAATTTCACTCATAAATTGAGGACAATGGCAAGCGATTGCAAGAGAAAATAAAATTACATCCACTGTGGCTTGTAAAGCTCTCTCCTTGATGGAACATTTTTCTTTTTCTATTTGTTCACCTGTGAGGGGTCCAGGGAAGCAGCTTTCAAACTGCTGTACAAGAAGTAAAACAAGTCAGAGATTTGAAGGAGGGTGGGGAACAACCTTGAAAGCAAAAATTGTGAGATCAACTGTCATATTTCATTTAGAATAATATCGTGGAATGGCTGATGGTGGTCTTCTTTCACTGAATGTGGCCTGTAGACCTAGTCAGGAGCTGCTCCTCTGAAAGGCATTGAAAGTTTAAATGAAAGTAATTTAAAGAAGCTAAACTGAAAAACACTTGACTTAATTACAAAAAGAAAAGGAGAGAGAAAATTCCTCTTCAGTAATTAATGGCACATGGGTGATTTTCAGAGAGTGTGGGAATAATGGCTGATAGCTTTGCAGTTCCCCAGTCTTTTCTTCTCTGGGTTGCTTCATAACTCCAAGGCCCCTTTTGTCATTGAAGTCCAGTGTTTGCATTTCTTGGGAATTAATTGTGGGTGGTCGCAAAAAAGCTCAGAAGGAAACCTAGGGCCCTGTCTAATACCCTGCATAATTAAGAAGGAAATATATAGTAAGACTTTAGTAAAGGTTAAAGGAGCCGTACAAAAATTGGAATCATAGACCAAAAGGGAGGTATTTTAATGTGCTGTTATCTCATGAATTAACTTGTATGTGCATTGCATGCGCAGACAAAAATGTTGGTAGCCTAGTTATGGTAAGACCATCCTTTTTCCTGCTGTTCTATATTCAAACATTAGTGGTTAAATTCTTCCTGTATTAGAAATATTTAAAGCATATCTTACCCTTTAAAAATTTCCTTTGATACCAAGCAGACCAGAATGTGCTTCTGACTTTGTTATGTTTTGTTGTTTTGGGTTTTTTTTCCATCAGCACAGACTTTGATTTCTCTATTAGGTGTACCTTTGGGGTAGGTGTTTTGGTTTTGGGATTTTTTTCGGAGTGAAGGGAGTGAGAAGCACTTGTGTTTCTGGGCAACAAGCTAGAACAAAGAAAGTCTGAGTTTCTTCAGGCTGCATTAATCAAAACTGCAAAGGGAAGAGCTGGGCGGACTGGAGAGGATGGAGACTAGATAACCTTCTACACACTGTTCAACCCTAGAGACCACTAACATGGAGAGCATTTTTTGGTGCTTTGAGTTGTGGAGTGAGAGCTGCCATCTTCAGAGTGGTGCCTTAGTTTTAAAACCATCTAGCAGTGGCTAGGTTAGGTGTGTGTCAGTTATGATGCTTAGCATCTTACGGACTTTGTCCTTGCCTTCAGCTAAACTTGTAGATGAGTCTCTTGATTGTCATTTCCTTTCATCAATTTGTGTTTGTTAGTGTTTGTGTCTCTACAGCTTAGAGTAACTATTTAATATCATCAGGACAAGTTTGATTGGCACTCTTTTTGTTTCTCTTTTTTTATTTATTTCAAAAAGGAAAGTGGTTAACCCATTAGTTCTAAAGTCTTTGCCTAGATTTCATTTTAATGCCTCAGTGACTGTCTGTAAGAAGCACTTTCATAGTATTTTTAAATATACACGTATTTTAAGGTGCTATAAGTACTTTCATGTCAAACTTTAGTTGAAATAACTAAGCAAAACCTGTGCCCTAATAGGTGCTTGTTAGTTGCTATGACTGATTATATACTTCATAATCATTCTATGATTCTATAAAGATTTGTTGGGGTTTTGGTTATTGTTTGTTCATTACTGGGTGTGTCAGCCTGTATCAGTAACCCATTTTAAAGACGAAAAGAAACACAGTCATTGTTTTGAAATTTGTTTTGACTGCTATAGAATCGTAGAATCATAGAACGGTTTGGGTTGGAAAGAACCTTAAAGATCATCGAGTTCCAACCCCCCTGCCATGGGCAGGGACACCCTCCACTAGACCAGGTTGCTCAAAGCCTCATCCAGCCTGGCCTTGAACACCTCCAGGGATGGGGCATCCACAGCTTCCCTGGGCAACCTGTTCCAGTGCCTCACCACCCTCGCAGTAAAGAATTTCTTCCTAATGTCTAGTCTAAATCTGCCCTCTTTCAGCTTATACCCCTTACTTACCCCTTGTCCTCTCACTACACTCCCTGATAAAGAGTGCCTCCCCATCTCTCCTGTAGGCCCCCTTCAGGTACTGGAAGGCTGCTATTAAGTCTCCTCGGAGCCTTCTCTTCTCCAGACTGAACAACCCCAACTCTTTCAGCCTGTCCTCATAGGGGAGGTACTCCAGCCCTCTGATTAATTTTGTGGCTCTCCTCTGGACTCTCTCCAACAGGTCCATGTCTTTTTTATGTTGGAGGCCCCACATCTGTATACAGTATCCCAGGTGGGGTCTCACGAGAGCAGAGTAGAGGGGGAGAATCACCTCCTTTGACCTGCTGCTAATGCTTCTTTTGATGCAGCCCAGGACACGGTTGGCTTTCTGGGCTGCAAGCGCACACTGCCGGCTCGTGTTGAGCTTCTCATCCACCAATACCCCCAAGTCCTTCTCCTCAGAGCTGCTCTCTATCCATTCTCCGCCCAGCCTGTATTTGTGCTTGGGATTGCCTCGACCCACGTGCAGGACCTTGCACTTGGCCTTGTTAAATTTCATGAAGTTTGCATGGGCCACCTCTCCAGCCTGTCAAGGTCCCTCTGGATGGCATCCCTTCCCTCCAGCGTGTCCACCACACCACACAGCTTGGTGTCATCAGCAAATTTGCTGAGGGTGCACTCCATCCCACTGTCCATGTCTCTGACAAAGATGTTAAACAACACTGGTCCCAGTACCGAACACTGGTCCCAGAACACCACTTGTCACTGGTCTCCACTTGGACATTGAGCCATTGACCACAACTCTTTGAGTGTGACCATCCAGCCAATTCTTTATCCAGCAAGTGGTCCTTCTCTCAAATCCATGTCCCTCCAACTTGGAGACAAGGATGTCATGTGGGACTGTATCAAAGGCTTTGCACAAGTCCAGGTAGATGATGTCAGTTGCCCTTCCTCTATCCACCAGTGCTGTGGCCCTGTCATAGACAGCCACCAAATTTGTCAGGCATGATTTTCCCTTGGTAAAGCTGTGTTGTTTGACAACAGTCACCAGCTATAAAGCTTCTATTTAAATACTTATAATCTGGTAGTGTTATTGTGGAACTGAAGTAACCCAGGAGTAACCGTAAGGTATAGCTGAATATATCTAATCCTTCAGCATTAGCTGAAGACCTTCCTACCTGCTGCAGGATAAATATTTGCCTTTTGTTGAACAGGATAGGTTTCTCTGTGGTACTGAAAAACATACTGGCTTCTGCAACCTAGTTTAATTGAAAACATCCCCATGAATAATTTTTCTCAATTTAATTCTACTGTTGCATTGACACCACATTGCATGTGTGTTTGGGAGGGAAAGTGAACTTTTCCACATCATCCCTTCTCCGTTGCACATAGAAATGAACACATAACACTGAAGGGTCCAGATGCATTCAAAAATCTGCTGTTCTGTTTGAACATTCGTCTAATGTTACAAGAATGTCATCTGTCTGCAGTTGGTGTTTTGCTGTTTCAATAAATATTCAAGTGGAAATTTTCATTTTCTACCTTTTGGGAAAGTAGTTGGTACTATCTGTTTTCATGGACAGAATATCTGTTTTTGAGCAATACTTAAAAACAGCTGCCACTATTGCTTTGGTTGAAAGAACGACACACTTGATTCCTGCCTGTGAGTTAACCAGTCGTCTGTGATCTGAATCTGATGCTCTTTCTTGGGATAGTCCAGGTGTCTGAAACTGTGATTTTACTTGCTGAAAGAAGACTTTCCAAACATTGAGTGTCTCTGCTAAGCACACACTTATTTCCATCGTGCAAGTTTCGCTGAACTGAACTTGAGTCCCCCAGGTTGGGGAGCATGCCCACCTCCTTGCACACCACCAGTCGTCTCTGCAACCAACACAGGCAGAGCCACCTCCTTTCTCTGGCCTTTCTAGCCAATTGCCATGTACCTGCTCTCCTCCTAGACATAGTATTAGCAAAGGAAGAGATCTGCTTCTAAGCTTTTGATCTGGAAGGCAAGGAGACTTGAGGAAAGAGTCCTTGGACTGACATGAGAATTATATGTCTGGAATCTCTAAAATTAATCTACCAATTAAGTTATGGTGGTGGGCCCACAGAGCCACTTCATTTTTCTAGGCAGCTGGAGGGAAGCAAAGGCATCTTTTAACTTCCAGCCTCTGTCACAAGAAAAGCTGAGTCAGATGATTTTAGGGTCAGAAGTAATAAACTCATTTTCATTGTTTTGTCCATCCCAAATCTCAGCATCTGACTCTTGTGGAGCAGGCAGCTGTTGGCAGCCTTGGGAATGCCAGTCCACCAAGCCAGCTGCTCTAGTGCACATGTGATGGCTGTTTGGTGTACTCCATGAGCTCTGAGAAGATTTGGTGTGTGTGTGATTTGCATGTGCTCACTTCTTAGAGCTTACTCTGTTAATTCAGTTTTCTGTTATCCACAATTTAGATATATGTGCTATAATCAATAAGAGATTGACTTCTAACAAAATATGCAACTTGGAAACAGTACCCATTAGGGATGTGTTAATGTCTGATTATAAACTGGAAAAACAAGTGTGCCACACAGGGTTGCCGTGCATGCATATTTCTTTGGAAATACGATATGCTCAAATAATACACAAATTAAGGACCTCTTACTCTTGATCTGCTCCTGTAGAGTACAACAAGTCAACATTTGAGAAGCAGGGTCTTGACTTTTTGCTTTTGATTTTCATCTTCATGAGATTGCAGATAAACATCACAGCAGGCAAGTATTTCTTTCATGTGACATTATTAATAGTTCATGGCCCATCATGAAGGAAGACTGGGCTGGACATTCCCTTCCGCTCCCCGTAGGTCATATCACCTCCTGGTCCAGGTTCTGTTTCTTGTTGTAGGCAGGAGTGTTTCTCTACCTATGGACTGAAACCAAAACTTTACAGGTCAAGAACTGGTCTTTGTGTGATAATAGTTTTCTGTTCCAGTAACCGACTTTAAGATAATTCCCTGTTTTATTACTTAACCTTCAGGACATGAACGTATTGCATGTCTTACATGAAAGGATGTATGTAAAAAACTATGATCCTTTAAGCATTGCTTTATTTTATATATTCTGAAGAGCTATTTCTGCTTTAATGGTGGTTTTAAGGAAATGCTAGTGCTTATGGAAAATATGTAATTCATGGCTCTGGAAATTGAGATATCACAGTTAGATTTCCTGGTTAGTTTTTCAACTGTTAACCTGATCTTATATGGACATTTCTGTTGTAATTCTAAAAGCTGCTTGGTTTTCAGGATTTTTTTGCAGACAACTAGTCCTGCCAGGGTACAGTGCAGTAAGTTTTTTGTGAGGGATTGGTCATGTGTCCTAATTTTGTGAAGACTGTTATATAGAGGGTTAATTTAGGGTGCTTTTGTATTTATAACTAAACTGGTTGTATGGGAATCAGTTTTATCCAATAATGGATTAGAATGATGCTTTGCAAAGTAGTAAGAAACCCAGAGGACTGTATTTTGATTGCTTACTGCTCACCTGTAGTGTTTAGTATATGGTTCACTTGACAGTTGCACACTTTCTACAGAGGAGCTCAACATTTTCAAAAACAAGTCCTAAATTATAATAGTAAGTCCCTTTTTAGTTCGAAACTTCAGCTGGCTCTAGAGAAATAGACTGTACAGTAAAAGCAGATTCAAGACTTTAGGTATGTATTAAGTATCCTCATCTCATGAATACTGATAACAAAAATTCTGAACGGTGGAGAAGGGAAAAGCTTTCACTGCTGGTATATAAAAGACTTGATATAAAAGTCTTCAGACCAGGGTTATAAACACAAGGTGTAAAAACAGGATGGCAAGTTCTCAAGGAAAATATCCAAGACGTGTTGCTCACCTGGCAAGTGTTAGGGACTTGATGATCCTATGTTGTGAAGTGGTCCTTAAACATGAGCTAACCCTCTTGGTTCTGAATGCTTTTGTATTTTTAGCTTCTCTTTCTGTTCAGTGCAATTATAACTCAGTGTTTTGCAGTTCAACCTGTATTGTGTAAACTCTTGTCCTTACTACCATGCACTCATGTGAACAAATTCTCGAAGAACCCTTTCAAATTTATGAGATCTACCATATAAGATGAGTACTTCACTTATGATTTGGAGTATTTTGAGACAGTTGAGGAGGGCAAAGAATTTTATGTCACCAATCTGGAAACCTGGTGGGAGCTTAAAACACAGTAATAAAAGGGCCACTGTTGATAAGCAGTAGCCATGCTATCAGCATTATAGGATGCATTGTGCCCTTATCAGAGAACCATGATCCCACAGAACTTTATGAGTTATTTCCCAAATATGATTGCTGTGGGACTGGCCGATATTTGCCCTTCACCGACAATAATAGCAAAACTAGTCTTGAGCTGCTTGCTAGTAAGGAGAAGGGACGATATCAGTGCTCCCCAGTCAACTTCTTTTTTTCTTTTTTTTTTTTTTTCTATATCAATATATATGTGTGTGGAAGCTGAGAGGTGTCTTTGTATTCAGGGTGTGTGTTTGCGGAGAGGACAGGGAGATGGAGAGATGACAACTGAGATGGTAATGTCACTATGACAGCTTAGGAATGGTTGAAAGTGTCTACCTTATAGATGTTTGCCAGAGTATTGGAAAAGTTCCAGGTTTTGACATTTTCCTGGTTATTCTATATCTAATTCCATACAAATGCAACAAATTTTGAGTTGACCCTTTGTAGCACACTTGATGAGTTCGTGATCTCACATGGTAAATATTCATTATTCAATATTCTTATTATGTGGAAACTAATTCTAAATGGAAAAAAATTCACAGAGCATTCCTTCAGAATTAGAGAAAAGAAAACAAACATTCAAGAAAATGCAAGCAATATGAGTGTCTTACAAACTGTATTGCTGTTTGTACGTTTTACTTTTTGCATGGAACATAACTTAATGGTATTCATCATTAAATCAAGTGGAGAACTAGATCCGCTGCAAATGCAAAAGAAGTCCAAAGAGAGAATATTTTCTAAATCTTCCATGCGACTATTGGTTTGGGGAGGCAAAGGCATAAACAGAGGGGAGAGGAGGCAGATAATGTAGACTTTTTCCTTTTGTTTAATACAGTTTTCTTTTTTTACTTATGTGGTTTGTAGGTTATGGAGGTTTATGCATGACTTACAATTCTCCTCTGCCAGAATTACTGCTGAACGGAAGCCTGCTTTGACTGTACTAATGACTCTTTACTGAAATAATTCATGTACTGGCATCTGATTACTTAAATATTGCTATTTGCAAATAGTTCGGAACTGATTTGGTCTCTCAGTTATTTCTAACTTAATAGTTCATCCTGTTCTGTTTTCCAGTTGAGCTATCGGCTGCTTAACAGGAATGTTTTGTGTTAATTTAGAAAGTGTGATGTCCAGTGCCAGCTGTCCCATGCCAGCACAGCATGTACTGTCCTTTAAGCCAAGCAGACTCAGCTTAATGGCTAACAAGTTGAATATTGGTATTGTCGTGAATGTTTTCCATTAATGCCTTTTCAGGTAGGGCAGCAGCAAATGGAAAGCTGAGCTGGAGAAAAAACAATGGCATCTTCACGGTCTTAAAAATTAGCAGTAAAAATGTAAATAGGGAAGAGGATAAAATTTTTGTATTGGTAGCTACCCTTGTGCCAACACATATTTAGCGGGAAGTTTGAGCTTGCTTTTTCCCTAGTACCATAACTCCCCCCCTTCAATGTTTTCCTTCCATTTCTAACTTCATTGCATTTCATTTTCTGGGGACTCACATCATTTTCTCTTCCACCTTCTCTCTTTCCATCCCATTGCTTGCCTCTTTCCTTGGTCTGACCTCAGAGAGGAGGAAGAGTATGAAGAGGAGGAAGAAGAACAGCCAGTCACAGAGCCCAATACTGAGGATGAGGGGGAGGAAGAGGCCAGTAGGCAGGTCAAAGCCAGGTACTGGGATTCAGCATCATTCCCCCACCTTTTCCTCAGCCTCTGGCATGAACTCACCACCACAGTGTGCAGCAGCATCTACCTTTTCACCTGCATTCCTAGATCACCTGTTAAAGCAACCCCCCAAGGAAATATTTTTGCATTTAAAAGCTATGTTGGGGGGTGTGTGTGTTAATAGAAACATGTTTAATTGTGTAGGTTCAATGCCCTAGAACTATCTGCACTCATTGCCTTTGTACAAAATGAGTAACACTCACAAATCTTAAAAGATTTAGCAGAAAGCATAACTTGTAAGCATGACTTAGGTTTATCTTTTTAGTTTTCACCAAGTTACCATGTTGCTTGGTTTCTTAGGTTTTTCATCCCTGTTTTCATGATGTGACCTTATTAGCAATATCTGTCACTGTGAAGATCAACATTTTTTATATGCTTCCTGTGATTTCTGTAAATTTTGTTCATATTTTAATAGGAAATAACTACTTAGAGGCGAAGCTGATAGATATATATCATTTTATACATACCTGCCCATCTGTGTATGTAAGGATATAAACAAACCACCTATCAAAACAGTATTCTCATGTAAAATTTTCCACTTATTTCTGAGGTATATAGAGATTTGGCATCTGGCAACTTTATTCTAGTAAATTGGAAGAAAGAAAATACGTTCTTTCTTCCAGACAGCCATTTGATTTAGGTTAAATTGTTTGGCTTTGCAACTCGGCAAATGATATTGGATATTTTTTTTTTTAATAAACCACATTCATGCAGACGCTATACAGAATGGAAGGAAGAAAGGAAGCTGTTTAATGTGTGAATTCCAAAGAAAATACTGTACTGTTGTTATTAATATCTTCCAGTCTGCATAACTTGCCAATGGCTGCCTGAAATTTCAAAATTAAGTGATAATTTCCTCAAATCCAATTCTTAAAAGTCAAAGCTAAGACACAAGTTATTAGTAAATCACATGAATATGCTAAAGTGCTATTAAAAAAAATAATTAGGAAGAGCCGTGTAAAGGGCATGATGTGCTTTTAGGTCATCGGTCTCTTAAAATAATAGTCACTGTGAGGTAACTGGGTGATATTCCCATGACTGTTCTAAATACCTCTTTTCACTGTCACTGTAGAGTAGCAAAAGTGATCTGTACCCTGGCCGTTCATGTTAGATGCTGTCAGGAAGGGTACAATTAGCCTGGCTTCGGTAATTCCTGTCGTCAGGAATGCAGATTCAATAGATCAGCGGATGCAATAGATGAAGGTTTCCATATTGCCCACTGTGCTTCTCTTGAGAGAATGATTACCTGGTATATACCTAATGATTAACTTCATAATATCTTAATGTATATAAAATGTATTATGGTTTTGTTGCATACTCTATGCCAAACCCACACTCCTCAGATAAGGGCCGTGCCTTAGATGCCTGTGGGTGGATTGCAGAGGTGGTCTCAGGAGAAGGAAATCAGCCATCTGCCTAGTGATCCACCCCAAAACCCGTGCACAGTGTTTATGCTGGAGATACTCATGAAACAAATATTCCAGAGTGCGATCCCATGGCTTTTCACCTGCCTTGCTGCTTCTTTCTCTCACCAACACCTGCCTTCACTAGAGCAAAGCAGATGTGTTTTCTGTTGCACTTGATGCAACTCTGCAAGTGTCTATCTAACGCCAATATGAGATGCTGGTACCCAGAGAAATTAATGCCTTCATACCTAGACAGATGGTCTGGTAAGGCATTGCTATTGAAATTATTCTAAACCTTAATTTTGACACAACAGTGCTGAGTATTTTTTATTTTCATTTTTGATGGATGAATATTTTAGTACAAATGTCAGATCACCAGGGAAGATGATAATCAAGAGGCAGTCATGCAGATTGTATCTTAAAGCATCTATACTCTGTGGGCCGTGTTATCTAAAGTGGCGAGATTACTTTGTACTGCTATGACAATGCTTACAACCTGATTTGAAATACTTGAAAATTGTTCATAAAATGGTTGTGAAAAGGTACATGAAATTTAGTTCTGAAGCCTGTGGGTTAAATCCCTTCCTTTCTTTTAACCTGACTCGCTTCCATTCCTCAGTATTTCCAACCCCATGAAGAATCCCACTAGGATACAAAAATGTGAGTTCTCTTCCTTTATTTAAAAAGAGATGATGATTGTCTAAATTTGGGAAGTTTTTGTTTATCTGACTGTACTTGATCTTATTTTTTTTCCTCCAAATGGTGCTATCTATTTATCTCTCTTTTCCCCATTTTTCTCCCCTTCCCTTTCTCACAATGTTTTCCTCCTGCAGTGGAGTCCCAGGTGTGCAGGAGGCTGTGAATGAAAACCTTTCATGGTGTTCTGATTCTTCAACTGTCTCCAGTGCCATTTCTCCAGCTGAGCGGCCTCTCTCCTGCTCTAGAGCAAAGAGCTCTTCTAGCAGCTCCTCTTCTGTGCCTGACTCATCTGTCTCTCATCATAATTCTGTCCTTTCATCACCATCTTCACCTTCGGCAGCATTGCTAAGCTCTTCCCAAAATTCATCAGCATCCATTACTCCAAAGGCATCTCCAACGGTGGAGAAATTACCTTATGTACCACATACTCCTTTTCACCTCTTCTCATATGACTTTGAAGAGTCTCCAGCATCTGTGAAAGAAAAGGAAGCAGAGGTGATGAGGGAAAACAGGTAGATTTTATACATCTGACATTAATTTTTAGATAAATGAATAACACCTTTCAAGAGTTTTATAGTGGTAATAATGTGTTTTCTGTGTTATATTATTTCCAGAACATACTGTATTAGTTTTAGTCCTGTAAGCCTGTATTTTGATTTGATTGATATTCTCCCCTTGCCTTTTTTGCCTTCATTTCATCTTACCCCTCTTCAAGGTCTATAGTTAATAAGCATCCTGGCATCCTCTATATAGCAGTAGATGAATAACTTGTGATTTCGGAGATCACAGAAAGGAGCACCATTTTGCTCTCATTTACAACAATGTAATTTGCAGACATGATTTCATGAAAATTAATGGAGCTTTTATGTTATAAACCAAGAGAGATCAGATCAGCACTTGGAATTCAGGGGTGAAATCCTGGCTTCAAAGACTGAACTGCCAAATTCCAAACTTGCTGTTAAATTACAGTGAATATCCTTGTCATGTGCAATTTCAACTCATGCTTGTAATAACAGAAGTAGATTAAACCCTATAAAGACAATATAGCACTTAAGAATAGACAGTTTTCCCTCCTTAACATCTGTTCAATTCCATTGCTCCTCATGCAGCCTGTTTTAATTTTTTTATTTCCCCATCCCACCCATTTATAGATTGTTTTTTCTCAATCTGTTTTCAAGTAAAATAGGTAGCACTAAAAACAATGCTACAGAATCACCTTAAAAAGAAGTTAATGATTTTTAGCTGTCCTCCCAGTGGACAGCGTTCCTGGAATTAGGTGCTGAAAATGTACACATATACTGTGAACACCTTATTTCTTCCTTTCTCCAGCAGTCCTGAATTTCTGCATGTGAACAAATATTTTGATTCCTTTGGTCCTTTTAATTTTCAGTCTTTCTCTTTTAATAGTTGGGTGTTTTTTGTTGCTTTTTCATTTCTCTGAAAAGCCTGTAGATCCACTTAGCTGTTGAAAAGGGACTTAGTTCACATGAGTTTCCTTACCTGCAACTTGAACACTGGGATTCTTGTAAATTTACATTTTCCTGCATAGGTGCAATTTTCCCTTTGGCCTCTCACATTCATTTATTGCTCTCTTATTGCTCCTGCTGTTAGAGTTATACTTTTTAGAAAGCAGACTCCTAAATACCTCCTGTTCCTGTAATATTTAGTATTTCTGCAGTGTTCTGTTGTTTTTTTCCTCTGACCATCCTTGCTCTTCTAGTTACCACATAGGATCAAGGGCATGCTGGGTTTATTTAGAGAAAAAGGCAGGCAAAGTTTGCAAGATTTGGGCAGTAATATGTTCATAAAAGAGATAAATGTCTGGATATCTGGAGTTTCTTCAGTGAAAGTGTCTAGGAGAAGGCCATTGCATCTGCGTTGGTGTATGAGACGAGAAGGGAAAATGGAAGTAATAGCTGCCACCAGAGGAAGGTTAGAAAGATAAACACTGTGTACAGGATACAGACTTAGCCTGGTGTGCTGCTTTTACCTTGTTACTCTTCCAGCGTCTCTGCCTCCTTCTGTACTTGATATGTAGGGATGCCATGTCCAGGCCAGTCCCTCTGAATTTGATTTTGTTAATACCTGTAGGTCTGAGTCTGTAGAAGGCGTGTTCTCTCCATTTTAATGAGCGTTATCTTTGGACTAATTGAAATTCCCTGGTCTGAAAAAGGATACTGTGCTATGGCAGCCTTTTCATGGGGCAGAGGAGAAGAAAAGCAGATGTAGTGGTTGATATGAAGGTCTCCTTTCAGTCAACTGAAATTGAAGTGGAAATGGAGACTTCTGTTAGTGTCAGGAGAATACCGAATGAGCTCTGAGTTGTTCTCAGGAACAAAGTTTTCTCATCACTCACTTAGTACGGGCACAGCCGGAAAATTTTCTGAGCTGAGCCTGCTGGAGAGAAGACTCGTGCAGGGTCTGTGCTACCAGGGAATCCCCACACTGCCCAGCTACACAGCCCCTCACTGGGACACTGTCTCTAGTTTCTAGTTAGTTTTCTTCTAGGGCAGGAATGCCAGGAAGGCAATTATTTCCCATTCCGCAAAATTCCTTTTGTAGCTGAGAAACGTGCATGTTAGCATTTTTTTTCAAAATATTCCCCTGTTCCTGGACAGTCAGCATGGTGTCTCAAAACTAGGTGGTGGCAGTGGGGCATTTTCTGAAACATACACCTGGAATCGTTGCCAAAGAGGGCATGTTCTTTAAAGCATTATTTTCTGTTATAAAAACCCCTAACTGAAGTCAATTCTGATTTTAACACGGGCCTTGGCAGAAAGCAATGCTGTCTAAGGAATGGAGTCTGAAACTTTGCATGAAATTTTGCATGGCTAGATGAGTGTGCTAAATGGAGCTAAAGGAAACCGACCAGCCTTTTCAAATAAAATTGCTGAGTGAAATCACTGAGTGCTGATGTGTGCGGGAGAAGAAACAGCAGAAAAAAGATATGGTGAAGGAGGGTATATTGTACCTTATAAGAAAAATCATGTTACTCTTTTTCCGGGACTGAATTTTGTCATTTGGATGAGTTGGCTTTGTGAAGTACTTGCCTGTAAAGCATCAACATGGGAAATGGTATCGTCTATGAAGAGAAATGTTAACATTTTCCAAAATCAGGAATCTCCTTGACGTGCTGTTTAAGTACAATGGTTAAAAGGCACAGCAAAGCAGCACAACTGCCTTTTCTATGCAGTACAGGAGCCAGGATGAAAACATTGACACAAAGGACTCCAGGGAGTGGCTGTTCCAGGAGTCCTGGAAACAATTTCTCTTTGATCAGCAAGCTCACATTGAAATCAAGCAAGTTTTTGTTTTTTTTTTTTTAATGGAGGGAATGGCTGGTAGAAATTCCTAAAGCCATGTTTCCAGAGACATGTCTTTTTAACCATGGTGATGATTTTTTACAGACATCTTAAGAAATGGCATATTAGCTATGACTTATGTTGGGGAAGGAGAAAGAAAATACTGCTTGCTTTAATTGAAAAGAATATGGATGCTTTCCATTTGTAACAGAAACATTCACAAATCGTGGACATCCATGTTCAGATCATGTCTCGGAAATGCCACTGTTTTCCTTAATTTCACTAGATGTCGATACTGTTGACTTGGACTGGTTTGATCCCTTTTCTAATGGTTGGGGTACTGGCTCCCAAAACAGCTAATAATTTTGAATAACTGAGCAGTAGTTAAAGTGTTCCTGCTCTGAGTTGTCACTTGGGAGAGGACCATTCTAATCTCTCATTATATTCCATACCAATAACTCACTATTTAAATCAAGTATGTCCATGACATGGTTGATATTAAAAATAGATGATAGGTTGCATATTTTGAAGCTGCTATTAGAGCAATATTTTCAGAAGGTGAATGTCTAAGAAGTTCTGGGGTATGGGATCACCACCACCCCATAAACAAGAGGATTTACTGTTGCATGCCTGCTTGCTGACGGATTCTTTCTATCCCTCCCTTTCTCCTAATTTCCCTCCCCATTTCTTCAGATACAATTGCTATGGCAGCAGCTCTTACTCTTCTCCGCGACCTTACTCTGGTGTGAGTGCCCCTACAACACCCACGTCTCGTTATGGGACAACTCTCTCACTGCCTCAAGAGAACAAATCCGACAGGTTTGTAAATTAATCTGTGTTTTGACAACAGTTCCTTTACAGACAGGACAAAGGAAGTAAGTGTAAGCTGTTGGGTACTGGAAATACTTCTAGCCAGATCTAACTTGGAAAGAAAATACACAAAAATCTAGATGTGTTCATTTCCCACTCATTCTCAAGCCTTTCTCTGACTTGGTGTTAAAGGCTGGATGTATTTCTATCCTGCTTCTGCTTCTCCCACTTAAATGGATAAAACAGAGTTGTTTCACACGTATTCTGTTCTAAGTATTAAAAGGTGAATTAAAGCACATTGTATTTCTTTCCATTTTTTAAAATAAATTCAGGCAGATCTATTTTCACTTCTATCATCTTAAATCAAGTATAAAATCTTGGAAATGTGCTTAGCTTAGCATTTCCTAGGCCGTAATTTTGTCCTTTCTTGAAAATACATGATATATCTCATTGGATTTTGTCAAGGGCAAAATGTTTCATGCTGTTGGTAAAGCAAATTCATAACCTACCAGTTAGCCGGCTCATTTAAAAAAAAAAAAAAAAAAAACCAACCTACACAAGCAACAAAAGAGCAGTATTTTGAACAATCAAAATACTCTTTTGAATTATGTAAGGTACTAGGGGAAGAAAAAAGATAGGAAAATGTAATGGATACATGAAAGAAATTCTTCTTGGCAAGAGTTTTGGACCACCAGAAATTAACTGACTGTTACAACCTGAAAGTAAATGACAGCTTCAAAGGATGTCATGCTGAGTTTAAGGAGCAAAGGTAGAAGGTTTTAATTATTTTAATGAAATAATTTCATATAATAATTTAATCAAATAATTTCCAGTTAAGCCAGATAGGCTTTGGGACTGTTTGTTGCCAGATTGGCCTCTAGTTTGTAGAAATTCCATCTCCCACCCTTTTTTTGAACTGAAAGTTTTTTCAGGATCCTTTGTGTATATTCCAATTAATTTTTGTTAATTATTTTTTGAATATTTTTATGTGTGTATAAAAATGCATGTATATATTTGTGTGTATGTATATATATATTTGAACATACCTAATGCCTCAAATCCTTTCCACTCTACTACTCAGAGTAGTTCAAGTTAGGTCCTTCTGCATGCATGTATTTCTAGCCATGAGGTATTGATTTAATCATTTTTTTCAAGTGAGTAATTATATTAAGTTTATCTTTGGAGAAACGCATTGTTTTTCATTTGCTCATCTTCCTAGAGTAACTTGCCTTGATTTGTCTTTCCTGATCTGAATTAAATTAATGCTGCATAAAACCATAACAAAAAACTCTAAACCGGCATTTTTACCCCTTTTTACGTCAGCAAAATAGATGCAAGATAAGCAAGAATTAAAGGTATCCCCCTGCTTTTGAAGTTTCAGCTTTCTAAGCCCCTACTGTTGTAAGCTTCTGATCACTACTGCAGCAAAGAAACCCCAAAGTGGTCAAATGCCGAGAAGGCTAAAATCGTTGGGTCTGTCCTGCAAGGGGTTGATTGCACTGGCCCTGCTCCAGTAGAGGAAGTGAGCTTTTGTGGTAGCATGCACATAAGTGCCTTGCTGGTTTGGAGCCAAAATGCCTTGGCCCCACAGGATGAAGCGGTAAAATTCGCAGATTCATGGAGAGTCAGGCCAGAGGGGAGCTCTGTAATAATCTGTTGTGACCTGTAATAGGTCTCACAGGAGCTAAATGAAAGCCCCCTGTACCTTCATGTTTCAAGGGGCAGCACATGAGTTCTCCTGTAAAACATTGCAGTATTTATCATCACTTCTAGGAAAATATTTCATGTTTTGGAGACCACTTTGTCTAGCAGAATCTTCCAGCCGTTACATCTCTCAGTCGCTGAGATCAGCTGCTTCGGAGCCGACCCAGCTCTGACAGACCGACTGATCGCAAGGCACAGGGGGATTTTTCAGGAGATTCCTTCGACAGGAAAGTCCCAAGACAGCTGTGTAACCCAAAACCTGCCTCCAGCTCTCCCGCGAGAGGCTGACGTGGCTCGGGAGTTGACAGGGCAGTGGTGACCACAGTCCCCTCCCAGTCCTTAAATTCATATCGGAAGAGAGCAGGCAGCACAGGGGTGCCACCCGCAACACGCTGCAGCAGCAGAGGAGGCGGCTGGTGTAGTGGGACGCCAAAGTTCTGCCGGGCCCAGAAGCCTCAAGAGGCAGCCATAGGAGCAGAGCGAGCAGGCAGGGTTCCTCCAAGAAGAACTAAAGACCAGGAAAAGCACAGACATCCTACCTGACCCTCCAATCAGAATGGCAGGCACTCGTCTTAGAGCTAAGGCTGCAGCTCTGGCTGAGGGGTCTGCACCATCTTCCCCTGCGATGGGCAATGCCTCCACGCAGACAGAGCTTCAGACGGCAGAGGCAACTGTACAGACCTTGGTATGTGGGAGATGCCTAGGCTACTCTCCTGGGGTAGGGATGGGAGACAAACCATCCTGCAATAGGTGTGCCCAGGTGGCCCAGCTCCTAGCACAGGTGGCCAAGTTGCAGGAGGAAGTGGCAAGACTGAGGAGTATCAGGGAGTGTGAGCAGGAGACAGATTGGTGGAGCCGCACCCTACCATCCCTGAGGCAAAGGCAGGAGACAGGCCCCACAAGAAGCAGAGGATCCCCTCCCCTCTGGCCAGCAGGGCAAAGGAAGGAACCTGAGAGAAGGGGGAAAATGGAAACAGGTCCCAGCCCAGGGGAGCAGGCGAATCCCCTCCCAACCTTCCTCACCCTCCCAGTTGCCTTTACACAATAGATATGGGGCACTGGAACTAGAGGGCCAGGAAAATAAGGAGGAAGAGGAAGGTCCATACAGGGGGTCACCTAAAGTGAGACAGTCAGCCCCACACAATGCGACTGCCTCAGTTAAGAAAAAAAGGAGGGTAATTGTCATAGGTGATTCCCTCTGGAGGGGAACAGAGGGCCCAATATGTTGACCAGACCCTTTACACAGGGAAGTCTGCTGCTTCCCTGGGGCCCAGGTTAGAGATGTCACCAGGAAGCTCCCTGGTCTGATACAGCCTCTGATCACTGCCCACTGTTGGTCATGCAGGTTGGAAGCGATGAGGTTGGGGAGAGAAGTACAAAAGCAATTAAAAGGGACTTCAGGGCACTGGGGCGACTGATGGAGGATCAGGAGCACAGGTAGTGTTCTCCTCAATCCCCACAGTGTCAGGGATGAATACTGAGAGGATCAGGAGAACACACCTGATCAACACCTGGCTCAGAGGCTGGTGCCAGAGGTGCAATTTTGGTTTTTTTGATCATAGGGAGGCTTATGTGGCACCAGGCCTGCCAGTGACAGATGGAGTTCACCTGTCTCACAGGGGGTAAGGATTCTCGCTCGTAAGCTGGCAGGGCTCATCCAGAGGGCTTTAAACTAGGTTCGAAGGGGGAAGGGGGAATTACCAGGCCCATACAGACAAGCCCAGGGGTGGCACAATGAGGGCAGGAGTGGATTCGACTGTTCAGCTCAAGTGCATCTACACTAACGCACGCAGTACGAGCAACAAGCAAGAGAAGCTGGAGGCCATTGTGCAGCACAACAGCTGTGACCTAGTGGCCATCACAGAAACAGGGTGGGATGAGTCTCATAGCTGGAGTGCTGCAATGGATGGCTACAAGCTCCTCAGAAGGGATAGGCAAGGAAGGAGAGGAGGTGGGATGGCTCTATATGTTAGGGAGGGTTTTGATTGTAAAGAAATTGACGATTGTGATAATATGCTTGAATGCTTATGGGTAAAAAAGAGGGGAAGGGCTAACAAGGCTGATATCCTCCTGGGAGGGTGTTACAGGCCACCCTCCCAGCAGTAGGAAGCAGATGAGGCATTCTATAAACAGCTGGCAGCAGTCTCGCGATCGCTCCCGCTTGTTCTTGCGGGAGACTTCAATTTGCCAGACATCTGCTGGAAATACAGCGGAAAGGAAACAGTCTAGAAGGTTCTTGGAGTGTGTGGAAGATAACTTCCTGACACAGCTGGTAAGCGAGCCTACCAGAGGAGGTGCCTCGCTTGACCTGCTGTTCACAAACAGAGAAGGACTGGTGGGAGATGTGGTGGTTGGAGGCTGTCTTGGGCTTAGTGACCATGAAATGATAGAGTTCTCCATCCTTGGTGAAGTAAGGAGAGGGCCGGTAAAACCACTGACATGGATTTCCGAAGGGCAGACTTTAGGCTGTTTAGGACGCTGGTTGGGACAGTCCCTTGGGAGACTGTCCTGAAGGGCAAGGGGGCCCAGGAAGGCCAGACGTTCCTCAAGAGGGTGGTTTTAAAAGCACAGGAACAGGCTGTCCCCATCTGTAGAAAGACAAAGTGGCAGAGAAGACGACCAGCCTGGCTAAATAAAGGGCTTTTTCCTGGGACTCAGGGAAAAAAGGAGAGTCTACCACCTCTGGAAGAAGGGTCAAGCAACCCAAAAAGAGTACAGGGATCTTGCCAGGTCATGCAGAGTTAAAATTAGGAAGGCAAAAGCCCACCTGGAATTCAGCCTGGCTGCAGTGGTAAAAGATAATAAAAAATGTTTTTACAAATACATTAACAACAAAAGGAGAGCTTTGGAGAATCTCCGTCCCTTGTTGGATGCAGGAGGGAACATTATCAGCAAGGATGAGGAAAAGGCTGAGGTGCTTAATGCCTTCTTTGCCTCAGTCTTCGATAGTCAGACTAGTTATCCTCAGGGTGTTCAACTCTCTGAGCTGGCAGGCAGGGACAAAGAGCAGAATAACCTTCCCACAGTCCAGGAGGAAGCAGTTAATGACCTGCTACGCCACCTGGACACACACAAGTCCATGGGGCTGGATGGGATCCACCTGAGAGTACTGAGGGAGCTGGCAGGGGAGCTTGCCAAGCCACTCTCCATCATTTATCAACAGTCCTGGCTAACAGGGGAGGTCCCAGAAGACTGAAAACTTGCCAGTGTGACACCCATCAACAAGAAGGGCCATAAGGAGGACCCAGGGAACTACAGGCCTGTCCGCCTGACTGTCGTGGTTTATAAAGCTATGGGGACAGTTTTTGCTAAACATCTGGTGGGCTGGGGCAGGGACAGGGAGTGTTTCACTCACCACCTAAGGTCACGGTCAAGAAACTGACACGACTTGGGAAGAACAAGAAAACAATTGAATTTATTAACTATTTACAACAAGAAGCAGGATACTGAGAGCGAGAAACCACATCTTAAAAAGGCACTTCTCCCCCACCCCTCCCTTCTTCCCAAAGCCCAAAGGCTTTGTTCTGTACCTTCTTCCCCCTTGGTGGCACAGGGGGGCAGGGAATGGAGGATGCAGTCAGCAGGGCCTGCTGCTCTTTCCTCCTCACAGTCTTTCTTGGCTGCCATGTGGAGTCCCTTTCTCATGGGAGAGTCTTTCTCCAGAACTTCTTCAGCGTGAGTCCTTTCCAAACAGGGCTACAGTCCCCTGACAACTGCCTGGCTCCGACGTGGGCTTCTAGTTCCAACGTGAAGGTCCTCCATGGCTGCATCTTCCTTTACCACGTGGCAGGGGAAATGTTGAGAGTGTTCCATTTCATAATTCCAACCGAGTGTCTGCCTGGCTGTCTCCCTCAGCATCTTCCTTCTCTTTCCACCGAAGGTCTTCACCGGCTGCTGGGAAAATGGATTCTTGGGTGAGCCATGGTGGAGGCTTGGGCTACAGCAGGTTGGTTCACAGAAGCCAGGCAGGCAGCTGGACGGCTGGACGAGCCAGCCCAAGCCAGGTCCTGCCCGGGGTTGCGCCAACCCATGTTCTGTGCCTCCTCTTAAATATTTTATTTGCAGAGGCGTCAGTTGGCTCAGCCCTGGCCTGGGGTGGGTCCAGCCTGAAGCTGGGAAACTTCCAGCAGTTTCTTAGAGAGGCTACATGGTGGTACTCCTTCCCCCACTCCCCCTCCCGGTTACCAAACGCTGGGAGCCAGAGGAAGTGAGCCCTTAACAGTCACTTAAAAAGGCAAGTCACCACTGTAACCCCTCCCTTGCCGCCAGCAGCCAACTGGAAGCTAGGGGAACTCTTAGCAGTTGCTTAAGGAGCTGTTATGCCCCTCCCTGCTACCAGACAAAACCCCCCACACAAAACCATAACACTGACCTCGATACAGGGGAAGATTATGGAACGGCTCATCTTGAGTGTGCTCACACGACATGTACAGGACACCCAGGGGATCAAGCCCAGCCAGCATGGGTTCATGAAAGGAAGGTCATGCTTGACCAACCTGATCTCCTTCTATGACCAGGTGACCCGCCTAGTGGATGAAGGAAAGGCCGTGGATGTCATCTACTTGGACTTCGACACCGTGTCCCACAGCATTCTCCTAGAAAAGCCAGTGGCTCATGGCTTAGACAGGAACACCCTTTGCTGGATAAAAAACTGGCTGGATGGACGAGCCCAGAGAGTCGTGGTGAACGGAGTTAAGTCCGGGTGGTGCCCGGTCACCAGTGGTGTTCCCCAGGGATGGGTTTTGGGGCCTGTCCTGTTTAACATCTTTATCAATGACCTGGATGAGGGGATTGAGTGCTCCCTCAGTAAGTTTGCTGATGATACCAAACTGAGAGGGTGTGTTGGTCTCCTTGAGGGTAGGAAGGCTTTGCAGAGGGATCTGGACAGGCTGGACTGATGGGCTGAGGCCAGTTGTATGAGGTTGAATAAAGCCAAGTGCCAGGTCCTGCACTTTGGTCACAACCCCCTGCAACGCTACAGGCTCGGGGCAGAGTGGCTGGAAAGCTGCCCAGCAGAGACCTGGGGATGCTGGTCGACAGCCAGCTGAACATGAGCCAGCAGTGTGCCCAGGTGGCCAAGAAGGCCAATGGCATCCTGGCCTGCATCAGCAATAGTGTGGCCAGCAGGACTAGGGAAGTGATTGTGCCCCTGTACTCAGCACTGGTGAGGCCACACCTTGAATCCTGTGTTCAGTTTTGGGCCCCTCACCACAAGAAGGACATTGAGGTGCTGGAGCAGGTCCAGAGAAGGGCAATGAAGCTGGTGAAGGGTCTGGAGCACAGGTCTGATGAGGAGCAGCTGAGGGAGCTGGGGTTGTTTAGGCTAGAGAAGAGGAGGCTGAGAGGAGACCTTATCACTCTCTGCAACTACCTGAAAGGAGGTTGTAGTGAGGTGGGTGCTGGCCTCTTCTCTAAAGTAACAAGTGATAGGACAAGAGGAAATGGCCTCAAGTTGTGCCAGGGGAGGTTTAGGCTAGATATTAGAAAGAATTTCCTCACTGAAGGAGTGATCAGGCGTTGGAACAGGCTGCCCAGGGAAGTGGTGGAGTCACCATCCCTGGAGGTGTTCAAGAAACGTGTAGATGTGGTGCTTAGGGACATGGTTTAGTGAGTTAGGTGGTGTGGGTTGACGGTTGGACTTGATGATCCTTGTGGTCTTTTCCGACCTTAATGATTCTGTGATTCTGTGATCCTCATTCTGCTTTTCTCTGTGAAACTGGAAAGTACTCTGCCTTCAACTGTCAGATCTCTCTTACATGTTTTAAGTGTCCAAACACAGTGCTTGGAGTTGCATCTCTGTCTTTCCTTCAGGTTATGATCACCACTTTCCACTTCACATGATAAAAATCTCTCTCCTCTTATTTAAATTTGCAGCTTGCTATTCATAGCAGTTGAACTCACCATGGTTTCCACATCCTTATATTTGAAGGATGTTACAGCCTGATGCTTTTTGAATATTAATCTCTGCAAAGTGTGAAAAATGTTTGCATGCCATAGCTGCATGTTGCTTGCAGAATAGATATGGTTATTTTTTGAAAGATAATTAAATTTACAGGTTCAGATGCCATTTTGCATTAGGTCGTCTTCTTTTTGAATGCACTGCCATTGCAGATGTGTAGTTCAGCAGTCTTTAGTGGCGTGACTGCTTTGAAGAAAGGCAGAAGCCTGCATTTATTTCATTTTCTTGAAAGGTCTGGGTTGAAAAAATGCCCGTGTAGATATCAATGGACAGAAATTTGCTCAGTGGAGTGTAGGCTGTGTAATGCATGATGCAACGCTTGAAGATAATTAGTAAGTGGAAAGTACTGAGGAAGTTTTCACAGTCTTCTGTCAGTGGTGTTTGCCTTAGATTATGTAAATATTATTTCCTACCTCCTGATGGTAGAAATTTACATGGATTCAAACACAAAAAAAAAAGTTAAAAGATGAGGGAGGGAAGAGGAAGATACTTGATAAGAAGCAGATGTGTATCTATGGTTAGCTCTAAGGTGAGCTTTCGGCTTTCAGCTTATGATTACAGTTACCCAAGGCCTCCCCAGAAAGAACTCTGTCTTTTATCATGCAGAGAAGAGCTTCAGATCCAGTTCCTGGTACTGTTTATCTGACCTTGGAGAATGAGGAGGAAGGAAGAAGCAGCATTTAGAGCAGTGCCCAGTGAAATGATTCATGGTCAGTTCAGTTACCCTGACAGGCCTTTCAAACCCTTGGCTGCATTTTGCTTATATAAACAAGAGCTACAACTTAGGTAGAAAGAAGCAGTGTGGTTGACATTTTGACATTCATACTTTTCAAACCCTCTTTGGCTAGGATCAGTAGGGAATCAAAAAGAGCAGTATAATTCAGTGCAGAAGTAACTAGATTATGTTCTTTGAAATCCTTGTAATGTATGTATTTCTGATTGTACAACAGAAAGGGCTTACTTAGCGACTGTTTCTCAGTTTCTAAATTCAGCTGCAGCCTTTTGCCAACTTCTTGTAATACTGTTGTTCTCTCTCATTTCTTTGGGTCCCCTGTGGAGAGCCATGCTTCTGAAGTGCATATTGCAGCCATGGGAATCCTGCTGAAGGAGGGCAAATTGCAGGGCACTTTCTGTTCAGCCCTTCAGAGAAAAGAAAGGGTATACTGGTTCTGTCATATCTCTCTGCTTGTGAAAGTCATTC
The DNA here is from genome assembly GCA_011057875.1 of Pterocles orientalis. Lineage (NCBI taxonomy): Eukaryota > Metazoa > Chordata > Aves > Pterocliformes > Pteroclidae > Pterocles > Pterocles orientalis. Next base: position 106,772 of record WKFP01014740.1, read on the forward strand.
CTAATGCATAGGAAGTATAACCCAGTCCTGTTTTCAGCTGCCAAAGACAGCTTTGCTCCATAAATGTAAAGCTCCTACTCTCCGCAACTTAAATCACCAATTAACTCTCTCCTCAGTTCCTAAAGGAAAGATAAAAATATGTATCTATCTCAATTTCTTAACCTCATAAATTTTGGTAACAGAGGGGAAGAGCAAGACATGGCTGGAGCACATGGGGGAGGAAAGCATTTTTCTGTACCTCTGAGTTGCTGCTTTGCCTGGGAGAAGAAGGTGTTGTAAGACTCCTATGTTTCCAGGCCTTGTGCTCACACCTGGGATATTTCTGTTTAGGCAGAGATTGCCTTCTCAGACTTTGAATATAAGAGGGTCACTGAAATTGAAAGCTGCAGCCTGGAATCTGTAGCTGGGCAGTAAATTCGTTACCTGCAAGGCTTCACAACCCTTCATATAGTATGATTTTTGGTGGTGGAGTGTATGCGTTGTTGGTCATGGCTATAGTTAGAGGAGACCCTGAAGGAGTCTGACTTCTAAGGTAAGAGCTCCTGAATTCAGCACCAGCTTTAATTCATTCTATTGCCAGAAAAATATCCTTTGTTTCCTATTGGTGTTGGCCAAGGTGGGTTTCTTCTGATGCATTTGCCAGGAGATGGTTCCCACTGGGCTTAATAGTCACAGTCATGCAGTTAACCTAGCACGAAAAGCCTTCTCAGGGAACTCTGTGCCAAGGGAGAAGGAGTTCATGGTTCCCATTCTCTTACCTCTACCTGTTAAATGAAATGCCAGAGAGTTCAGCTTGCAAGCCTCCACTTCTGGATCCTCTTGGCCAGTCAGTGTGAACGTAGTCTGCACCTCTGGCTGGTCCCGCTGAAGTTCTTCCAGATCTCCAAGCTTGGTAAGGGCCTGCTATGGTGTTTGCTAATTATTCCTCTTTGATGCACTCTACAACTTTTCCAGACTGTTAGAAAATAGACCTAAGAAAGATGAAATGTGTTTCACATCCCTTAATCTCTTTTCCATCTTACTTGCTTTGTGACCTACAGCAGTATATTGCCTTGGGCTCCCACGATGCAGGGCCTTGAATGTTGAGTGTTCATCTCCATGTTCTTATAAATCTTTTAAAGGAAATGTACCTTCAAGCATTTATTTCTATAACAGGTGCACACAGACACTGAGACTAGCATGACTAGATTATAGGTGATCTTTTTTCTCCACTGATTTTAAAGACACTTTAAATGTCATACTGGAAACTTAAACATGAAGTGCAGCAAATACTGTCCTTTCAGAAAATTAATTTTATTCTCTCTCCAGGTACCTGAAACAGTGATTTTCTGGCAAGCTGGTGCTTTTCCAATTTTGTGTCTCTTAAAAGCAAAACAAAGCAAAAAACACCTGGAGAACGCTAAACAGCTTTTCAGTTAGACTTTCTACTAAAATTAAAGGTCCCTGTAATTGACTACACCAGGGAGATGCTGCTGGATGAAGTTTTGTGGCTGGTTCTCTTTTTGTTTAATTTTTTTTCATTAGCCATCTGTCACTAATCTGCACTCTGGAGTTACCTTACTTCATCTCTTAAGCACTAAGGAAGAACAAGAAACCTATGAAACAAAACCACTAGACAGCCTACAAAGCTGCTGCTTTCCCCAGAACAGCTCCTCTTTCCTTGGCTTTCTGTTCTTTCTGCTTCTGCCGTTTTCTATGTGTCTCAATATGTACCTCTGGGCTCTCAGACCAGAAACTGTGGCTATTTTTTCTTGTGGTAAATGCCAAGCACGTCTTTCACTCTGAATAACGTAATGAGGAAGGGATGGCTTGGTAGTTGATAATAGCGGCCCAGGGCAAAAGCCTCAACTTTATTGCTGAGATTTTACTAGGAGAAGCGACCTTAGGAATTACTTGGTGATTTACAGTTTGGGAAGCAGTGGTGGCTTACACTGGCTTAGCTGCTTGTCAAACTACTGTGTAAGCAGTATTCCTGATTGCAGCTTTGTAGGCTTCATCATAGGGCAGTGGCATACGGTTAAACAGAAAGCATGAGCTAGGTTACAGTGTCAGACTGCAGCGTGTTGCTGGCAGAAACGCGGTGCGCAGTGCTGGTGCTCAGGGCACATGTACCTCAGGGACAGTCTACTGTAGGGGGCTCTGAAAGTCACTTCTAGGCACTTTGCGACTTGCATGAGGGTGAGAAGCCACAGGCTGGAGAAAGCATAATGTAAAATCTGTACACATGAGGCTCTGAGAGGAGCATGTATGTCAAAAGCCTTCTTGCATTGCCCTGACTCTGCGCAGCTCTGCCGCACTGTAGTTTTATTTTATGTAGCCTCTCAGGTCAATTAAAAGTCCAGTGTTAATCAGTTCTTCTCTTGGTCATTCTCAAGTTTCTTTCTCAAAGGAAGCATTAGTCAGTAGTTTTATCTCTCAATTTTATGTTTATTTTTGAGAGAAGTTTTATAAAGATTCCTCAAGTAATGTTTAGTCTGTTTGCAAAATCTTATATCAACACTCTTTTGAATTTGTCCTGTCATGTAGGGAGACATAACACACGGAGAGTTTCTTTAACTGTGAAAAGCAATATGGCTCTTGGCAGCTTTACCTCCTCTTTTGTCTCTTTCTAAGCTGAAAAGCAGATTTATTTTGTTAAAGCCAAGAGACATTTAGTTACTTAAGGCCTGAGTAGGAGCTGCTGACTGTTGTTCCCTCTCTGTAACATTCCCGTGGCTGCTGGAACAGGAGCACTTTGAAAAAATGTGTAATTAGTGCTTGCTTATTAAGATTATTAATGATTCTGACCCTTGTTATATTAAAGAAAATCCTGAATATTAACCTTGTGATCTGGAGGGATTTCCTCTCATAAGTCAGCTGTTAATTTTTTCTAGCTTCTAAAAATATACATTTGTATTTTGCATTCTTGCTACAGATATCCATTTACATTTAGCAAAAAATCAACAAAGGAAGACGCAGCCACAAGAGTGTTTAAGAATTGACGTGAATTAAGAGCATTTGAAGTTGATAATTGCAATTTTTCTGTAACAAAGTGGCTTAGAGTAAGACAGAAATATTGTCTTCAATTTTCAGCAAGATTATAGTAATTCAGGTCACAAATTCGTTTTCACAATATATGGCCTGTGATGGAGTATTGTCAGAATGTGCAAGTGATTGCAAAAAAGTATGAGATATCATGTGTTTCCTTGAGCTTGTGTTTTTAATAGTGATTACTAATATACAGCTGTGTTAAATGTAGTAGGTTAGGTTAGCTGGATTTTTATTCAGAAGAGTTTTGACCTACAATCAATGTTTTGGCTTTGTGTCCTCTGCCCTGTGTATATTTTTGTTGCCTTCTTTTTCCTTCATTTTTTTCCTGTTCTTTGCTCATTCCTATCTTCTTCCAACAAGATAAGTAACTGATGACCTCTTTATCCCACAGTCCCAGTGCCATGGTGTGGAGCTATATTCACAAATCCCAAGACTTAGAGCTATTCTTGCTGTGTGTTTACTTTCTGGAATGAGAGTATAATAACATAGATTGTTTAGCTTTTTCTGGTTTTAACAGCAGGCAGAAGAAAGCTTTTCTTAATATTTTTGTATTAACAGTCTATTGTTAATAGCCTCGTGTTCTCTACAAGACTAAAATTAGCAGTCAGAGGAAGCATCCTTCTGGATTGTATTTCTAGAATTGAACAATGGTTGATATTACCAGTTGGTAACATATGACACCAACATTAAATGCTGGCATATATTAGCTATAACCTCATTTTGTGAGTGATCACTCTATTATGCTTTCATTGAGTATTCACATACTCTCTTCTGTTAAAATCTCTTACCATCTTTGAGTTCGTGCCAGATTTAATTTTTTAGCCTTTTCCTTGCTTACCCGTTTTTAAAATGCAGCCTACAGCAGTAAGGCTTAAATATTCCTGAGGCCCGAAGGTAATGTCACCCTTCAAAGAGCATCAAAGCACCAAAATTGCCTGAAGGCTCAGCCCAAGCCTTCCCGCCAGCTGGTTTGGCCAGTCCCGCTGCCATCTGCAATTCAAGTATGAGTTCAGCGAAAGGGAACATTTAATTTAAGCCTTATTGCCAGAGACAAAAAAACCCCAAATTTTACAGACAAACCAAACATAGACAAATCCCTTTTCAAATTGTTTAAAATATTTGAGGAATACCTCTTACCACTTGCCTTTCTTTCTGGCTGGTGTATATGTTTGTGCACCCTGAAAGTATTACCTATTTCCTCCAGTTTTAGTTTATGCACATGTAGAAAATTAAGGGTAGAGTTTATGAGACACTAAAATCTGTTAATTTACAGTTGCAGTTCACATTAAAAAGAGGATTGATGCACCTGAATACCAGTCCAGTTATAGTGTTTGATAGCAACAAGGAAACTGAGTTTATGAGGCAAATGATCTCAGCATTTGGTGTGAGTTGTGGTCTTCACAGAGGGAAGATGTGTCTGGTTGAGTGGGCTGGACAGTGCAGGATCTAACCACTAAGCGGGCACTAACTCAGCACTGTCAGTGCTGTTTCATTGCCTGTTGTTTTCTAAATGTGACTGAAAACCCAAAACTTATTTATTTTTTTAAGAAGTCAATGCCACACAAGGAGTCAGCTGGCCACGTTCTTGTCTGTTTAATTATAACCTGTTTCAACAAAGCCTTCTCACAGCTTTGACTGTTATTTTTGACCATTTCATGCAATAAACTGGTGTACACAGTATGTCAGTCCAGAACTGACTGTGTTTGGGACAAATGAATTGACTCACATATGTGTGTGTGCACATTGTACTGTAGCTTGTAACTCAACTGAAATATGGACTCATAAAATAACTAGTGGGAAATACCAAGTTTTGGCTAGTTATTATTGATTTCATTAGTTTCCAAGAGGTAGCAAACTGATATGGCGCATGGATCTTCAATAGTTTCTTAGACATGACCTTTTTTCCTGACTATATGGCTGTCAATCTTTTATTTAGATTGTGAGGCTGCTGGTAATATATCTGCAAATTTTAGGCGAGTGAACAACAGTAGCCAAACTGTGCTAGATCGAACCTCCAAACAAAGTGTTTTGGCATGTGGAGACATTTTACTACCAGGGTCAGGTTAGAATCCCGTCTGCAGGACTAAGCTGCGCATCTCTATGTGATTCCCTTGTAATCCCTTGGATAAGAATGTGTATTTACTATGGAGACCCAAAGAGCTTAGAGTTGAAGGTTTCCAACCTGCTCGATGCTGTGCAGACCTACAATTGTTCTTTTGGTCTCTCAGCATCACCCCATCCTTCCCCTTAATTTTCCTTCAGGTTTTATTAAGTCATAACTTCCTTTGACCCCAAATGGAGTTTGCAGACTTCAGGGCAGCTGGATGGGATGGGCTGGGATGGAATAGCAAGCTAAATACACAGAACAGGTACAAGCACAGACTTGATAGGGACTCTCTTTTTGCCATCTCTTCTAGTTTATTTCCAGGTGTCTTCCTGTGGAAGTACTGTCCAGTTTTCCCCTTCTGAGAGCAATTTATGATGATATATCCAACCTCGTTGCCGTGGTTTTTCATGCTACTACAGGGATGGGGCTCTAGCTTTTGAATCGTAGTACAGCAGTGCTACTGTTTCTGCTGAGAGCTTTCTCTTGCAACATGCACTAAAAGGTCAAAGGTTAAAATAAATTTAAAATATGTTAAAGAGAAAATTCACCACACATACTTAACTGTCAGGATTTGAGGATTTTTTTCCCTTTTCTTAGCACTGAGGCATATTAGAGATTTTTATGGTTTTGAGTGCGATCCAGCATTGATACTGTAGCTCTGGAGGATTGCCAGTAGAGAGGCTTACAGAATATCAAGTTTTATACCATCTTATGTAATGTTTATGCGGGTGGGATATGACATATTGAAATTCAATTTATTAAAATTATTGAAATTATATTCATACTGTGGGGCTGAAATTGCTATGTTTTGTGGCATTCGGCTTGCACAGACATAGACACTCGGGGAAGATAAGTTTGCATTAATGTTTTTGTCTTCTCCTGCACCTATTTTCACTGGTGAACTGGTGCTGTTACACTAAATGCCTACATTGTATAGGCATATAAATAAATAAGGGGAAGGGTCTGAATTCTTAAAAATAATGGAAATTTATTCAAGTTTGCTTTAGTTTCTTTTTAGAAAGGGTAGCATCTATTTCTTTTGTTAATCCTTTCATTACAAAACTCATGTTACAACAATGCACAGAAGCCACTCTACAGTGAATTATGTCTTTTTGGTTTTATAATTCTAATTCAATCAGTATGGATACATTTACATCTGTATAAATCTATACGGTACACATTTTTCCTGTTGAAGAGACAGAAAGAAACATATGTTTACTCTGATGTCACTTTGTTGTCATGTGAGAGGTTGGTGGTACCAGTGCCACCATTCTGGGGGAAAGATGTGCGAGAGGAACCGCTGTCCCAGCCAGAGTAGTACTTGCAGTGAAAAAAAGATAAAAACTCTATGTCAAGGCCAAACTATAAGTACATATAGATGTAGCTGCTTTAAGTGTATTTGCTATTTGAAGCTATTTCATCTCAGAGAAAAAATAATTTCTGTATTTCAGAAGTCCTTACTATAGAGACTGCCATTTCTGATGAAAATTCACACTTTTTTGACTGGGCATTTGCCATCTTACTTCATACATTTTAACAGCCTCCTGAACAACAACTAAAAGTTTGATATACATTGTTTGTGGTAACATTGAGCTTTCTTCATTATAGTAAACTACCATGGAGCATCCAGTTCATAGTCATGGTCAGAGGGCTGCAGAGAAAGTCCCCTTTCAGACCAGTTCTTGCTTAGCCATAGAGCAGGTGGTAGTTTTTTGTTCTTTTTGTTTACTGTGGACAGAACAAGAATGAATGGGTCTAATTGGAAAAAAAAAAATTAGTCTAGACAGCAGAGAAGCCTTTCTTGCTGACAGATGTAGTTAAGTATGGTATGTCCATCATTAAGAATTTTTAAGGCAGGTCAAACAAATAGAATTTTTAAGGCAGGTCAAACAAATTCTTTTCAAGAATGGTTTGAAAAGACTAAATCCTGCCCTGGGCAAGAAAAGGAAAATGGGCAATCTGTTCTCCTTCAGCACCGTTTCCTCTTGATGCCACTTAATTATTATTATAACTAGCTGTGCTGTCCCTGTGTATTTTATTGATGTTCCCATATGTGATTCATTTTGCTCTTGCAAAATGTGCAGTGAGGAAATCATGATAACAGCATTTGTTAATGTATAAAGGAAAAACATGCCCCTACTTAAGAGAGCATTCAAGTTCTGAAGGGCAGTTCTCACATCTTCTTTTACTTAAGTTTTTCTGTATACAGGATTCTCAGGTGTTTGTAACACGTCTGTTTTTAACACCATTGCGTAACATGTTCGGAGAATGCTGAAAAAAATATTCCAGCTTTGTTTTTCTTTAGAATTTCCAAAATCCATTATAGGATTCAGCTTTTGAGTTAACAGGATTATACAGTAAAAAAAAAAAAAATTATTTAGACAATATTGAAGTTGAAATAGACTGAATTCTTACATGTACTTTATTTGTGCTTCAGAAATTTGGCAATTTAAGAACCTACCCTATCTGTCATTCTTAAGTTCATCACAGTATCTAAAATCAATTTGGCAAGATACTTAGCCGGTACTTTGAAGCGTCTGTACATAAGTATTGCCATGTCATTCTGTTGTTTGGGATTATGTTACTTAGTGCATGATTGCTACTCGTTTTTTGCCAGCATAATCAATAAAAGTGACACTGAGAAATCTGATCTTCCTTTTCTGCAGGCCAGCTTTGGGTGGTCTCCTTACATCATCTTTTCGGCAGCACCAGGAGTCCTTGGCAGCAGAACGAGAAAGACGACGTCAGGAGAGAGAAGAAAGGTTGCAAAGGATAGAACGTGAAGAAAGAAACAAATTCAAGTAGGAACTAAATTTCCTCTCGGTCTGTTGCTTTAATGTGTGATGGGTCTGTAAATCATTGAGACATTCAATTGCAAAATAATTGAATTGTTGATGAATAGTTCGTGTGTCTCCTTACATACCTTTCTTGATCTCAGTATCTTAAGAACTGATCTATTAAACACATCATGATGAATGTTGGCATTTAATAAACCAGCAATTTTTTTAAAGACAGCTATGTATTTGCCAGTTATACTGACTGGACATCTGCAGAGGCCAGGTTTTATTAGCTAATATACTCCTTCTCAAAGTATAATCTCAGTGAAGAATAGGGCTTGAAGATGAAACAGTGGAAGGAAGGTACCAAGAAGGGAGGAAGAAACAGCACTGAGACATCTTTTTGCTTTTGTGTTCTGCAAAGTAAAAGTGTTTGCAGGTCTTGGGGTGAATGGTAGCATTTCTAAGCTGCGCTTCTTCCTGCTTTTCTGAACATGTGTCTCTTCCTCCTGGAAACAGCAGCTGACAGAAAATAATTATCAAAATTATTGCTCAAATCGTGGCAGACAAAGGCCCCAGCTGAATACAGAACTTTCCATTTTCATATCTGAGACTGTGTGGTGTGCTGTGGGATCCCAGGGTGTGCTGCCTGAGAATAGTAAGAGGCAAGTCCTCTACTCCTGTTAAATCCATGCCCAGAAATCCCAGCACAGGCATTATTGCAGTGGGCTTAGGATAGATAAGGTGCCTATATCTGAAGTGGTTTGTCTACTGTATGAAGAGCATACACTAAGAAACCAATCTGTTTCCCTATAAACAGGATTGAAAAGTAAGCATATTTTTAGCAGTTAGAAGACGTAATGTAGTAATTTAAAGAATGGTAGGATAAATGTTTTGTAGCCTTAGAGTTGATATTTTTTGAAAAGATGGCACTGGGGTTCATGTGAACTTGTATATAAGTGTGCAGGATCATTTTCACTGTAATCATCTCTTTAGTAAGAAGTCAAAAAGGTCTGTGTCATAGTGAATTTGGAAAGAGGAGTAACTTAGTAGTGCTTGGTTGGTTGGTTGAAGGAGATATTCTCTTGGCTCCAGAAGATAGCTGGTTCAGAAGCAAATGAGAGGCAGAGGGAAGGTGGAAGAGCACCATAATAGGATCTTTGGCAGCCAACAGCTGCCCCAGTTCTCCTGAAACAGAAACAATCAGGTCTCAGTCTTCAGGCCTCTTCCAAAAACTCTCCCTCTAAGTGGTGTCATCAGGCTGCAGCAGGCTGCCGTGGACAGCCAACATGATCTTTCAGAAGGGAAACTCCCAGACCAAAAAAGCCACCAGGACATTTGGCAGCTTGACCTGTTTGATCTGCACATTTAACTAGGGGTTGGCTACAGTAGTTGTTCTGTCACTAAAAGAACTTCCTTAAAGTCAGAAAGGCAATTTTTTTTAAAATACACATCTTCATCCCATTACTCCAGAGTCAGAAACTGGTTAACCAAATATCATGATCATGTTGCATATTTAAGACAAAGATTTTTCAATGCCTAGTGTTTTCATCTTCTAGATTTGAATTCCCTGGTCACCCAAAAGTTATAACTTGTGTTTGACTAGAGGGTCTCCAAAGCCACCAAACTTCACAGGCAGACAGCGTCCCAGAGTTGATTAAACAGTCTGGCAGGAGGAGGACAAAGCCACAGCAAACAGTCGTGAACAGTTTCATAAGAGTTCTTGGGATTACATTATTGTATCATCACTCTGGCTAGAAACCCAGTCTCTGAAGATGTATTTTTGATTAAAAATAGCACTTGCAATTCACAACCTTTAAACTCGTGAGCAGTACTGGATTTACCATCATGACTCATTTGTTATCTCATTCTTTCCAACTCTGCCTCAAGAACATTGCACTAGGTTCTGGCACCATTATTGACAAATTGAGGATAATTTAAGGGGAGCATCACCAGTTGTGAAAGAGCTTGGTTTTATGAGAGGTGTTAGAAAGTTTCGTAAGCTGTTGGTAGCAGGAGGAATGCTACCAGTATTACAAAATGAACGTTTTCCTCAGTAGAAGGACTATTGTACCCATTGGATGTATAGAACGATATGTCCTAAAATACAAGGGTTATTCTTCAGCTGTAGCTGTGAAAGTTGTTAGAGGGGAACGAGAATGTTAAAATTTGCCTGCTGAAAAATTCCTAGATTTTTTTTTTTCCCTTGGAGCTATTCCCATAGCTATTGTAATTCCAAAGAATACTCTGAAAATGCAATAAAAGTATAACCAGTTTGGAGATTCAAAGGATGTGGAGATAGCCTGAAATAGTAATGTATGTTCCATGATAATGGACTTTTGAAGAACACTTGATAGCAGATGTTTAATCGTTGTTGGTGTAATAGATAAATAGATTCATTTGATGACACTACGTAAAGAGAAAAAATAGTGTTTTGTTCATAATTAAAGTAGTTCTGAAAATCTTTTTGGTACTCACAGCTTACACTGTAGAAGAATCTGACACATAAGGTGAAAGTCTCATAAATTTTGTCCACCAGATTCAACAAAATATGAAAAAATATATGGTAAAGAACTATCTTGCTAGGTTATTGGAGCAGGCTGGATGTTCACTAGGTTCTGCTGTGCCTCGAGTTAAATTTGCATCCATGTTTATGGATGTGACAAACCTGCCTGAAGTCACAGTGCCCAGGCATCCAGCAAAGTTGACTTGGCAAAAGCTAAAAACATGAATTACTTTGAGGAGCTGTGGGAGGGGCATCTGAGATAGAAGGAGGCTTGTATCTAAAATTTGGGGTGGAAAATAAGGAGGTGAAACGTCTGATGATCCTGCACATACTTTGTAAGAACGAAGAATTGTCCTACTTGGTCATGCCAGTCCACTGTCCCATTTCCCACCGTGGCAGCTAAAATACACTGAGGAAAGGTATATTAGAAAGTGGGCCAGTGCGGTGTGCTCCCTGCCTTGGTCTAGCCTGTCAGAGCTGCAGTCACTGTTTCAGGGCATTCTAGGTGGAGCAAATGAGGAATGGTTTAATAGCCGCTAATGTGCCTGCTCCTTATGGATGAGTCCAGTTCATTGTATCTGATTTCAGATAACAGGTTTGAAAATGTCCTTTGAGTTCTTAACTTTTGGGGTTTATAATTACTTGTAACAACCTTCCAAACTACATATTTGGTGCACACATACATGTGGTATATGCATAGATAAGTGTACACACATACTTTTCAGCCTTTTTTACAAAACCAGACTAGTGAATTTTGTCAACAACAGCCTTCATTGTCTCTGATCAGCTTGTTTCTTCTGCTCTTGGTTTCTCCTGCTGTGCTTATGTTTCTGTTACTTACCTTATTCTAGTTTCCTCTGCAATTTACTGCCATTCTCTTTTTAGCCGCGATTATTTAGACAAAAGAGAAGAACTAAGACAAGCAAGAGAAGAGAGGTTTGTATATAATGCATCCATCCTTCCCTATGGTTGCTTGCTCTTCCTGTATTCTTTACTGTTTGTATTTACATTTTTAACTCTGCACGCACAGAACACTTCTATTCCAAAAGACTTCTATAAGAAAGTGGTTGTTTCATTAAAGAGGAGAATGAAGTCCAGCTGTAAGCACAGCAGTAAATGAAGAGCAGTGGGACTGGAATGCATAAGAATGATTGATGATCTATCTTTTATCTAGTTGTGTGGGAAATAAGCTCACTCCATTTGCCTCAGAAATTTGCCCAAATTTAGTAGAGTTACAAATTGAATAAGCCTGTCTTTCTCACCCAGTGGGTCCTGGAGCTTTCTGGAGGGTCAGAAAAGGCAGCTGAGGATAAAGGAAATTGGGGTCACAAGCATTGCAAAACTGCAGTTGCAGCCTGATGGAAATTATTGTGACCCACTCCCAGTGTATTTTTGTCTTTCCAGGCCAAGTTTTCTTTGCTGATGTCTCTAAACATCAGCAAGTAAATTACAAAGCTTAGCAGTGTTTATCATTGTGGAATTGTTGTCGTTTTATTTAAAAAGCGTATTTAAAGGGACTGAGGTTTTGGTGTTTTCTTCCTTTTTTTAATTAAATTAAGTAGTTTAGAAATTCTGGGCTAGGCTGGGAGCTATGTGCTTATGAAAGCACATTTTTCAAGGAATACTCAATTAAAGACCTTTGCCTTTCAGTAGCTTCATCTCTACCTCCTATAGTAGTTATACCCTGGAGGGAGCTCTTGTTTTTACCTGGAAAGTGTGCATGTTACTGAACAAATAGTAGATGAAAAATTGTCCCAATTGCTTCAGTTCTGCTTTTATGGTCCTCCAGAGATTACTCTCTGGAGATACTTTTGGATTGTCAGGAATTGGAATTACATTATCCAAGTATGAGAGCAGCCTTCTCAGAAATCACTGTGTTGCTGCATCTTGGTTTTGGGTTTGGTTTTGTTTGGGTTTTTTTGTTTTTGTTTTTGTTTTTTTTTCACAAAATCTTCATACAGGAGGCAGTTCGTTTCTGCAGACTGAAGTCCGATATGTTGTGGCTGAAGTAGCTAATATTAAAAAATTATTTTGACATTTCTAAGAGTAAGAAAAGGTAGATGGGATTTCCTTTGTCCTTCCAGCCAAAACAATTGCAAATAGTTTAAAGCATTTTCTGAAATGAAATGTGTCTGAGCATATAAGCATTATACATGGTTCTTAGCTGAGTAAAACCTTTTACAACGAGCATGCTCGTCAGCATGATTTGAAACAAATTAGAAGTGAGCTCTCCAGCACTTGCAAGTTGTAAGGGAACACACCAAGTATAACTGGAGTGTTTTGGGGAGTTGTTCACCAGCAGGTCATCACAGCTGTGCAACTGAGACAATTTCACTTGTCATTAGGAATGTGTCTTTATCCTTGGGCTTTTTTGAATTGAAATGTTGAACTATCAGTTCTTCCTCATAAAGAGGAAAGACATATGTTTGCTTTGACAGCACATAAATGTTGGAGAACACTTCTGCAAGTGGAGTCTCACATCAGTAGTCCATTAGGTTGGCCTTCTGTAACTTTCTTTTTAACAAACACCTTTGCACAAATGAAGTTTTGTTTCCTATAAGAAGTTGAATGTTGGCTTGTTTTAACAGAATGCAAGGATTATAAGAAAATACTATGCCCAAGATGCTAAAATCCTAGTTAAAATCTGGATTGTACATTTCCTCCATATCAGTTTGGAAAAGTAGGGGGCAATAGTAGTGAGCACATTTGAAAGGCTCTGTTAAAAGCACTGTTTTGTCTAAATTCTGCCAAATCTTTGGAGAGTTCTGTGTACTATTGTGTCACCCTTGAGCTCCAGAATACAGGCACCCACTTTTTCAGTGGCTCTGGGGTAGCCTCAGTGTAAGGGAGAAATATTCTTCTAGTTTCAAGGGATCTGAGTGTAACTCAGCACCATTCATTTCATGTGTTCTTGCTGATCAGTGATTTGAGGCCTTTTTCACTTTGCTCAGTTGAGTATTTTCCAGTGGTAGTTCAAAAGTAACCCAACAAAGGTGAACTCGCAAGCCCTCTCCAGGATAATTTACAGCTGAAATGCTCTCCACCCGGTGGCTTTGCTGGTACATAACATTTTAAGTCACCCTCAGGGCGTTGCTCAGAGACCTAGAGAATTCACAATGATATTTTTATCTACTTGAAGTTGATAAGTGGAATGTAAGGTTCATGAGGCATACCAAATGGATAGCCCACAATTTTTTGGCGCTTGGTCTATAGAGAAGAGTTATCATAGGTGTGATGATGGCTGCAAGTTTCCATGATTTAGAGGAATATGGCCATGTATACCAAAGCAATGTGTCAGTCCTGTAGTGGAGGAACTAACTGCAGCAGAGGAGTGGTAACTCATGCTTTCAACTCCAGATTTTCATCTTCATGAGACCTTTTGTTTTTGATGCTGGCATTCATTCACTGTTAAGACACTGAGCAGAAACAAAAAATAACCTAAATAAATGTAATCTATTAAGTGTGAAGTGTTAGTAACGGATTTTTGAATTATTTTTGTTTCTCAGTTAAACTGCTGTATCTGCTTATTAGGCATCCCATTTGATAACTAGTTATGTTGATATGCTGCCATGAGAGTTGCTGTTCTGTTTCCCTTTTTTCTTTCCATATAATGGACAGATATATTTTGAGAAGGCACGTCTTGATGACAGTCCTGTGCTTTGCTGCTTGGCTGTGCAGTGCACAGCTATTGTAGCTCCCCTCCATTATGGAATGATCCATCCAGATCTTTGTTATAGTCTGTTGGCAATCTGCAAAACCCTCCTCGGCAGCCGCCAGCTGGGCTGTACCTGTTTGAGCTAAGTGATCAATTTGAATGGCTCTTTATGAGTCTGGACTCCCATCTGCTCTACTTGCAGGGAGGCGGAAGGCGCAATACGTAAGCAACCAAAGTTAAAAGAAAGACTGGCTTCATGAACTGTAACAAAACATTATGCTAATGCCAGCAAAAGGCTTTCTCTATTGAAAAGGCAAAAATCATTCTCAAGAATTGGCTTCATGTTAGAACTGTAAACAGTTCCTATTTTATAAGCATACAAGTATGTGGCTTGGTATATTTTCATCCAGAGTCCGCAGGGGTTCTTTTTCTTGCAGAAATTGTTCAAAGCCTGTGCATACCTCTGGAGGAATAAAAGAAAATGAGTTTGTTCTTCATTATTGCTGTTTGCAATAAAGCAAATTGCCTCCGAAAACACAAGGACTTCTCTTCAAAGACACATTTCTATGCTCTATATGGATGTTTGCAAATGTGCATGCGTGTGTGGCTGCCATATGTACTAAGCATGTTTGTTGCTACATATGGCTGACTTTTTTACCCTGCCTGCTTTTAATGCACCCTTGTACACTAATTCAGGCTGTCAGTGAAGCAGAAGGGGGGAGGAGAGGTGTTCCCTGTTACGAACTGTTTACAACAGTGGTTTATAGGAGGATGACCACAGTGTTTTGGGGACATAAGTAGTAATATTGATTAACCTGTTTAACAGTTCACTTGTGGGTAAGACAGCCTAAAGACTGATCCAGCTGTATTCGTGAATTTATTTCTTAGCAAATAATGGTGGATAAAATTAGCAGACATCTGGAAGAGGGACGTATTTCAAAGTTATTTTGGTCGAAATGTATAAAGCACACTATGAGGAATATGATTGGTAGCTGGTCTTAATAAACAGTTAGCGAGTTCTGCCTGCCTAAAATGCAAAACAGATGTATCTTTGTTCTTTTAAAGTGACTTTGATGAATAAACTACATGTGACGTCAGGTCCAAGCTATTGGATGTCTGAGTCCGGCAGAGAAATTTTTTAGAATTAAAAAAAAAACTTTCCATTGTAGACTCCGGAGAGAACAAAGTAAATTCCAGTGCATTGCTTTCAGAGCAAATAGAAGCAGGTTCAGAGACTTTAGATAGTCAATACAAACATTTATTATTAATATTATTTTCAGGGAGATCTGTTTTTGTCTGCTACACTGAACCATTTTCCCCTCCTTGCAGCGAGTCTCAGACTTTGGCTATTTGTATCAGTATTAAGGGGCTCTGGCTTTGGAGGGTTTTTTTTTTCTTTTTTTTTTCTTTTTTTTTCCGTGCCGTTTTAGTTTTGGGAGAGGGAGGGCTGGGAGGAGGAGGAGGTGGAGGAGGACGGTGAAACGGAGGACAGACAAATGCTTCCAAAAGGAGAAAGACTATGCAGACACAATACGATATCTAAGGAGACTCTAACTCTGCTGGGATTTGCTTTTTTTTTGTCATGAGCAATTTAACATTTTTCAGGGCAATAGTCTTTGCTTTAGTGTGCGTTTTTTGGCAGATTGACCAAGCAGGGAGTTTAGTGTTGTACCCCTTGTGTCAGGAAGTCAACTCATTCTCTGCAGGTGTTTCATCCATAAACAAGCATCAACCACAGACTTCTTTTTCTTTACGGAAACCCTCTGGAATTTAACTTTCAGATACAAATACTTGGAGAGGTTGGCAGCAGAGGAGTATGAGAAGGAGCTGAAGAGTCGAAGTGTAAGCCGAGGCAAAAGTGAGCTGTCCTTGAACCTGAGATCTCCTTCATCCCCATCCTCACCTGTACCCAAGTCCATCAGCTCAGCATCCACTGAGTCCCAGGAAGAGCTGAAGACCCCTTCCACCCCTTGTGGGACCCCTCAGCCCTCAGAAGGTAAGTGGAAAGGAGGGCAGGGGAAAGAGTGGTGATTTTATCACAGTTTCTCTCAGGCTGGCAGTGATTTTTGATGCATGAGTGCAAGAAGATAATCTCTGAGGTGCCAAAGTAAAGGGTCTTATTACATTGTTTCATGCTGTCTTCCTAAATTTCTTCTTTTTTTCCATAGATTTGGATGTCTTCTAGTCTATTCAAGCAAAGAATATGCTGCTAATTGTTGCTATGATTTATATTATCATTGCCTGTTGCTATTGGAATGGAATAATTGGAAAATACAGGATACAGAGGGTCTTAATTTTAGCATCATGTTTCTTCTATATTAGAACTTACTGAATACTAAACCAACAATATTCCTGCCAACAGATTTTGCTTATGTGGATTCTCTGAAAGAAATGCAACAGATGAATGCCAAGATTATAATAACCTTCCAGCCGAGCGCAGGCTGAATGGGACAAACAGAAAAGGTCTTGAATTGAAGGCAGGGAGGGTGGGTTGGTTATTTTTAACACCAACAAAAACTCTTAAAATTGTAGCAGAAGTAGTAGAGGACTTAAAAGAGACCACAGGCAATTAGTAAAAAGCAAAGTATAATTAGTGTTTGCACGGTTGGTTTGCTGTTATATAATTTATTGGTATACATAGCAATATTTTTTGTGTGTGCACGTCATTGTGCCACTTGCATCATTTACCCTTCTTTCAGTCCTCAGAAAAACACCCACTGTACAAATTTATATTTGCACCACACGATATTGCATTAACATTAGGAGCTAGAATGCATGTTGAGGGTGAATTATCACCATCATTCATTTTTATTTTCTTTTTATTTCCTGCTACATGCTATTGGTGATTAATGCATTTGTAACTTGCACTGCTTGGTTTTATTGAGTGTTATGGCTGGTAGCATGCTATAAAGCAAGGCAATTTAAGAAAAAAGTTACAAATACTGAATGTTGCATATGTTTATTCCCACCATACTAAGTAGATTAAGTTTATTTAATTTAGGCTTTTATCTTTTTCCAATTATATTCCCAGTTTTCTTGTCTGGCACCTTAAAAGTCTCAGTGGAATCATTTGAACTTAAAAAACATGGATATTTTCCTGTAACACTAGTATTCAGAAACATCCAGATAC